>CM051499.1:27243878-27268840 GCA_028031935.1 Paedocypris micromegethes | reverse complement strand
ATTTTTTTTTTTTTTCAACAGTCTAAAATACTATTATTGTGTTACAAGTTTTCCCAGATTTTTAATTATTTTATGACAGGAGTTAAATTCGCACCATTGAAGCATTTTAAAGCATGTTCATCAACCTCAGAGAAGCCTGTCTGAGTTTGTCACTCGAGGCGAACCGATTCTCCTCATGTTTTTGGAAATCGAAATATGGAAATATAGTTATAGGTTATAACACCATATTTCGACAGTCACACACACACACGTCCGTGTAGTTCTGCGCCTCGTGCTGTGCAGCGTTTGAGCTGCGTCTGTGTATCGGTATCGATGGCGTGACTATAAATAGCAGGAAGCGTGATCCACCTGCTTTACTCACAGAGATACTCACCCCCGCACGGCGTGCAGCAGGCGCAGCGAGGGGAAGGCGGTGCGCACGCCCACAGTGTGCAGGAGGATCAGACGCAGCGCCCACTCCACCCGCTCCTCTCCACCTTTAGCCATGAAGGCCGGGATCCACAGGACGCTCCCGCTCAGGCCACGCAGACGCCGCAGGAACAGACGCACCCACTGCTCGCTGCTCAGGTCCTGGAAGGCACGCTGCACCACTGACGGGTTCATGGTCACCAGGCTGGTGCGCACGCCCACGTCTGACGCGTACTCCTCCACCGGAGCCAGATTACACCTGACACACACACACGCAGATTACATATGTATCTATTAAAAAAGACAAATCCAGTAAATCATGTGTAAATCAGTGCTGAGAAACGATTAATTTTTTAAAACTAGTTAATCGCACTTCCCCGACCAAGTTAATCGATTCATCACGATTAATCACAAATATTAATTATGATTGTGTATTAGTAATAATTATTTATCATTAACATTTATTAATAAAAAGAATAAGTATAGAATCTTGTAATATTGAAAATTGAAGTGTAAAATATAAATTAATGTAAACTCAACACAAAATAAACAGCGGTTTAAATACTGTAATATACCGTTTTTGACTAAAGAAAACAACGGGAGAGCCGGTCATAATAAAGTGAACACGGATATGTGAGTGAGTGAGTGTGATTGTCAATATGGCCACTACGGACAATGCTGATCACACATTTTTAACTAAAGGAACAAAACGGCGATCACGTATTCATATCAAAAGGAGCAAAACACAGATCACACATTCAAGGAACAAAACTAAGATAAAATTCATTTGAGAGTCGTTTGAGAGACTGCGAATAATTGCATTGCAATTTGTTCTTTCTAACAATGTGCCGTGATTTCAGCTTTGCAAAATACTGTACACATGATACTGAATGGTTTTGAAGTGAAACTCCGGTACACATTTAAATACCGGAAAAACCGGAAGTGCGATTAATGGCATTAATAAAAATTGACGCGATTCAACACATTTAATTAATCACTTGAGTTAACGCGTTAACTTTGACAGCCCTAGTTTAAATATATGTACAAAACATAGAACGTCTGTGTGAGGATGGCATCAGATGGTCTAATCCACACGAAACCACGTTCCATCTGAAAAGGACTGATGTTCTCAGTCTTCTGGTTCGAGTTCTGGCTTCATGTCATTAAACACCTGATGGAACCTTCCAGCGCGGCGCCGTTGGTCAAGGTCACACTCAGCACACACCGCACACGAGGGATTTCAGCTCATCTATTCCTTAATCTGAGGTCCGGACCAGGACGGAATGAGATTAAGACCCGACAGTGCCGGGCGCAGACTCGTAGAGCGTCAACCATCCGAGTTAGGGATGCACCCGTACCTCTCTTTTTTTCTCACTCACAAAATTGATAGATTTTATTTATTGCCAATTCAGATGCAAAGGCTATTTCCAAAGGCATATACAAAATTTAACATGTATTTGTGTACAAGAGTGAACATGCAATATTATATTATAACACGATGGGTTTAGTAAAACAGTTGCTTAATTATATACAGTCCATAAAAATATTTAAATATGCTTCATACTATGTATTTTTGATAAATACTCTAAACTATTAGATGGTAAAACACACAGAAATAGTTCATTCAATGTCTTTTGAGTAAAAAAAAATGGTCTTATGGATTTAAAAACAGGGGATTCCAAAAATATGTGTTTAACATTTAAAATCACTCCACAGTTCTGGCATCTAGGGGCTTCTGTAGGCTTCTTTGTTCGTGTTCTTTTTTGAAAAATGAACGTTTTTTTAAATAGGTACTTGCATTTATGTACTCACTTATACTGGGTACTTAATAAAAACATGATTTAAATTGACAGGTAACAGATGTAGTCATATAATAATAATAATAATAATAATAATAATAATAATAATAATAATAATAACACTAACAAAAAGCAAAGCATTCATTTAAAAGTGTTCATTTATTTTTTAAAACATTTATTTAAAAATGAAAAGCATGTTGCAAATTGCAGAATCAATCATTATGGATTATAACCAGAGTACTTTCTTTTCAGTTTGTTGTAAACTGCCACTTTGGACAGCACAAGCGACATTAATAAAAATCTTGCTATTTATTGCACAATATTTAAATAGATTAACATCATGTTTTAACATCAAGAGTTTTCTGCAGCGTGAGTTGTGTTGGTTTCAGAAGTAAATCTTTTTGTACTCGTTGTCATTTCTGTACTTTAGGTGCTTGATTAAATTACTCGTGTTAAACACGCTACATTTTTAGCCTCTGGACAATTTCGCCGAGTACAATTTGCGGTCTGACATTAACCCCTTACACACCGCTCAGACCTTGGTATCGGTTTCAGGTATTGGCAGACTTTTAACGTTTACAGTTAGCTTAGAAAATGGTATTGAGGATGATACTCGACACTAGTGCATCTCTAATCCGAATATAGTTCAAGTTCAAGTTCTGAGCATTCGTACGGCGCTTTTCACAGTTTTAACTGTCTCAAAGCGCACGAGTGAAAATGTAAGAGGGCTGTTGTTTTTCATTCATTAGTAGTTGGTGTTAAAAATATGGCTATGAATGGCACTATGACTAAGACAAAGACAAAGAATATACATAAGAGGCCCGTACGGCTCAACACAAGCTCCTTTATAGAGCAATTACAGCGCCGCCACGCTTGAAGCAGGGATTGTCTGTTTTCAAGAGCTTTGATTTATCGGAGAGACGCTCATATCTGCTCAAACGAGTGAACAGCGCTGACAGATGTGCTGCATACAGATGTGCCGGAGTCAATCCCATATTAAAACGAAACATGTTGAGCTTGATGGACACGTGCAAACGCAAAGAAAAGATCGGCACCTGATAACAAAGTCGTGCGAATCGATCTCTCGGCCACAGCTGCTGTTCAGCAAAATCCCAGAGTTGCCGACGATGGCGCAGCGCCTGTGATGCTGGTTCTTCATGGGGGAGGCGGTGGGCAGCAGGTGGTACAGGTTCTCCGAGATGTTTGTGGTGCTCTGACGGTCAAATATATAATGGATGACGTCGCCGGGTTTGAAGGTGCTTCTCAGGATGGAGATGTCCCGCTCCGCGTCCAGGAAGCGCAGAACGTTCTTCCTGGAGAAAGCAAAAAAAACGGACTTGGGAATTGCAATTCTTCTACATGGGACATTTTTGTTAGAATAGAATAGAATAGTATTTCAATGTATCCTTTATTGTCATTGTATCAAAGGATACAATCGAATTAGTATTTCTACCCCATTTGGTGCAAAAACAAAGATGAGATCAATAAATATAAAATGTAATAAAAAAAAATAAAAAAAAAAGCAAAATATACACACTGAATAACCACAAGTATAAAGTACAATATATTTAAATATAGTCCAAAATATATAAAGCAAGTAACGATTAAATATAACACCAGATTCAAGAACAAAGAACACAAGAAAAATGCAAATGACAAAATATACAAAGGCGCGGCAAGTGTCATAATTAAAACGGCAATTAGCGATTTAGTATGTATTCACCAATAAGCATTAGGGGGAGGGGCTCTTGACAACAAACGGATTTTACTAAAGCTTTCGAATCTGCTCAGTCCCCGCCCACTGTCCAGTAGAGCCCCTCCCACTGAGACTGATTGGCAGATTCCATTACAACTGGAATTGCGTCCACGTCCAACGCAACTGACAATTCGCAAACTCTTCGCAAATTCTGTCCGGATTATCGCTCCGTAATTCCGAACTCTAGCAGGAAAGCCGCTCCGGTGTGCTGGATTACCTGATGAGATTAGCCAAGGTTCTGTTGAAAGACCATGAAGAAGAGCTGCTGGTTTTGTCGTTCGTGGATTCTTCACTTATTTTGTTGGCGACGGCCGGAGTCGGATTGATGCTCGGTTTGAAACTGCTGAAGTAAAAGAGAGAGAGAGAGAGAGAGAGAGAGAGATGAAAACCAGACGTTTGCCTTCGCATGTCCATATTATCTTCAGATTAAAGCCTCACACACCAGCAGCAAACCATTCAGAGACTGTAACCATCCAGTAAGATCACATCATTCACGCATCAGGAACGTCAACATTCCATTAGCCAGATGACACTTTACTGCATCGATTTTCGTATGTTCAGGTGCAAAATACTTGAGTAAACTTTTGGAAATTTTGTACATTTTGTAAATGTTTTTTACTTAGTATTTTTGGCTACTTTGTACATGTACGGAGTATCAAAAATAAGCAACTTTTAAATTCACGCAGTCCCAATGAATTCACGCAATCAAATAAGGTACAAGTACTAATACAAGTACAAATACTATGCTCAGTGTTTCAATGTCTAAAGAATTTTTTTAATTTTTCAAAATTCTAATCTAAATAACAGTTTCTTTATGCATTCGTCGTATTTTTTCTGTAGAACCAATTGTACTATACATGTGGCATATTTACAAAATGTACAAAAATTCAAAAAGATTACTCAAGTACTTTCCACCTCTGCCTATTATCACTGCTTAAACACCACGTGTCGTCAAGAATCGGAATTTTCGACATCTTAACATTTCAAATTCAAGCCGGATGGTTAAAAGCGGCCAGCATCATCAAGAAACGAATCACAGCGCAAACCTGTTAGTGACAAGAAAACTTCCGTGAATGTTCCAAAGAGCGGCACATAAAATATTCATCATCATTAACCAGTAATAGATCCATCAATGAAGCTCAGGATTCCCATCAGTGAGGAGACGAGTCCGAACGCAGCCATTACAGATGCCAGGACGTGTGACATCATCATTAGAAGACGGCTGCCATCGCCAAATTCAATCAAACAAAAATGTGTCTTTTAAACGCAAATTGGCTGGAGAGAAATATTTAAAATAGAATACCATCTTATCAACAATCTCATTTCAAAATTACAGCTTTGACATTACGTATATTATTTGTAGACTATAAATTATAGGCGAATCATTAATAGCAAATGTGACGCGGCAAATCCATTTCCCTTTTGTACGAATCCAAGAATCAAATGAATAGTTAGTGAATAGCGGGTGAATAGTTTTGTAGCGGGTGAATAGTTTTGTAGTTCTGTTGAGAATAAGTGTGAGGATGAAGAATACTCAGGGATGCGAGGAGCATTTCTGCCGCTTAAATACGGACGAGTTTAAAAGTCTGAAATCATTTTAATATTATTCGGTGTATGAAAATTATTATCTGTAGGGATTATTGTGATGTGGCTAAATCTGGAGCTTTCTCCAAGTCATTGTGTTTAAATGTGTAAAATCCAAATGCAAACAAGATTTCTTTGTGAATTTTAATTAAAAAATGAGAAGAAGAAGAAAAAATACATACACAAAAATGGCCACAAATGTCTGGATATTACCGCATTAGAATTGTATTGTGTGGAACGTAAAAAATAAAAAAATAAACACCGTAAAACGAGATCCTGGAGGACTTCACTGTTCAGCTTCCAAACGAGAAGATCTCAGTCCGTTTTAACTCTGGATGTTCCTTCCAAATGATTTTGTTCCACCACAGCAAAACGAAGCGAGTGAAAAAAAAAAATAACGAGTTTGAAAAAAAAAAAATAATATATATATAATAGAAAAGCTGAGCAAATCAATCCTATTTCTGTCCCTCTGACGACATGTCCATCTCTCCAAAGTCCCTCTGGAGTGGGTCAGGGCGACTCCAGCATCTCGCAGCAGGTTTAATGATGCTGTTCCACTTAGATCATTGACGGTACAAAAAGCCTAATGATCGCCCAACGCTGAACGCGCTCAAACGCCTTGTGACATTTAGCAAATGAGGCGTGAAAATCCAATTTAAAGATCTGAAACTTTTAGTGAGGGACGCTTAGAGAATCTCGGTTCCATCCGCAGACGTACCAGATCAATCTCAGCAGCTTCGCAAAACGGCCAAACACTGCTCGAAAGTCAAAAAAGCTGATTGAGGTTCTACGATCTATTAAAAAATTAGCCGGATTAACGACCGTTGTCACGCTTCGGTCACGTCACACGCTATTAATTCGGTTTCAGCGACAGGGTTCAATTAAAGATGCAGGAGGGCAAGGATGGTTTTTTTTTCTCCTGTAGGCCGAAGCTTTTAAGTCACAAATCAAACAAACTCCCCGGCTGCCACAGATCACACACACACACACACACACACACACTGTGAACACAGACCAGTGTAGAACAAAACCAGACAGCCTTCACAAAGACCACCACTTCCAATAAAACTGCCTTAATACCACAGAATACTATTCAACATTGCCGTATTAAAGCGAAAATAATCACCCGTTTTTTTTTTTCTTCTCAATTTTAGCAGCTCAAAAACTTGCGTGGTGCTTATAATCGCCCAGTTAAAATACGCGCAAGCACGTAAAATACACGCTTATTTCTTTAAATAATGGTTCTGAAGGCCTGCACGAGTTCTTATTAGCTCAATAACAGAAATAAAGAAATCTTACACAGTTAACAGGGACAAAATAACACTGGAAGAAGTAAGATTAAACTAAATACAATCATTATTATTTGAACCATTATGCTTCTGGTGGAGCCACGCTAATGGCTAACGGCTAGCTATATGGGCGCTGTAGTTCCGTTCACTAGAATACACTATTTGGTATTGTTTTGAAGATAAACGACATGGAAGTGATACGAGTCACAAGTTAGGCTTGTTAAATAAAGAGAAAATTGTGTCTTAAAAAGAAAATTAACGTAATTTAGACAGAAATTTAAAAAGAAAACGTGTCTGATCGGATGGGTTAAATGCAGAGAAAAAATTTCCCCATGAGGGACTAATAAAGGTTCAATTATTATTATTAGTATTATATTCTCCTAAATACGGTATTTCCCAGAATAATATTCAAAGTCTCAATATTTCATTCTCAGATTACGCAAGTCGATTCTGGTTAATCTGGACCGAATCAATTTGGTCCTAAAACCACAAGGGACGTACACAAACAACAACTAGTTAAACCCGGAGCAGTGGGCAGCTTTAGGCCGTGGTGTTGGGGGGCTTGTGGAGGCGTCTTGCTCAAGGACACCCCGTTATAGAACCCACCAGACCGGGACTCAAACCTGCAACAGTGACACTGGACCACAACTGCCACTTGGGGGCGATGGAGCGTCTGATGCCACGTGTCTTTTGTTTTTTTGCAACACACAAAGCACTGAAGCTTATTGTCAGACACTTATCTGATAAAAGTTCCACGTTGACATCATCAAATTCACTTTCAATCAGCAGCGGAGACGAGACAAGGTCACCGTCACACACACACACACACACACACACTGCCTCTAGTGGCGTGTCCTTGTGTTGCATTTTAAAATGTCTCGAGTGTAACAGGTCACGTGAGAAAATGATTGGGTGAATTTGTGTTACACTGATTCCGGATCAGTTCCTGCATAAGACACTGATCTTCTGATGGAACAGGGCGTGGTGGGTGTGGCCGCATCCCTGATCACGGCTGCTTGTTTCTCAATCTCTCACATTCTTAGTCAAATTTTGGCCCATATAAGCGACATCAGGCTTGTGCAACAGGATTTGTCCCAGAACTTTGTCTGAATAAGTGGCCGCTCCAATTAACCATGAATCCATCTCACCAGATTCGACTGTAATGACAAACCGTAGTTACATCTGTAGCTCCATCTCAACTTCTCCCTAAACCCGTATTGATCCATCCGGACGGGATGATCTCAGCAGACAATAGATGCCACGCACACGCCGCATCTGGACAAAACACCGTCTGATGGCAAACAATACAAACATCTGTCCGTCACAGAAGATCTCAAGATGCTCAAACTTGCGTTTCAAGTGTCCCGAGATGGTCCTAAGCTTCTCGAGAGCGTGTTTGATAAGGTCAGGATGATCAGATCGGACAGAACCCGCTCCAGGATGATGTCCCGAGCAAACACCGGGACGGGGATCGATCGTCTGCCCATTGTCTCGGCCGGAGAACACACAGCGGAAGGAGTGAGTAGATGTGTAGTAGCTCATACTCACGCGATCTCCTCCTCCACTTCCGAAACGTCCGCGATGATCACGAATATCGCCAAAGCGGCGCCGATCCCGAACATCAGTATCCGGAATTCGAAAGACATGGTTCCGCGGACGAGGCGCCTCACGCCGGATCCTCGCGCAGTGAGACGCGGGCGACGCCGCTCCGGTCCCGGTGATTCATTCCAACCGCCTCCGCCACAATCCACCGCCTTGTCGCGGCGTCCGCTGCTTGTAAAGTGATGAGGGAGAGACGCACGTGCGGCTGCCGCTCCCGCGCGCGCGGTGTGTGAGGAAACTTCGCGAGTCACTGTTTGACTCTTGATTCGTCCCGGTGTGTGTGTGTGTGTGTGTTGTGTGGTGTGTGTGTGTGGGTGTGTGTGTGTGTGTGTGTGTGAGGGGTCGGGACGGAATTTAAATGTGCGGCGGGCTCGCTTTGTCTCGCTCTCTTTTGTGTGCGTGTGTGCGTGCGTGCGTGCGTGCGTGTGTGTGTGTGTGTGGCGTGCGTGCGTGTGTGTGTGTGTGTGTGTGTGCGTGCGTGCGCGTGTGTGTGTGGCACGGTCGCGCACCTTAGTCAAGTCAAAGTCAGCTTTATTGTCAACTCTGCTGTACGTAAAAAGCCGAAATTGATGTTTCTACTCATCCCATACTCTTTACATATATACATCAATTTTACAAAAGTGCAAAAATACAAGTGTAGTACAAAATGTGCAATTTACAAAAAGTACTGTTACAAAAAAGGTGCTATTTACAAAAAGTACTGCTACAAAGAAAGTGCGATTTACAAAAAGTACAAGCAGTAGAAAAATGTTGCACAATTTGTATTTACACATTTTAAAAAAGTGCAATTGTCAGAAAGTACCAAACATGTGCAATAGGTGAATAGGTTAGGTGAGTTGTTTCCGGTGACTGGCACACGTGACTTGTTTTGTTTTCATTCCATAATTTTACCAGCATGACTTGTCAAACGCGACGCAGCTGGAAGACGCGCGCGACCAATCACGAGGCACCAGCCAATCAGAATCAGGCCCGTAGGTGTTTGTTGTCCCGGGCACGTGCGCACTGTAACTGTTTGTTTATTTATTTACATGATATAAACACATAATATAACCACATTTTATTTGGTAAATATTTTTTATAGACGTGTCACTTCTGTGCGGGGCAAGTCAACAAAGATGAAATGGAAAGATTGAATGTTTGTATTTTCAAGGTTCATGTTTATTATTGTGGTTTGGAAAATATAAAGCGGAAAATACAAGCCTTCCATTATTACAGTTACAGTAAATGTGTTTCTGCAATAAACTGATGTGTTTTGGTTTATTCTGCATGGCATTTAAGCAAATTAAAATGTGAAAATCAGATTGGCTCCCACTCCTCACAACCTAGAAATAGAAAAATTAGTTTAGGGGGTGAATTAACTTTTTTTTTTTTTAATAATCCAAGTGACTATCACTCTTATCTACTTCAGTTATTAACTAAATTCTAATTATTGTTTTTATTAAACTACTTTTGGTTAGCTTTAACCACAAACGTTGAGTTTAACTAAACTATCAAAAATGTTTAGGGTTTCTTTTTCTCTCTTGACCTTTTTACATCAAATTAACGCAATGTTTGGAATTATTATTGTCAATATTTGTCAATGCAAAAAAGTAAAAGAAATGCTGTTTATGCCAGGTAAAGTACTGCATAACATGCATGTATTTCACAATCGGTTGTTTATTCTTCGTCTTAAACGCGGGCTCTCCGTGTGACTTTTACATAAAGAACATGACTTTATAAGACTTTATAAGATTCTGAGAAGCAGAATGTTTGAAGGAATTGAAGATCTTTTTGTGCAGAGATGGCCTAGAAACCAGCGTCCTCGGAGAGAAGTACGGAACGTAAAAGCGGGTCAGCAGCTTGAGAGGATTTTAATCTGTCCTTGCGTCGCAGGAACGTGTGAACACACGTGTGAAATAAAAAAAACACAATTAGCATGTGTGAGTTAATATCTAAGGTCGTAGCAAGGTTGCAGGTTCAAATCCATGACTGAGTTACTAAAACTGTAGTGTCCTTGAACTGACTTCAAAACACTGAACCAGATTTGATCTGAACGGTCAGGCTCATTGTTTAGACATTTGGACTTGTGACCAGAAGGTTTCAGGTTCGAATCCCAGATCGAAGGTTTCACAGCTGAAGTGTCTCTGAGAAAGACATCGGACAAAATCAGATATTGATCTAAACATTTTAGCCTGATTGGTTAGATATTTGGACTTGTGACCAGTAGGTTTCAGATTTGAATCCCAGATCAAAGGTTCCACAACTGAAGTGTCCTTGAGAAAGACATCGGACCCAATCAGATTTTGATCTAAACATTTTAGCCTGATTAGTTATAGATCTGGACTTGTGACCAGTAGGTTTCAGGTTCGAATCCCAGATTGAATGTTCCACAGCTGAAGTGTCCTTGAGAAAGACGTTGGACCAAATCAGATTTTGATCGAAACATTTTAGCCTGATTGGTTAGAGATTTGGACTTAGAACCAGTAGGATGCAGGTTCGAATCCCAGATCAAAGGTTTCACAGCTAAAGTGTCCTTGGGAAGGACATCGAACCCAATCAGATTGTGATCGAAACATTTTAGCCTGATTGATTAGAGATTTGGACTTGTGACCAGAAGGTTGCAGGTTCGAATCCCAGATTGAATGTTCCACAACTGAAGTGTCCTTGAGAAAGCCATCAGACCCAATCAGATATTGATCTAAACATTTTAGACTGATTGGTTAGAGACTTGGACTTGTGACCAGAAGGTTGCAGGTTCGATTCCCAGATCAAAGGTTCCACAGCTGAAGTGTCCTTGAGAAAGATATCGGACCCAATCAGATTTTGATTTAAACATTTTAGCCTGATTAGTCAGAGTTTTGGACTTGTGACCAGTAGGTTGCAGATTTGAATCCCAGATCATAGGTTCAACAGCTCAAGTGTCCTTGAGAAAGACATCGGACCCAATCAGATTTTGATCAAAACAGTTGGCTCATTGCTTAGAAAATTGAACTTGCGACATGAAGGTTGTAGGTTTGAATCCCAGATCAAAGTGGCCTTGAACAAGACATGCTGATGTGATTTGTTTGAACACTACTTGAATGAACTGTTTATAGTTCAGCTTTGCTTTCCTACACAAAGTCAGTGAGATGTTCTCAAAAAGGCTTGTCCTGAGAATGAAACTATTAGGATAAACCAGAATGGCTTAAGGGCCAAAAGAAATGTCAGACGGAGACACTCTGAGAAAATTCAACAAAGGTGGTTAATAGTATTTTTTTTTCACGGAACGTTTCCTGGCTGCGTTTCAAAAAAGCATCAGTCATTTCATCATAAAGCATCACGCGTCTTGTTTTTCCCGCCAATCTGACAGTCTCCATCTGAGCCCAGCTTTAAAACTCTCAACATCGGCTTTGAACCCGACATCAAAAATCCACAAAACAGAGGTGAGAATCCGTGCATCGCGCTTCTCTTTTATAAATCACAACAGGCGTCGGGATCTTTCCTGTGACCTAGTTGAGTCCCACCAACGTGATTATGCTATTATGATTCATTTCCGGCTTCAGGACGACACAATTAGTGTTTTCTCTTCTCCGCTATTTAATCTGGAGGCAGTGAAACATGGACTTATTTACATGGCATTTCACCAGCACACAAATTGAATCGTCTCCTGAGAAATTAGATTGGGTAATGAATTCAGCATTAATTATGCGCTGTTTAATAGCCAAACCAGGGATGGATAATAAACAGAAACAAAGCGAAACACAAGTAGCGTCAAGCGCAATCAAAGGCCGACCAATCGCAAGCCACCCAGACCCGAAGCTGTTTCAGTTGCTATGGGTACAGAATTTATTTTTTGTTGATAAGGCATCGCAAATATATAGCGACCTTCACTGTTCATTCGACTTTCAAACTAACAATCATTCAAAAAAATCTAGTACACATATACTGTAAAAGATTTGTATCTTATTTTGAAATCATCCTCTCCCATTATAATTTATCTTCCTCTTAAGAAATAAACTAATTTCTAACCATACAACCAAACTAAAATTATATCAATCTATAAATAATTAGTTACATATTATATTACATTACATCATATACACACATATTAATCAGTGAAAGTTATGGAATATAAAAAGAATCACAATAAATAAATCATAAAGAAAACAATAACCAACCAAAGAACAAACTTCCAAAAAATGCTGAATATTTAATCAAGCGTAA
The DNA here is from genome assembly GCA_028031935.1 of Paedocypris micromegethes. Lineage (NCBI taxonomy): Eukaryota > Metazoa > Chordata > Actinopteri > Cypriniformes > Paedocypris > Paedocypris micromegethes. The sequence continues at coordinate 27,256,220 of CM051499.1, read as the reverse complement.
ATAAGTGCAAACCCAAACCTATGCAAACAAGCTGTTTCAGTTGCTATGGTTACAGACATTTTTAGTTGACCGCTGTTGTCATTTTTTTTTTTTTAACAAACTTCTACCATTTCGGTGTCATGGGGAGCTTGAGTCTGAAGGTAGGACACACTCCCTTTGCCCACCAATCCAGATGCGTGTCCTGCCTTAGGCCAACTGCTGATTGGCTCCAGCTCCCAGTGGAACGAAAACGCACAGAAACGATAGAAGTTTGTTGAAAAAAAAAAACCGAATGAATACTTCATACTGACAAAGAAGAAAGACTAGCGTATGTCAGTGATATATTCACGTCTGTCGTCGGAGATATTACGCTAGAGTAAATTACACATGTGAAATGTCACATTTAGCGTCTTCCATCCCGAGCGCGCGCCATGTTTATTTATTGACTGATTTAATGACGTTCTTCTATCACGTTTCCCGCGCCGCCGCCGCTTTGATCCACAGGACAGATTCTGTCGGCTGTTTTAAGGACTAAACTCTCCATTAACGCGTCTGGTGTGTGTTTGCTGTGGGATGAAAGTCTCGGCGGCTCGAGAAAGAATCTAAACCATATTAAATAAAGACGCTAATCTCTTTACAGACCCGCGCGGATTAACTCACAGTGTAAGTCAGCGCACTTAAACACACACGCGCATGCGTCGGTGCGAGTCGAGGTGTGTGTTTGTGTTTTAGTGTGTGAAATGAGTGTGTATTAATGTGTCCGTGAGGCAAGTTTGAGGTGTGTGTGTAATGTGTGAGGTGTGTATTTGTGCGCGTTTGTGTGTGTCCGTGAGGCAAGTTTGTTCACGTGTGTGTGTATGAGGTAAGTGTGTGAGGTGTGTATTTGTGAGCATCTGCGCATGTGTAAATGTGTCCGTGAGGTGAGTTTGTGCATGTGTGCGGTGTGTGTGTGTTATTTTGTATGAGATGAGTGTGTGAGGTGTGTGTGTGTGTGTTAGTGTGTATGAGGTAAGCGTGTGAGGGGTGTATATTTGTGAGCATCTGAGTATGTGTTTAAATGTGTCCGTGAGGTGAGTTTGTGCATGTGTGCGGTGTGTGTGTCTGTGTGTTATCGTGTGTATGAGGTGAGTTTGTGTATTTGTGAGCATCTGCACGTGTGTGTGTGCGTCAGTGTGTATATTTGAGTGTGTATGTGAGGTATGTGAGGCACACGCGCACACACACTATTAAGAAGTATGAACAACTTTTCTAAAAATAATTTATTTGCAAATAAAGGTTATTTTGCATTACAAAAAAAGAGAAAGAGAAAGAAAGAGAGACGCTCCCGTGCTGCAGCAGAAGCGCGGAAACCTCCATTAATCTTAATCCACACCGTCAAATTCTCTTTTTTAAAGCTAAGACACGTTTTGCTATATAATATTATTGTACAAATGATATTCTTCATCGTTCAATTCCAACCCGCCAGGCCGGAGATTTACTGTAAAGACGCCGGAAATACGTATTAAACAACTCCAGATATTTTATCGCACGTGTATTTCTCTAACACAATCGTATTGTTTTTTTCCCAAACCAATATTTGTTCTAGATTCTTCTGTTCCTACAACTTTTAAATAGATTTCATACATTTTGTCCTCTATCATTATAAATATACACAGAGTATGTAGAGAATACTTCTTTAAACAGTCTCCCACTATTGCACTTTTATTTTGTAGTAAAGATGAAGTACAGAACTTATCTCTAGGAATTAAGACGTGTTAGAGACTATCATGAAACTGGAGACAGACAGAAAGCAAATGCTTCAAGAGCACTTAAAGAGAACGGATGATCGCGCCGCTGAAAACCCACGTGAGACTGGTATGACATCATCGCGTCACTGAGCTGAGCAGGATTCAGTGGAGTGAAGATGCTCAGGTCAGGCTTCTTCTCTTCAGTAAAAATGTTCCACCAGTCCAGGCGACTTCTTCAGTCTCAACTGAAGTCTGAAGATCTGAAGTCTGAAGAACTGAGGAATTGAAGCCTGAATAACTGAAATCTGAAGATCTGAATTAACTGAAGTCTGAAAATATGAACTCTTAAGAATGGAGGAACTGAAGTCTGAATTAATTGAAGTCTGAAGAACCAAATTATGAAGATCTGAAGTATGAAGAACCAAATTATGAAGATCTGAAGTATGAAGAACCAAATTCTGAAGAACCAAAGTCTAAAGATCTCAATTAACTGACGTCTGAAGATCTGAAGTCTGAAGAACCAAAGTCTGAAAATCTGAGGAACTGAAAGTGAAGAACCAAAGTCTAAAGAACCCAAGTCTAAAGATCTGAAATAAATGAAGTCCGAAGATCTGAATACTGAAGAACCGAGAACCTGAAGTCTCAAAGTCTGAATTACCTAAGGTCTAAAGAACCCTCCTGGATCAAGGGCAGAGAAACGTTTCTAATAAAAAGAGGACAATCCAGGACTGAACCTCCAGACTCTTTTAGATGGAGAACATGCTCCTCTGGTTCGTGTTTGCGTTCATCTGAAGCTCGGCAGCTTGGCATGAAGCAGAGCGGTAAACACTGGTCAGCGCTCCACGTCTTCATCGTTTGAGCTGGAGAAGGAACTGGACCTGAGAGCAGCAGCGCTCTGGAATTGACCTTCTGCAGCCAAATCTGGAGGTTTCTGCAGAAGAACGGTGGAGTCAGTCTTCAGGAGGCGCTACAACACAGACTCCATGTTCTCGCAGTACTCGTGGTCCTCCAGGCTGTAGATGAATTTAGTCCTGTTCACCTGACCGGCACCGCCGCTCTTACCCGCCGCGTCCAGGTTCAAGCTGGACGAGAACATCTCGTTGGACGTCACGTATCTCTCGATGCTTTTGATGTACTTCTTGTAGTTTCTCCGCAAGCAGATCCAGGTGGTGGTGTAGAGGATGAAGGCCACGATCTTCAGGACGATAGCCATGCTGACGTAGAGGTGGCGGTAGGTGACGTTGTCGTACAGCAGACAGGCTCCTCGCTCGCCGCACTCGGTGCTCCAGAACAGACATGTGGAGTCGATCCCCGCACCGAAGATCAGGGGAGGAGGAATGAATCCTGGAACCACAGAAGATCACCAGTCTCAATCTTCTAGAAGTGTTTTAAAAAATACAATGAGTGTTTGCGTTCTCACCTAAAAGTCGTAGTAGGAGAAACAGGACGCCGAGAGCGTACGACTTCAGCTCGGGGCTCACGGTTCTGAAACGGAAAATTTGTTATTTTTTTAACGTCAATGTCACGTTTACTGTCCGACTTAAAATTCTCAAATAAAGAAATGGACACAAAATGTGGACTCAAATTAAACGCAAAATGTGCTGATAGTCGATTTGACTCGTAGCACGACTCTCAAACATCTGTTCAAATGTTTCAGTTCGACTTTGCTGCTACAAACTAGTGATGTGTCGAACAAAAAAAGTGAAATGAACAAATCTTTTATATGACTCGGAATGAACGAGTCTCCTCAGTGAACGATTTGTGAACGACAGTAGCATCCAATTCATCTGTGATTCGTTCAAAAGGATCTTTCGTTCATTTCAGTGACGTATTCGCGATCAAGTGACTCGCACTGTTAAAACCAAGATGGCAGGGCAGATGCAGGACGTAGATCAAGTTTTGCTAGGTTTTCACATGATTTTAATAGTTTTGTGGCAATGTATGCATTATATATTGTCCGCTGAGGCAAACCGTGTCTTTTGCATATATTGTTTTGGCGGACAGACTGAACGAAATGAACGAATGACTCGAAATAATTTGTTAATTTCACTGTTCGAGAATTAAAGATTCAAATCAGTTAAACGAATCAAACTTAGGTAGTAGGTGACACAGGGAAGAAGAGTGAACTATATGGAATCAGATTAGTGCCAAAAATATCAAACGTACATTTCTACAAAACAAACGAAAATGCTTCACGAGAATGTCAAGGTGTACATTCGCTGAACTCGTCAGACACTTCCAGATAAAGCAACTTGGCAAGGGCCGCCTCCAGGTGATTCCTTGGGACAAAAATCCAAACTAAAAAAAAAAAATAAATAAAAAATAAAAACGAACAAAAAATCCGAAGCAAAAAAAAGTTTCAAACGAAAACGTGAAGATTTCAAGCAAAAAAACTAAAATAAATGTGAATCTTTTTCGTTCATTTTTTAGAAATTGATATTTTTGGCACTAATGCAATTCCATAAAACTATGGCAAGCCACATTAACATTTAATCTAGTAACGAGTTTGGCTAGTTACTCTTACTAGTGTCGCTGTCTGTTTATTTGTTACTGACAATTGGTAAAAGCACTAGCAATTGATTAGAAAAGCGTCGCCGCGGAGGATTAAATGTTAATTTGGCTTGCCAGATTTATATTCTACAAATCTTCGTCTCAACAAAACAGACAAATCATCCAAACTAGTTCTGAGCTCAATCCGGGTAGGTTAAACCACACAACTAAATGGTTTAAACGTGTATTTTTTAGAGCGACAGAGTAGAGCGAATCATAACTACCATGAGACTACAATCCATTAAACTCACTATAAAAAAAAGTGTCTTTTTTAACACATTAAAAAAAGATGCCACATTTTTACATTCCGTGCAAAATCGCACACTAACCACTTTTTCTTGCCAAGCTCAGGCAAATTTCTGCTTAGCTCGGCAAAAAGTGTCTACGCTGCACGGTAATAAAACGGATCGAATTGATTGGCCCTGGGCTTTGATTGGCCCTCTGATCCGGCCAATCAGAGGAGAGTTTGCTGGCGCTTTTCCGCCCACCTGATGAGAATGATGACGGAGGGCGTCTGAGCCATGGCTCCGATCATGCTGCAGGCGCAGATCACACACAGGAAGGTGAGGAAGGCCTCGCGGCATCCAGCACGCGGGCATTTGCCTGGCATCACCGTGGCATAGTCGCTGTTGGCGGAGACGCACGAACACCCCGTCAGGTTCTGTCACGATAGAAGGCAGAAATACATTCACACACTTTCACTGTGCCACTTTAGCAAAGGTTAGCTGTGATGCTACGATGTGCCGCTAATGATAAAAACGCTTTGTAACGTCTCGCGTAAAAGCTGCAAAATTTAGAACGGCAGATTGTCGGAATGCTTCGCCATTTCTAACCAAAGCCTCGATTGAAACGTGTCACTAGCCTGAAACTAATATCACTGTCACTACTGCGCTGATTAGGGAGATATTTAGCAAAATTAGCATATTTAGCCATTAGCATTAGCGTTAAAATCTATGGTGGCCACCTGTCCCTTGAACTACGGAATCGTCCCGTGATTCATATTGTAATTGCGCGTCTACTTTTGGGTAATACTGAACGTCATCGTTAGTTTGATCGGTCATTATGGGATCACGATGTGTAAATGCGCCATGTTTTTTTTTTACTTGCTGTTTTCATGATTGTATAGTTGTTACTGCAAAAAATAACAAACATTTTATCCACCCAATAAAAACGATTATCATTAGAGAAGTCTGTTGAGTTGTAAAAGTGAAAAACTGGCTGTAAAGATTATTGTCATGTTTCAGTGTTCATACTTTTCACAAAGTGATGTCGTTATAGCCCCGCCCCTGTTGCCCCACCCACCCCAAAAGCCACGCCCCCTACAGTATGCATCCCTTATTTTTGGGTATTAAATGTGGTAATTATTAAATGCCATTAATACCATTAAATGTGGTATTAAAACATTAGCAAACAACAAATTTCACTGCAACAGCCGCATCTATGAGAGAAGACGTAGTGAAACTGACGGAAAACTAGCGGTCAGTCTGCAGAATGTGCCCACGCTAATACATGGAATTAGCAAAAAAAACCGAATAAACGGAAACCGCAAACGGACTAGCGGGAAAGCGGCGAGCAACTGTCCTACAGTATAATCGGATTATATCAGAGCTGATGGATCTAATTATCTGATATTAATGACGCTCGAAATGAAACAAAAAGCCAAGAAAGGCGGAGGAGATTAGCGAGCTACAGCAGAGTGAGTGGTTATTAGCCGTGGTCTGTACAGGCTGGCAGACAGCGGCTCATTAAACACACCAGTTGGCGTATTCGTGTCGGGAAACAGAGCTGAATTACGATAATGACGGCCACTGTTGTCTCGGATCCATCCAGTCCAGTTTGTGCGGTAATGACCATCAGGAGCCTGGCGGGCAGGACACGGCGTCCTTTACATCCCATAATTCACGTGGCTCTCAGTTAGGGTCGCCACCCGTCCCTTAAAATACCGAATTGTCCTGTGTTTCAGATTGTAATTGCACATCCCGGTTTTTGAATACGGGACGGGTTTATATTACTTTGCACTTATATAATAATATAAGCACACATATATAATTTATGTTTCATTCATTTCATGTCATTGTTTTTCTTTTTTTTTAGATATTTATGTTAATACTTGAGGGGAAAAAAGAGGGGAAAAGGCGGAGTCAGACCAAACTCAATTTTCCAGTTTCTTGTTGTCATTTGCAACTCGGCCAATAAAGTTTGTATGTGAAGAAAATAAACTAGTAAATTGCAACTTTCTATATTTTCAAATAAGAAATAGGCTTTACTAACTAAAGTTTGTAACTATTTTATGCCTGGGCTGTTTTCATGTTTGGATAGTTTACAAATTACAAATAGTTTTGCCACTCCATGAAAATAAATTATCGATAAAAAAGTCTGTAAAGCTGTAAAAGACTGATTATATTTCAATTAAAGACTCCGACAAATTCCGACAAAGCGATGCCATTGTAGCCCCGCCCCCATCACCCCGCCCACCCAAAAAGCCCCACCCTCCTTTGGGGTATTAAAAGGGGTAATCAATTAAATTTTAAAAAAGTGTGTGAAATGTTTTTTATAAAAAATTAAATTTTAAATGATGTAAAATGATTGTGATTTTATTTAAATAATGATGTCAATATGTCAGATGTAAATGATGAGCGTGATGAGAAAGATGCCCAGGCAGGCACACGGGATGGCAGTCATGCCTAGAGACACACAATCACACCCTTCAGTTTAATCACAGCGCACTTTTGGGTCACGCAAATATGTCTGAATAGATCATGAAATGTAACACTTTATCGTCAAAAGCCCAAACTTCCCGAGATAAGCAGACAGATGTTTGGCAACTAATCGTATTTTTCATCGTCTCATGTAAATCATCCCTCACGCATTTTACGAAGATGCTCATTTTCCACTTTTGGGTAATACTCAACGTCACCGTTAGTTTGATCGGTCATTATGGGATCAAGAAGTGTAAATGCACCATGTTTTTTTTTTTTTACTTGCTGTTTTCATGATTGGATAGTTGTTACTGCAAAAAGTGACAAATATTTTATCCACCCAATAAAAACGATTATCATTAGAGAAGTCTGTCGAGTTGTAAAAGTGAAAAACTGGCTGTAAAGATTATTGTCATGTTTCAGTGTTCATACTTTTCACAAAGTGATGTCGTTATAGCCCCGCCCCTGTTTTCCAAAAAAAAAATGTAAAATGATGTAAAATAATTGTGATTTTATTTAAATAATGATGTTACTATGTCAGCGTGATGACCTGTGAGAGTGGAGGGGGCAGGCCGGTGCTGACGGAGCGGGTGCAGCCGGCCAGACAGGAGGACAGGTAGGTGACGCCGTTGGAGCCGCAGACGGGGCTGACGGACGAGGTGTAGCAGTTACAGTGGCTCATGCAGGGGGCTTCAGGCTTGCGGCTCACTTGTAGTGTCCTGGTTACACACAAACACACACCTTGATGGCCGACATCCTACAGTTAACACATGAACCTCCACGATTTGTGTCAGGACGAGCTAAATTAATAGTTTTTTATAATTCTTTTTTTTTTTTTTTATCTAAAACAAAAAAACAACTAAATAAAAATATTGCCATTTTTGTAATTGTTACCACGAAATGCGTTGGTGATTGATCCGAGCAGAGATTTGATTTTAATGTGCATTTTTCGGCGAGAGAGTGGAATTTCTGCATGTTCTACCGTATTTTTCCGACTATATGGCACCGCCGATCATAAAAGCGAACAATTATTGGACGTCTATTTCCAAATGTACCTATTTATCTTCACAAATAATTCTCTTCTTTTATCTGGATGAAACAAAAATTTTGAAAACTTTGAATTTTTTTAGGAGATTTTAAGTGCACCCTATAGTCCAAAAAAAAACGGTAATAGGAGAAAATCGTATTTTATACTGATTTTAAATATAATTGATCGAATGAAATTTTATATTTCAAATAATTTGTATTAATAATATTATAATATAATATTAATGAGATAATAAAAATAACCTGATATAATAAATAACAACAACAACAATAATAATATAAACAACAATGATAATAATAATATTATTACTAATTGATCTAATATAATTATAAACATAATTGATCTAACAATTTTTTATACTTGTTATTAAATGCGTCATGCAGCCTACATTTAAACGTCAAGACACACAACATCATCAAATGTTCGAAAGCAAGAAAACCCAATTGAATCTTTGCATGACACAAGCAGCTGTTTCGGGAAGCGGACGCAGAAGTCACCCTCAAAAAAAAAAAAAAAAAAAAAACGCGACGGCGAAGGGGAAAAAAGAAGCTTAGCCGTCTGTACTCGTTGCCATAGGCGACGGTCACCCCGGCGACAGGTCCCGTGTCACAGCCCAGGAAGAGGAAGGACACGTAGCAGGCGGTGGAGATCAGGTTGACCAGCATGGCCATGCGGATGGCGCCCAGAGCAGACAGGTTCAGCTTCTTCACCAGCAAACCGCCCAGAAAGATGCCCAGGCAGGCACACGGGATGGCAGTCATGCCTAGAGACACACAATCACACCCTTCAGTTTAATCACAGCGCACTTTTGGGTCGCGCAAATATGTCGGAATAGTTTGTAAAATATAACACTTTATCGCCATAAAGGACATATTTATAATCATGACAAATAAAGCCCAAACTTCCCGAGATAAGCAGACAGATGTTTGGCAACTAATCATGGCCAATAGAAGCACGGCTTTCTGTTCTCTACTCTATGAATCAATAAGTATTTATATATGATAGTTATATTATAATTAATGAAATTATTTTCGCACGTTTATGACATTCATTACATCTAATGGCCTTTGCTTATCACATTTTGAAATGTGTTCATCATATTTTATCATACATTTTAGGATCTCACAAATATTTAGGAGTGTTTAGTTAAATTTAAGACCTAAATTCCTTTATAAAGTGCACAGTTTATATTAATGGTGAATGAAACACTATGCAAAATACATGCAAAAATGCCAAATATGCTTCAAGATGTTCTAATTCAATTTTTAAAGTTGTGAATTCAGAAGCACTGTGATGTCGAATGTATAGAATTGTAAACGTGGAGCCATTGGTGTTTTAATTACTTCCCTATAATGTCCAGATTTCATATGCACGTATTTGGATATATTCATATTTAAATTTTATATAATAGTGCATTATGATTTTCTAAGGCATCATGAAAAAATGGTGCATTAGTGGTTTAATGGTTTTGAATCCACAATTTAAAACTTCAAAATCACTTTTGAATTAAAAAGAAATGAAAATGTTATATTTTTAGTTTCATGTAAAGAAGCAAAGAAAAATATTCACATCAAATTATCGCAAACATGACTTGGTTAAAATATACATGTGAACAAAAAAAAAACGTGAAGATTTTAAATAAATTCAGTCTTTTTTTTAAATGAATTAATTTGACACACAACTGCCGCTCTAGAATATAAAATAATACACTATTAACAATTAATAAAATTGCATATGCATATACAGTCTATACTGTTTATACCCCATATAAGGTCATTATATATATTTAAAAAATGTTATTAATTTTAAACATTAACACAATTGCTGCACTTGAAATTCAAATAATACACTACTAACAATAAATAAAATTGCATATTCATATACTGTCAATACTGTTTATACTACATAGGAGGACATTATTAATGTCAATAAAAAAGATTCCACAGCGTGATTTATACACACGGATCCGTGCGTTTGAATGAGTATTTTTCAGTGTTTTCCGCAATGCTGTTGGAGGCACCACGCCCGGGCGTGGCCTTCACACCCACCCAGCAGCTGGTTGGCAGAGGAGGTGGTGAGGTTGAACTGCTGCTCCAGATATTTGCCCAGGAAGGCGGCGAATCCGGCCACCACGGCGATCTCCATGCAGGCGGCCAGCACGATGCAGGTGAAGACGGGGTTGGACAGCAGGTGCTTGGTTACCTTGGGGATGACTGGAGACAAAGAGACATGACAGGAAGATCAGTCAGATGCTTCTATTTCATTTATTTTACTTTATTGCTATTCCTGTTTAAATCACGAGAACTGTAAATGATAATATATTATTATTTGAAATTTATATAAAAAAAAAAATAAAATAAAAATATTATGGGTCAAAGTTACGTTTCCTTAGCGAAGATTAGAGGCAGTACAAGTGTTGCAAATCATATTCGGTATGTTTTCTTGCGCCCCCTTTTGGCGGAAGGCGGTATTAAATTCTAATGAATAATTAATGCACGGGTTGGGCTTGTGCAGGGTGTTTCTTAAAATTCTGCTGCGGTACACTGTGATTTCCTAGGACTGTTGTAAAAGTGATAATTTGAAAATGTTTAATTTGGAACAAAAGTCCACGACATTAGTTTACATATTACACCTCAATATCCAAAGGTACAAGCTTCAGTGATTTAATTGCGATTAATCTGGTTAGGGAAGTGCAATTAATCAGGTTTGACAGCAATTCAGGTTTCATCGTTTGACAGCCCTAGCTATTATATATGTTTTTACATAACTTTGAAAAATAACAAAAGGAATCCTAAATACCCTACAACTCCATAGAGTAGCAATACTAATTTCATTGTAACTCTGTGATATAAAGACTCTCCTCTCCTCTAGGATTGGGTGAGTCCAGCATTGCGTGTCAGCGGTTGCTCTCAGGACAGACTCTACTCTACTCTAGTTCAAGTTCAAGTTCTGAGCATTTGTAAGGCGCTTTTCACTCCTACTCCTACTCCTACTCCTACTCCTACTCCTACTCTTACTCTTACTCTTACTCTTACTCTTACTCGTACTCGTACTCTTACTCGTACTCCTACTCCTACTCCTACTCTACTCTACTCTACTGTACTCTACTGTACTCTACTCTACTCTACTCAAGAAGCGCCATAAAGAAAACTAAAGAATAAGCATCTCGATAATGTTTGAATTCAAATTAATCCTAAAGTTCATTAAATATACTTATACATTTTATTAAACATATGGAATTATGAAAAATGACTTACAAATTTGCTTTTAAGTAAACAGTACAAATGACACAGCAATTGGAATACAAGGCAAAGCAGCTGAAGCACTGCATTGTGGGATCTGTAGTTTGGCCATCAGCGCGTCCGAGCGGCAACAACAAGCTCAAGTAAAAGCCTGCTGCGGACCTGGCCCGCGGGCCGTGAGTTGGAGACACTGACCTCGCAGCTGCTGGCAGCACGACTGCTCACTGCTGTTGAGCTGGTAACTCTGCAGCGCTCCGTTGCTGGACTTGGGCTTCTCAAACTCTTGAGATAAAGACGGCAGCATGGCCTGTTCGCTCTCGGTGGCCGCGTCCGTGTCTTTGCTGGGGAAGGACTGGGGGAAGCCGAACATGAAGAGCGCGGAGAAGAAGAGTAAGGCACCGCAGAGAAGGAAGCCGCCCCACCACGCGCCGATCCAGCGAGGGTCATCGGGATTGAGGTCCAGCTTGGCTGAGAAGAACCACAACATCTGAGTGAGGGACCGCCCATCAACCTGCTACCAGCTGCCGACTGGAAACTCACTGGTGTCGATGAACAAAGCATCCACGTAAAAGTTGGTGCAGACAGATCCCAGAATGAAGCCGCACGCAGGCCCGAACACCAGAGTGGAGAACAGGATTCCTGAAAGACACCAGCGGCATCATCAGATCCAGTGTTCAAGTTCATTTGTATAGCACTTTTCTTAGTCTGAGACCAACGCAAAGACGCTATGTGAAAAAAGTAAAAAAGAAAAATGTCAATTCTTTATATGAGTTTTGAAAAGTGTCAGGCAGACATTTTTATTTGAAGCTTCACTTTAAGTAAAACAACTTTTTTCACATCGCGCTTTAACACTTGGCTGCGTAATAAATCGACCGTCGACTAACACAATCGCCGAAAAAAACCGTTACACTAGTGAGCCACAAGGTGGCAGCATCAACTCAAAATCAACCACTTCACAAATACTTAAAACGGCTTCACATGTGTTTAAGAGTTTAAATCTTGCACTAGATCAATCAATCAATAAACCAACCAACCAAATCTGTCTATCCATCCATATCAGTCTGTCTATCTATCTATCTATGTATCTATCTATCTAT
>CM051499.1:27152288-27237772 GCA_028031935.1 Paedocypris micromegethes | reverse complement strand
GAAAAAGAGAAAGAGACAGAGAAAGGGAGAGACAAAGAGAGAGAGAGAGAGAGAGACAGAGAGAGAGAGACAGAGAAAGAGAGAGAGAGCCAAAAAGAGAGAGAGAGATACAAAAAGAGAGAGAGACGGAGACAAAGAGAGAGACAGACAGACAGAGAGAGACAGACAAAGAGAGACAAAGAGAGAGACAGACAAAGAGAGACAAAGAGAGAGACAGACAGACAAAGAGAGACAAAGAGAGAGACAGACAGACAAAGAGAGAGAGAGTTTATGTTGTCCGAACGTCGCGTGAAACAAACGTTTACAAACGAGTTAGATAAAACATAAGCAGAAATAGCGCTGCACCTGTGCCTTTACGAGTCTCTTTCTTACTAGAGCCGCTCTTAAAGACACAGTACACAGACAGCTTTCTGTGTTCAATTAGCAATGTCTCCGTGTCAGCATTAAAAGTTGGGCACAACTCAATACCCAGAAATCAAAAAGCGGTTCATTAACAAAAGAATAGCAAGGAGGTTAGTATTGTTTATACATGATCATGTGACAAGTCAATGCTCATAAAGAACTGTATGTGAGTACATGAACTACATTAACGTAAAAAACATAAAAGCGTGTGTAAAAAGTAAATCGTTATCAAAGCCACTGGCAGAAAAGAGTTAACGTGGAAGTATTCAAGGAGCTGAGATGTTTGATTTCTGTCCCGCTGGTTAAGGACTGTTTGGTTTTCCCAGGGTATGGGAGGAATTTTCTCGCTTTCCTAAGAACGTTCTCTGTCTGGGATCAGGATCATAGAGCAAATAAGGTAGAAAAGCTCCCGGCTCAAACACGTTATATAACCCGTCTGACTTACGCGCTGGAATTCTATTTGAGAGTCTTCAGTTGATAACACTAAAACCAAAATATGCGTCGGAATCACAACAGAATTCCATTATGATCTATCTTTTTAAACGTAAAAGATAAGCATCTGTCGCACTGTGTGTGATTTGCTGTTTGGTTTTGAAGGATGGAAATAAAAATCTATTATTATTTATTTGTCATAAGATTGAATCCTAAGACTGTATGTGGAGTTACAGTTTAAGTACAGTAACTACTGACTAATTCATTATTTAATTAAACTGATTAATATTTAAATGAACAAGAATGTAAACAAATAAATGAATGGACAGATACATAAAAAGCACAGAAGCGCCGCCATCTTGGCCTTGAATGATTTGTATCATTTAACAAAACTTGGAAAGAGAAAAAGTATTTGTTTTTATATTTAGTGGGTTCAGTTCACAGTAAAATCTACAGTAAATGTTTAGGACAGAATTGTTATCCTCATCTCAATCACTATATTGAGAAACTTTGCATTTGCTTAGACATAAAACGTCGAAACAGTCGAAAATGAAGAACACAAGGAGTAAAAAAAAAATCCAAGGAACAGACACAACCAAAACGCTTGGTCGCTGCACAGGGGATAATAATTTTTCCTCTTCACACGGCGTCAGACAAACAGAGAGCTTGAAAGAGACTTCTGCGCATGTGCAGAGTCTGACTGGAGCAAAGGATATTGGGAAATGAAGCCCTGACCACTAGAATCGACTTTTTGTTATCTATTATTCAAGAAAAACAATATCAAAATGATATCACAATGATATCAAAATGATGTCACAAGTTAGGTTTGTTAAGTGAAGAAAAAATTGTATTTTTAAGAGAATATTAACGTAATAAACCAGAAACGTTAATAAAAATGTTTTTTGTTTTGTAGCTGACAAATCAGGGGGGTGCTTATATTCACGTAAATACGGTAATCTGTATATAGCGTATATTCTGTAGTCTTTTCCACATGAGCAGTGGATTAATTATGACAACAAACCACACAAAGTCATGGATCTCGCTTGATTCTGCTCCGGGCGGCGTAAGACGCTTAGCACGAGTGTCTGTTTCTCAGGGTTATCTGGCATCTCATGTTAATTAACTCATTAAATCCACTGTTTTGCTTCTCTGCACCATATTGACCTAAATAACCACAGTCCGTCAGGCCAGGAATCACTCTAAAGCGTTTATTGGGACACGTAATGGCTGTAGAGCCCATCACGACTCAACAAAGACCCAATGTTATATTCCAGCGGTCACTAAATGGCGGACCGCGGGCCGAATCCGGACCCAGCAGCTGTCCCATACCGACTTGGAGCTGTGGACCAAACCAACGGTTTCGTTTCAAAATCTAGTGGTCCATCTTAAATGTAAACACCACGGCGACGCAAACTTATTACCGTAGGTTTTTTTTTACAAACTTATCGTACTTTTACTGGACGCGAGATCACATTGGCTAATTGAATGCGGGTTAAGCGAAAATATACATCAGCAGATTAGAAAACGTTCGAGGTTGCAGAGGAATTGATAAAAATTGCGGTTACAGTTATTGCATTAAAAGATATCGAAAACAAAGGGAAAGAGAGAAAGACAACAGGGGAGAGACAAAGGAGAGGCGAAAGTTGGGATGGGTGAGACAGAAAAAGGAAGTGATAAATCTAAAAATGTCACTGGGCAAGGAGAGAGAAGTGGACAGCGATAATAGTTTTTTATCCACAATGTACAGATTCATTTCTATATTATGTTCTGTGAGACTAAACCAGTGTGTTTGATCAGTTTGGAAACTTATAAAGGATATGAACCTTTAAAACTGTTCAATTGTTTGGAACTTTTGAGTTGAGATGTAAATGAAAGTAAGGTTTTTAAAATGCATTTTCTTTCGTTATATTTTCTTAATTTCTATATTTCTATCAATTTAGATTATTATACGTTTAAAAATAAACATACAATATTAACTTCTGGACCTTTGCTTCCAGAAAATTGTAGAAATGGACTTCTTTAAATTTAAGTTGAATACCCCGTTATATACGAAAAAAAAAGCACATGGCAATGTGTAGCGTCAATATTTGCACAGGAGCTAAGAGCTAAGCTAAAGCCCGGAAAATATTCCAGCATCAGAGTGGGACTTTTTTATACAAACATAGGAAAATATTTACATGCTGTGGAAACCAGACTCGACTGTGCCAGACCACCCTACAGGAACAAAGCACAAATCTGGAGTGAGACCTCGGTTGAGATTTAAGAAGAGCTTCGCCAAACTCGATGGCTCATTAAAGTGAGCGCAGAAACCGCGGAGAACATTAACGCCGCCGGCTGATAAAGCATAGAAACGGCAATTCTGCTTTGAACTAATGTCTTCCAAGAATAGCAGATCGGTTAGCGGACCAGACCACGCTGAGCAAAATGCAGTAAAATTACCTTTAAATTAAAATCTGGCCTGTCCCAGTTTTAAAAGAAAAAATAAAATCAATATAAAAAAGAGCAGGTTGCGTTTGAAGATCTTAGACGGGTTGTGCTGCTTAACCCTCCTATTGTGTTCAGGTCAAATTGTCCAGTTTAAAAATTTTTTTAAAATATACACTTTGAACGCCCGCTACATGTTTTTCGTTATAAAGATAATGTTCAGGTCAATTTGAGCCTTCAGACAAAATGGAAGCTAAAAATAGTCCAAAAGATCAAATACTAATTGTTTCAATGAGACATAATACACCACCGTCTCAGAGAATTTTTCGGTTTCTGACACTTATATGCATAATAAAAGTCCCCCGGGGTCAAATTGACCCACTAACATTATTGATGTCCCTCTGAAACGAACATAACAGGAAGTGTGTGTGTGTGTGTGTTTTCTTGATACCAGTTCACGCACCATATCAAATACTATTTGTTTCTTTGCAACATTAATATATAATACACCGCTCACTCATACACATGTTTTTTGGGGAACTTTTTGGTTTCTGACACTTCTTGGCATAATAAAAGTCCCCCTGGGTCAAATTAACCCGCGAACATTATCAACGTTCCTCTGAAACAAACACAACAGGAGGGTTAAAGCGTCAGCCAATGATACAATAGTGTATTTCTGTTCATCGCTACTATTTGTACCACCTATCCATTTCTGGGTCACGGGGAGCTGGAGCCAATCACAGCACCTTCTCCAGCAGTGCCATTTATTGTCCATCCCCGGGCAGTTTGTCTTTAACCAGATAAAAACTCGTAAAAAAACAAGCTGGCGTGTTTGCCAACATGTTTAGCGACTACTTAGACGGTTTGTACAAAAGCAAAGGAAGATGGAGAGGAAGGTGCAGTGAGATGAAGAAGGCCGGCGGCGGCTCTCAGTCTGGCTGGTCAGATGTTCCGCTCAGGCAGAAGGCCAGGAACATGAAGAGCCTGAGAGCCAATAAGCAGCTAGTCGAGCGTCAGACCCCCAGCTGCACCGGAGGAAGGGGCCGCAATATTGACTACAGCTGGTGGAGGACTCTTCTAGCAGGTGCCGTGGCCTAATTACTGAGAGCTGGTGCCAGAGAGGAACCAGGCCACCAGATAGAGAAGCTCCTCGGAGCAACGTTCACCACACGCTCGCAATTACTATAATAATTCTGCAGCATCCGGAACACCAGAAGAAGAACTTGTCTTGTGTTTGAGGGTTTTTTTTCCCCCCGACAAAGCGTGGGACCACATCAAGAACGACATTAGTACGGATTAATACCATACGCTGCCACTAGGGGTTGTATCGAAATTCTTTGCTCTTTGTTGAACCATCCAGTGAGCTGTCTGGATCACACTTGGATGACAAAATCTCAGAAAACAAAGGAAGAAACCAAAAAGGAGTCGCACAATTTGGGAAAACAAAAGAATGGGAAACATTGTTACCGTTTGTACGAAAAAAAAAAATGCATCCTCCTGGCTAAATTTTGTTAATTTTTTCTTCAAAATATTTTTTTTTCGTTTGACAAACCTAACTTGTGACTTTCATCACTTCAATGTTGTTTTACTTAAAAATTATAAAAAAATAATCTGTTGTAGTGATCGCAACTACACCTCCCATCATGCTTTGCTGCTCATTGATTCCCATGAGCCTTTACACTAAAAGAGAAAGGAGTAGGGTTGACTGAGCTCGGTTATTGTTAGACGTAAATATTAGAACAGTCGTGTTTTTCTCTGTAAAGCAGACAGAGCGATTTGATTGTGTTTAACTCTGGTGTTCTTCGTTTTGAACGGTTTCTATTTGCTCCGAAACGTTTGCGTGCTGGTCTCATTCTCTGGCGCTAGCCGTTAGCCGTTAGCGTGAACTACCAGATTCAATATGGTCTGTCTGTTCAAATATTAATGATTGTATTTAGTTTAATCTTACTTCTTCCAGCGTTATTTTGTCCCTGTTAAGTGTCACGACGTGTCTAATGTTTAATTATTTCTGTTTATTGAGCTAATAAAAACTCATATGCACGTCGGCCTCCAGAACCATTATTTAAAGAACGGAGCGCTTATATTTATGTGAATATTTGAAATCATAATTTGAAATCGTAATTATGCGTTATCTTTTTTAAGGAGTCATTGTAATCTCTAATGTCAACCAACTAAGGGTTTTTTCGCTTCTGTGTAACATTTTATAGAAGATAGCCTTGTAATACGTGTTTGTTTCTTTCACGATTGCATATTATTTGAAGGGGGGGGGTGGAAATTTTTTAGCATCTTCCTCAAAGCCAAAGTCAACTAAAGGCTCTGCGCTTCTTCGTAAACCTTTAACGACGTTTGCCCCACATACCAGATAATGTGTATATTTCTTTCCCGACCAAAAAAACAGTGGGAATGATCTTGTTCCACACTCTGCGGATTTTTCTTTAAGGCAGTATATAGAATGCCTAGGCAATGTGTGAAATCTGATGCATTTGATACTTTGCCAGCGCTGTTTCGTACCGTTTCTTGATTTCACACACTGCCGATAACAACTCAGATGCTTATGTGTGTGAACAATACTCACGGGCAAAGCTTATCGATCTCCTCCCATTAATTACCCGACTCCTAACTCACATCTCCATCACCACAAGTGCTGAATATGCAGGAGGGAATTTAGAGAGCAGCTACTTACGAAACACTTCATCAACGAGCGCGAGTAGAGCACTTACACTAATGTAGAAAGGCCCAGAACAACAGCCTCCTCCAATCAGATCGGCCGTGATTGCAGAATAAACACTTCTAAACAGTAGTCCCCTTAAAAGTGAAGGGAGGACGTCACCTTTGCATTGATCACACTGTTTTAAGGCCACATTACTATTGACCAGAGGTGCCAGAAATGATAAAAATTATAAAATGAAAAAGGTAAAAATAGTTACTGTACTTTACTGAAGTAGAATTTTGGCTTATTTATACTTTACTTGCCAACTTTTAACTTCTACTCTTTAAATCTGCATGCTAATATCTGTACTTTCTTTTGCATATTGGCACATTTTCGACACACGTTCAGTGCTTAAATGATACATACGTTAAATGTTACGCTAAATGATTTATACGTTAAGTTACATCACTCCAATAAAGGTCATGTGTGACTTTTTTCACCACTACAATGCTAGTCATCATATTTCCCACCCTGAAACTAAATGAAATTATGTTTGCGTTGTAATAAATGCATAGGTTTTCAATGTAATTATATACGGCGGCATTTTAAATATACAATATAGTCCTACACCATTACAAATGTCATTTTTAGTGGCATTTGTCTCCTTGCATTCCTTTTACTTTTACACTTTACAAGTAGTTATTAAACCAGTCCTCTTACTTGAGTAAAAAGGTTGAATTGATGGGTAGACTCATTTCCGGCTTTAAAATCTCTTATTTTAAAAGCTCATTTTTTTCCTTGGCGTTTTAAACCAGTGTGATATGTTGGTTTTTACTGTTTTTTTTTTACCCAATTGTTTATTGTTTTATTCTTGCTTTTATATCTTATATATGGTTTCATTGGTTGTTTGGCCAACTTCTGTTGCTTTTAAGGTGCTTTATAAATAATGCTGGAATGAATCGATACTTTCACTCCCTCAGAAGTATTTGTTTTAACTAGTATCTATACTTCTACTTGAGTATTGAGTGTGACGACTTTTGACAGCACTGGTAATAACATTCGTCTTGTAATTTTGGGCTAGCGTTTGGCGTCGCCACCCCCACCATTACAAAAAAAATCTGCTTTGTTGTCAGCGACTTGTGACCCAGATTAAAGCGCTGAAGGGACATCGAGGTCATATGGATTGGTGGGAGCGGAAGGTGATGTGGCTTAAAGACAACTAGGCCATCGTTCATGTCATCTACGACTTCAGACCACATCGAGAAACGTCGCAGGAGAACGTTCGAAAGCATTTTACGTCGAATAATGTCCCTCGCACGCCGCATTTTGAAGGTAAAGCAGCGCCTTCTATCACCTGGGATTAGTGTGATTGGCGAGCAGGATTGAGCATTGATGGGCTTAAGTAAGCAAGTGACGCCAGATGTCTCAAGCGATGTTACTCAACCTAATTTGAACGCAGGCCTAATGCTAATCTTCATGCACTCGGCCTTTGTTCCACTTAAAACAGTCACCGTTTCATCCAAGTTCAAAGGGAGCGATTCACCTCTGGCTCGCTAAGGCTGGACAAACGCTCCTCAACTTAATCATCTTAGTGATACTTTCAGCCCACGTGACTTCTTCGAGTCGCAACCTTCCTCTTCTAGTTCCTCTTCGCGCAAGAGTGATAGTCGTCTGCAGATTCATTGGACGGATTTCCTTCCATCCCGTAGAACGTCAAGTGAAGGAAGCTGGAGTGATGCTAATGGTTTTAGGAACAGCAGATCACTGTTGATGTCGTAGATAACTGTCCAGAATTAAAATGTATGCAAGACAGTTGACTCCGCGTAAGTGCACGTTGCTTAACTACAAGATTCGCTTTACTGCAAGTCCCATTTTCTCCCCATTCAAAAGATCGGAGAGCTACTCCGTTTAAGTGCAACATCTGATAACTGCATTCTCCGCATAACTGCATGTGCTTGTTTGGTCCGGACTACATAGACACAATCATTTGACTTCTGATAAGTGCAAGTTGCTAGGATGAGATGCACACACACACACCGCCAAAGTCTTGTGCGTTACAACAGTTCTGGAATGTTCATTTACATTATATTTATTGTAACAATTTACTTGACTGAAAACATTAATAAAACAATAATGCATTATGTGCTTTCTCATTACTGTGGCGTTTTGGTGGGATTTCTGCTTTTGGTGTTGACTGCTCCGACAACCGAGAGAAGACAGGAAGATCAAATTCAAATTTAAAATTCAAATTCAAATTCTCGTTTGAATTTGAAACGAAAATTTGAAACTCAAATTCAGATAGTTTGTGGTCTAATCCTTTTGAATGTCACTTTTTATAGTCTTTAGTAAGTACTTAAAAAGAAGTGAGCGTGTAGTCACGTGACACCAATTTTAGCGTCCACTCCTGATTAGTGCATGATCTGCTTAAGTGCAAGTTTGTGTTTCGGTCCCCAGGCTGTGCACTTATCAGGAGTCGACTGTATACGAAAACATCCACAAAACCAACATACGTATGCAGCTTTAAATCAGCTACAGAAATGCCAAGACTGCGAGTGAAGAGGGAGTAAAGCAAGTCGAGGCCAGAATTCCACCGTTTGTGGACCACATGTCTACACTAAACCAGTAGGATTTGCGAAATAAAAGTTGAAAGTTTGGCAAAGTGCTTGATGGGAAGATCAGATAAAGCTTGAGAGGACAAGAAAAGCAAAGTCCAGTGCGATCGAGGCGTTAGCTTCACAGCCGCTGATGGAGAGAGACGGCGCTCGTTGTTCTAACTCAAACAGGAGGAGGAAAGGTGAAGTCCTGGCGGCGAGATTATCGGCGAGGTAGAAAAACCCATTTGGAGTCTAATCCTTCGAGATGACCAAACATGTGCAGAGTTTAAGTCGCAGGTGAGCAACGTGCGGACGTGTCCATCGGGCCTTAAAAGCATCTTACACCAGTGCTGCCAAAAGTAGTCACGTTCATTACTCAAGTAGAAGTAGAGATACTAGTTTTAAAAAAGAGTTCTGTGGAAGTAAAAGCGTCAACTCAACCTTTTTACTCAAGTAAAAGTACTGGCTTGATAACTACTTGTAGTGATGAAAGGGGAAACAAAGCACATTTTAATGGTATAGGACTATACTATATTGTTATATGTTGCTGTATATAATGACACTGGTATACAGTGATTTTAACAGTGTAAATATGATGCTAGTTAAATGACATTATACATTGATAATTTTTGTTGTAACGTCTCTATGTCGCTGCTTAAGCCTTACAAATTTCCCATTAGTGAGATAAAGTCATTCAATTCAATTCAGAATTCAATTAAACTGCTTCTGTGGAAGTAAAAGTATCAACTCAACCTTTTTACTCAAGTTTTATATTTGATATAAGTAAAAGTGAAAGTAAAAGTAATGTAAACACACTACAGAAGCATACATGTCCGCTACTAAGCATTAACATGTTTCAGAGTGAAAATTACAGTACAGACAAGTACAGATATTTGCATTAATATTCAGAATTTGCACAAATATTCCAAAATTCTACTCAAGTAATCAAGTATTTTAACTTTGTTGACACCTCAGACCACATATGATTCTGAGAACTGCTTCGTGAAGACCAGATAAAGAAATAAAGACAATAAAGTCACCGTCTTCAAGACAAGCCTCTATCGCATCAGTGAATCCCACCATGACTGTTAATGGCTTTAACTCATATTCGAAATCTAAATTTACAACTTCAAACAGCCGTATGTCATATCTCCTTCAGTCGGAATGGCTTGACAAAACCCAAAGCGAGTGGCATATTCCCAGAAGCAGAGCGAGGCAAGAGACTCGACTGCATTAGCGTGGTATTTTCACCGTGGCGTTTCATTTTTCGAGCGCCGTTTATTCATCGCTTGTATCAGTCGTTGGGCGAATCTCTGGAAACTGGTTGTTGTTGTTAAAGCAGCTTTCCCATCACTGTCTCCGACTCCAATCCAATCATCTGAGCCAATTTACTGGACTCAAGTTACTAATTCTGTACAAGCTGGTTGAGCTGGGACAGCCGTGGTCGTGGCACTGCCCCGTTCCCATGTCCCTCCAGATTTAGAACGCAGACTGTGATAGGAAACGTGTTTTGGAGATTTGCTCGTGACGGCGAGGGCACGGATGATTCCATGACCACACACACACACACTGTTTTGCTGTAGGAGTTTCACTTCGCTTAAAACTGACCCGTGTGAATGTGAAGAAACCAATCTGCATCGAGTAAACAGCTAGCGGGCTGTTGCTAGGGCCGACAGGTGGTAAACAAACAGTCAGAATGAGCGGAAACGCTTCTATCGAAGGCCACAGATATCAAGCAGCTTTTCCCCAACGTATTTTTGCTTCGTTCCCAGTTTTTGTTTGTTGACGTCCACCGAGTTAATCTCTGAGTCGTAGTTTAGTTTTCTGTAGAGTAAAGATGTTTTGAGACGGTCTCTAATGAAACAAACCGACTTGAAACCAGAGATCCTGTACAATTACAGTGTGGTTTTGAGTTCTTTTTTTGGCTTTTTGCACTTTTTGGCTCACTGGGCCACTTTATGGTTATTTGACACTTTACACTTTAAACATCTTCACTTTACATGGATCACTTGCTTCTTTTATTGTCTTTTTCTTCCTCTTCATAGTTTTCCTTGTTCCACAATTTATCTTTCTCTGATTATTTTTTATTTTATTGTATTTTTATCCTCTTATCTTTTTATCGCATCTCTTTCTCGCATGCACCCCACCCCCACCCCATGTTTAAATGCTGGACAATTGGAAAAATACATTTCATTGCATGTTGTACCAAAACCTTCTCACAATAAAATACAGACAGAAAAGCCTCCAACCAAGCGCAAGGTGACTTCAAATATGAGCTGCAGATGATTTTTATGTCCATAGATGACCAAAAGCCCCAAAGCTTCAACTGTCTTTTCCTGTCAGTTTATGCTGAAGTGTGTGCATGTGTGTGTGTGTGTGTGTGTGTGTGTGTGTGTGTGTGTGTGTGTGTGTGTCACAGACTGTATTCTAAATATAGAATATTTTAGGAATAAAAAGAAAATATTGTAGAATGTAAAACATATTATGAAATATATAATTATAAAATAATACATCAAAGAATATGGTAAGTTTTTTTAATACACAAATCTTTACACAAGGCACAAAACGGTGTTTTAAAAAGGTTAAAATAAACAGTAAAAAAGTTTTCTAATGGAGTAATTTACATTAGCTCTGGCTTTGAGCTTGAGATTGAACTTAAATCTGGCATTAAACAGCAGAATTTTGAAGTCAATTCGCAGGGAAAAAGAGTTGAAAGTAATGAATTTCAAGTCGCTTTAGGTATTAGTATTCATATGTTTGTGATTTTAATCAACTTAAATGTGATTTTGTTCTTATATTATGATGTTTTGTCATGGTTATATTCAAGGTATTTTAAATAATTTAGATTTTTTAGTTTTATTTGATATATGATCAAGCATTATATTTTATACTATATATATTATATTTTCCTAATTTTATGATAAATAAAATTAAGATAACTAATTTAATGGTTTTAGAAAGTTAAAAAAGCTTTTGAAAAGATAATAATTTTGAAACATTTTTACAGTACAGTACTTATTATTTTTTGTATAGGAATGCTTTTTTCATTTCCCTTCTTGTGGAAGAATCCACACACGGATCGACCCGATGCCTTTTCCCAACACACTTATCCAAATATCTGTACCGTACTATCATAAAACCAGCCACCGATACACAATATGCGTTGAATTTTGCTTCAGCGTCAACATAACACACACGCCACAAGCAAAAGACTGCGAGGAGCTGATCGCCATTGTGCTGCAAATGAAGAAATTACAGCAGCGTGTAGAAAGAAGTCGTGCTGATGTCTAAACAATCCGAGCCATTCATGCGGCGCATGCCATCGCTGCAGCGCGGGGATTTATATGATCAGCTGAGTGCAGCCTTCCCACAATACCTCATTGTTCTCCAAGCAAACACCAAACTAGTTATGAAGCTTATCTGGGAAACACAACTCCAAATCTCTTAGTCTGCACACTAGAATCATGGCACATCCACTTTCACTCAAATAAATGCAGCTTCTGCTCAAAGACTTTAAGATTGAATCTCTAATCCATCTGAATATTTTTACAATTGCACACACACACACACACACACACACACACACACACACACACACATTGTTTATTTATTTGCTTGGATTTGTTTTTGCTGTTGTGACGTGAAATTTCCCCGCTGTGGGACTAATAAAGGATTTTTCAATTCAATTCAATTCAACACACACAAAACATGGAACACATGCGGATATATCAAAGAGGGGTCTCACTATTGACATGATGTTTCCCTGACTCGTAATTTTAACCTTACCCATCCCAATCTCAATAATAACAACTCAATTACCATCCGAAAAACTCAATTTTAACTTTTATTTTAACAGCTCTTAACTAAATCCCATCCCTTAAACAGGACTACAGGGTTGTGAGGACCCAACAACAGATAGAGTATGTCCCTAAAGCGCATAGAGTAGGTCCCCACTTCACCATAAAAACCTGGCATTATCACTATTTTCACCCTTACAATTAGATAAAAACTCATTCACCATTTAAAAAAAAAAACTCAATTATAACTTAAGCTCTTAACTAAATCCCATGGCAACCCTGCTCAAACAGGACTTCAGAGTTGTGAGGACCAGACAAAGGTCCCCACAAGTGAGCATAGACTAGGTTCCCACTTTACCTAAAAAGCTTGGTATTGTTTTAGCACTATTTTCACCCTTACAATAATATAAAAACTCATTATTAATTTTAGAATTTTTAAGTTTAATATGATAATCATTTATTATATTGTATACTATATGTATTGTATTTTTATGCTTTTATGATTTTAATTAGATCCTTAATTTAATGGTTTGAGACATTTCACAGTTTTACTACGATAATAATTTTAACAAATATTATATTGTGAACAAATTTTACATTACAGTACTTTGTTTTTTTTGTTAAAAATAATGCTTTTTTTTATTTATTTTTCATGTGGAAGAAAAAAAAGAATATTCCACATACGAACCCTCTTTTCCAACAAACAGATCCAAATATCTGTGCCGTATTATCTTAAAACCAGCCACCGAAACATGTTCCCGATCCCCATGACATCTAAACATTCCAGCAAATGTATTGAAATGGCGTTGACGTTCCTCTCCAGACCTCAAAATTCCCAATAGACAGAAAAAACACAAAGATCCAAGGAAATCCACTCACCTATATAGAGAGAGGCGTCTTTCTTCCGCACGTGGTCGTCTATGTAGGACACGCCCAGGGGCTGCACGGGCGTGGCCCCGATTCCCAGCAGCACCTGGGCTCCGATCAGCAGCAGGTACATCATGTTGGTGTTGGCTCGGTTCCCGCACAGCTCGTCCACCTCCGAGGTGTTGGAGCACACGTCCCTGCCCAGGTCCTTGCTCCAGGTGACCGTGATCTCATACTGGCTGGCCAGGAACTCGGGCAGAGCCGAGAGCAGCGCCCCCAGAGCCATCACGATGCCTCCGCAGCCGATCAGTCGGGGACGGTGAGCCTTGGCGCCGAAATAACTGACGAAGAGAATGAGCGCCAGGTTCCCGATCTCGAAGCTGCTGGCGATGACGCCCACGTCTGCGCTCTGGAGGTTGAAGCGCCGCTCCAGCGTGGTCAGAACGCTCACCTGACACACACCAGAGGAGCCAATCAGTGCCATTCATTCACCCCAGGTCGTTTAGGACGGATTGTTATAATTGATAAACTCATTTTAAGTTCAAGTTCTGAGCATTTGTAAGGCGCATCTGTCTCTGTGTGAAAATGTAGATAAGATTATTGCTTTTTGTGGATTAGTAATTGGTGTTAAAAATATGGCTATGAAAATCACCGTGACTATGACAAAGACAAATTTTAGAAACCTAGAACGTATCAATTGTAGTAGCGGCGTTCCGGAAGCTCCATTAGAGCTGGTGTTTGCCACACCAAGGTTGTCGGTTCGATTCGGAGTGAAAATTAGAGGTGGGTGGTAAACCGGTATTAACGTGAAAACCGGTATTGAGTTGTGTCACAATATGGATTTTGCAATACTGTGGATACTGTCACACATTCATGAATTGAATTTGTATACATGTGTATAAACACTTAGTTACAGTATAACATGTTTGTTTCGTCACAACTTTTAATGATCACAGCGCTGTTTATTTTTTTTTTTTATCAAAGTCGTTTGTAAACGTTTGTTTCACGCAACGTTCGGATTCAGACTCAGGCTCCATCGCACGTGCAAGACAGATCAAGAAAGAAAAATATCGTGTGACACTGTAAACTCTCTCTTTCTGTCTCTAACTCTCTTTCTCTCTCTCTGTCCTTCTCTCTTTCTCTCTCTATCTCTGTGTCTCTCTCTCATTTTTAGAAAAAATGCCAGGGCTTCTACTTTTAAAAGACATACTGTATTAAAAATGGCAGAAGCTTATCCAGGATACCACCTGCATCTAATTTCAATTTTCAATTAAAGGCTTTTTCAATTTCTTTAAATGACGTTACAATACAGATTTTGTGTACAAATAATGTTATTGAGGTCAACTAAAATATTAGTATTTATTGTTTATTTATCCAGCAAATATATGATTGTTTATTTATTTACCCCTCCCAATATTGTGATATAATACCGATACTGTCTGGACACTAGAAAATATTGTGATATGAATTTTCCCTCATATCGCCCACCCCTAGTAATAATGTGGAGTTGAACAAAAAAAATCATTCAAATGAGCATTTGACTAATCCTTTCAATCTGTGGACCCATCCGCACTCTACTTTTCACACTTTTATTATGGGGCTTATGGTCGGAATAGCTGGCGGAAGTGAAATAATGCCAGCAGCCGCTTTGAAGGGGAATCACGGGACTTTAATGGAGCAGCTTTGGAAACGTTCAAGCTAAAGCTACAAAAACATGGCATGACTGTGAAAAGAGCTTGTTATTGAGGCCATGCTCTTTACTATAATCCTATTGCTCTAGAACAGGCCGGCTCAGGCCTCCCTCCTTCCCTCCCTCCATCCATCTATCTATATATCTTTCTCTCTCTCTCTCTGCTTTCAATATTTCTATCCCTCTCTCAACCTCTTTTTCCCCTCTATCTTTCCCTCCTGCTGTCAATGCCTCTCTCTCTCTCTCTCTCAGTCTCAAAATCTCAGGAGAACCAAACTGAGGAGAATGTTATGATTTAACGATCAAAGAGGCATGTACTTCAGGAAAATAAGTAATTTTGATTGGTTCGCTGAAAATCTAATCTAAAAATCTGAATGCTTCTCCTGGTTTATTTATAGTTTCTAAAACACGGAATCCTTTAGACTAGTGGTTCTTAACCTTGTTGAACGTACTGAACCACCACCGGTTTCACATGCACATTCACAGAACTCCTCTAATAATTGGAAACACAATTCAGCACTGTTTCTGGGATACCCATCGAACATTAGTGTGGTACAGAAGAACCTCAAACTCAGATCACTTTTCTTTTGCACTGCCTCAAAACACTATTTTGCAAATCATGATTCATACGAGTTGGGAGTTGGTCTTGACATCCTTCGAAACCCCGGAGACGGAATCACCAAACCCATGGAGTTCGATCGAACACGAGTTAAGAGCCACTGCTTTAGATGTAAGTACCGTATTTACTGTACAAAAAAATGATTTGGAGGAGGAAGTGAGGTGACGGCAATATGGCCACTAGGGACCATACTGAATTTGTGCTCTGCATTTAACCCATCCGTGAAAGTGCACACACACACAGTGAAGTGAACACACACAAACCCGGAGCAGTGGGCAGCCTTAAGCCCGGGGGGCATGTGGGGTTCAGTGTCTTGCCCAAGGACACTTAGTTGCAGAACCCGTAGTAGGGGGGATTCGAACCTGCAACCTTTCGGACACGAGTCCATGTCCCCTACCACTGGACCACAACTCCCCAATTTGCTCTCCAGTCAGAGTGAAGAGGAAGCATTATTATCCCCTGTGCAGCCAGGCGTTTTGATTGTGTCTGTTCCTTGGATTTTTTTTTTACTTCTTGCCCGTGTTCTTCATTTTCGACTGTTTTGAGTCTTTCTGCGATGACACATTGGACTGGTTTGTAGCGTCTGTTGGTTATTATATAGATGCACATTATGTAGATGCACACGCCCACCACTGAATAAAGTGGTGTTTCTGTTTATTTGTGATTGGTCCTGACTTGAAATACTTAAAAACGGGGGCTTATGTTTGAAATCGGCAATTATACCTCGCAAGATTTTGAGCGTCAAAAATTCGAAAAAAGAGGGTGCTTATATTCGCGTAAATACGATACTTAATGATGTGTTCATATAAAACAAAATGAAAAACAATACACTTTAATTTGCAGTCTTTTGAAGCAAAGATGGAACGGCAGACTCTATAATGTCCGGGAAACAGAAGCACACATGCCACTCTGGCCTGACCGGTATCTGCTTAGATTTGCTGCGGCTGCCATGTTTAACTGACAACTTGATTTGCTCTAATTTAATTTCCTGTCGTTCGCCTGGAGAATTGAATTGAGAGTACCCGGGGAGTCTGACAGAGCTTCTCTTCTGCCTGCAGCTGATTTCATTCTGGTTATGATTTCATAATGGAGACGTTCAACAAAGGACAGTTGTGGCCTAATAGCTCAAGAGTTGCTCTTGTAATCGCAAGGTCACAGGTTCGAATCCCGGCTTGTCAGGTAAGACTTCTCGAGCAAGACAATAGACACTCTCCGCTACTCGGGCACCAAGCGTGCGTGTGTGTGTGTGTTTTCACTGAAGTTGGCCACCAATTGTGCAAGTGCTAATAAAAGTTGCAAAATGTTTTCATCACAACTCTTCGACATCGAGAGACAGAATGATGAAAACGTAAGAAAATCACATATCTATTGAGAAGTTCTAGATTTCCTAATAAAATCTATTTTCTGGCTCTCTCAAACTGTAAGAACATCTCTTCCCCTTCCACTTGTTCCTAAGATTAATATCATTTGTTTGACCTCAATAGCTGTATGAAAGACAAATGCCTTAGAACATTGTAAAACTTAAAACACAGAACAAGAGATTTTACATAAAAATTATGTAATTTTATTTTATGTAAACTAAGAGAGAGAGAGAGAGAGAGAGAGAGAGAGAGAGAGAGAGAGAGAGAGAGAGAGAGAGAGAGAGAAAGGGAGAGTGGAAAAAGAAAGGGATACGTTAAGAAAAGATGAAGTTATAGAGAGCGAGTGAGAGAAAAGAGTGAAGGAGAGAAGAAGATAGTGAGGGAGAAAAAGAGAGAATGAACGATGAATTGATGGATGGATAGAGAGAGAGAGAGAGAGAGAGAGAGAGAGAAAGAGAGAATCAAATAAAAAAAAAAAGGAACAATGGATGGGTGGATATATGGAGGGATGGATGGATGGATGGATGGATAGATGGATATACAGTGAGAGAGAAAAAGAGAGGATGGATGGACAGACGGACGGACGGACAGACAGATAGACAGATAGGAAAAAAAGAAGAAGAGATTGAGAGAGCAAGTGAGAAACGTTTGCTCTTCAATGCAAACTGTTGGAACTGAAGAAAGGCTTAAGGCTCCCACTGCTCCGGGTGTGTGTGTTTGTCACTTCACTGTGTGTGTATGTGTGTAACTTCACTGGATGGTTAATTGCAGAGCACAATTTCGCACTATGGCCACGCAGGGCACTATTTAAGGCTTTTTACTTTTTAAGACCCGCACAATCTCGTCCCAATGTGTCCAATGAACCGGAATCTAGTGTAAAACTCCCTGTCCAGATCAGCAAGGCGCTCGGATAGTAAGCAGAATGTGTGTGTGTGTGTGTGCGCTGCTCATTCATCAAACCTGAAGATATGAGTGACCGCAGCAGGCCACGCCCCCCATCTGCCCGTGCCAGCCGGCTGAAACCTGTTGACTCTGCGCGCACACACCGCGCGCTGCCTGTTGCGGCCTAATATGGACGGCCATATTTACACTCGCACGCACGCCAGCACCCTCACCTAATGACAGCGTCGCCTTCACCCGACATGTATTCACACTTGTCATCCTCTAATCTCCTCCCTCCATTGTGAGAGTGGAGAATTGTTGTACGGTGAGAGCGAGGCTTTGAAGTGGAGGTTACGTAACAGCCAGTGACAAATTCCTGAGCGCAAAACAACCCGTCTGTAACGCTGGAGTGTGAAGAGCTTTCTAGAACATTTGCCGCTCGCAGCTATTCCTCAACAATCTGTGTTTGATTAAGGATGTCTGCCTGGACCACTGGGCCGGGAGCTGGCTATCTTTGGATTTCCAGAGCGCACATCTTCTCTTTCATCAGCTGGGCTGCGGACACACACACACACACTCTCTCTCGTGTCATTCAGATGGAGGAATTCCAAATGATAAATGTGACACTCTAGTTTTCTGGATGCTGCGACACATAAGCTGAATCTACTCCTAACGACAATATTTAGCAATAATTGTTGACTATCGTGCTATTTTTATCATATTTTTTTGCTTGCGTCTTCAATGTTCCCAAACCGTATAATTCCTTCAGGATTAAATGCTGGACGTCTGCTGGAAACTGGCTTGTGTGGAGGTCGCAGTTCTTTGCTCAACTCGGCACTTTTCTGGATCTCAAGCTCCTTTTGTGTCCCGTATGTTAGAGCTGTGCCATTAATCGTTAAAAGATCGCGATTTTACCCCCCTCGCAATCTTAATCCAGCATTTATATGATTCTGCCAAACTCAATGATCTCAGGGAGAAAATCCGCCAAACGCAATAATTTGAAGCTTTTAGTACCTGAAAAAGGATTTTATTCTGAAGTGTGTATGTTTACTGCGTTTCAAACCAGAAGACGACACTCAGCAAACCACATACAGCAAACAACTATAGTTGAGGACAAAATGATTAGCCCCGCCTACAAAACGATCATTGTTTGACAAGTATTTCAAAAGTACTTTTAAACAGAGCTCAATATTTTGCCCTCAACTGTACACAATACTGTATGTTGGCATGTTTATTTTTGTTTATATGTTTAATGGTGATTTTTTTTTCTGTACTACATTACTTTTACATTACATTATTTTAATTCCATTTATATAAATTTAAAGCAAAGAGTGAAATGAGTTGTTATATTGCTGTTTGACAACCAGATTTTCAGGGTTAAATATCCAGAATTGTGATCCTCATTTTATCCAGAATTGCTCCATCGTATAAACAGCAGAACTTTCTGAGAGATTTCAAGGTGCCGATTGTGAGATTCTAAAGATGTGCTGTGATGCCATCAAAATCCTCAAATCTTCAGAGAAGCTAAACTACAGGTTGCACATGCTACGCTTTGGGTTTCTCAAAGTAGCCCAAGAGCTCAAACTCAAAAACGTATTTCAAAATCTTTTAAAGTACCACTAGGTATCTCGGCCTGCAAACTCAGCATTCCTGCATCAACACAACGCAGAGACACATCCATAATGGAGATGCGAAGGCTTGCCGGAGATTAAAACTGACATTAGGGTCCATAAACAGGCGTGGGAAGTCCAGACCGCCCAAAGTCAGGCCCGGGGCCGAGGCTAAACATAGGAAACTGACACAATGTCTCAAACAAGCCACTGCGTCAGTCTGTAAAGGAGGGCGGAGGAATTCACCAGAACAAAAATTACTATTATAATCTTGGCAGCTTTTCTGAAATGTAAACACGAGTCAATATACGCGGCTGACGGACGCCACTAGACGAGCCGACACACACATTCTCTCAAACGTGTTACGCGGCAATTATGTAACTTTGCTTGAAAAAACATATATGAATAATGCATAATAATGAATGATAAATATGAATAATACACATACATTTATGTATTTATTTATGGCTTGTGTTATTCATTATGACGTTTGTGGTGTGTTATGGTTATGTTTATTTATTATTTATTCAGTAGTGTGTGTAAAACATGTGCAACAAGATGCGCAACAAGAGCTCAAGATGGTGTGCAATATCTTCATGCTACTATTTATTGTTAGTCACTTTTTTACTTATTTGTATTATACAGAGAGTTTTTATGCAGATGTACATTTCTATTTTTTGCTTCTTTTATTATTATTATTATTATTATATTTCTCTTTTGTGTATTTTTAATTTTTTTGTTCGATTGAGCAACTGTAATCGAAAAAGCAATTTCCCCCTGGGGATGAATAAAGTTTTTTGAATCTTGAATTTTGAAGATCCACTTATTCAAAAAAGTCAAATATTTTAACTTAGTTCATCGCCATTTATGCTTGTGATTGTTATTACTGTTATCAGTATTATTACCACATTTAAATAATTGCTATCAACATTATCATTAATGTTATTAAAACAATATTATTGTAGGATTTACGCTGTGGCACGAAACCAGCACTGTTGCCTAAGAGACTCGAGTTTGAGGCCCAATTCTGTGTGAAGTTTGAAAGTTTTCCTCTTGTTGGCGTGGGTTTCAGAAAAGGAAAAGAATTCAAGAAAATAAATGGATGAATACGTGGATGTCATCGTATAATTATATTGTAGAATTGTACAACTTTGTAGAGTGTCAATATTATTATAGAAGGATAGCAATTTTATTAATACAGTTAAACCAATTTCGCTATTTACTCTTCAATGACAACAAAGTGTATTCTATTATAGTATTATTAGGATTATTTGGTAGCTTTGTGTTTCCAAACTTTTACAATTTCTGAAGCTGGGATGAATTCCAGCCCACGACAAGTGTTCCGCTTAGAGACGGTTTCCATGATGTGTTGTTGCTTTCTGGCACAGAGCGACTGATTGTTTCCTTTCCAAATATGGCCTGAACTCTTCCAGACATCAGAGACGTCCCAAGGGTAAGATGGACATGGCTGAACAAACCTCTTCCTTATCAAAGATGCTGCACTGCCAGCTATTCCAAACCCGAGGACAAGCACACACACACACACACGCACACACGCACACACTGGCCATTTACACACAGGCGACCGAAATATACAAATAAATCCGCACTAAAACGCAACATGCTTAGTATCTAAACGTGACTGTTTAGACAAGACCTATTTCTTAAACAGTCACATCCTGTACGGAATTATCAACATTTCGTGACCATTTTAGGCCACAACCTGTTTGGTGTCTTTAAAAAGGGCATTTTTATTGGGGCTCGAAATATTTTTCCCACTATATCGTGAGAGTCAAAGTTCCCAGTCAAGTGCTTTAAATACATGTCGGAATTCATGGGAATGGTGTGATTTGCATTGAACACACGAGTAGCTACTTTGAAAGTCAAAGTGGGAGTTTTCTTGTGCGTTTCAATCACGACAAAGTGGAAAACCTCTCTCAATCTGTCTGTGGGACGGAAAAGAATGACAGACATATAGTGTGTGTGGTGGCACATATTGCACAGAGGGGCGTGTCCGAGTAGGTGTGTGTGTGGTACTTATTTATTCACTCTACATGTAGCATATTTATTTATACACATCTGTCTGAGCAGCTTTACTGTACGTGAACACTCGCTCCATCGTGTCCTCACTAATCCGGATTCACTTTAAAGTGAGGACAAGCATGTTGAGATGAACGATTTAAGGCTATTACACGATTATTTCACGTCCGTGTCACGTTTCGTTTTGTGCACCCGTTTAATCACAAATCCATCTACTCGATCAAACACATGTTAAAGAAATGCAAAGTTCAAAGAAAGTTCAGCACGAGAATACGAATACGGGAAAATGCTAAAGTGAATGTGAAACCTCCTGTGAGAGAAACGACTCTTGTAATGTTTGTATTCCACAGGCTAAAACACAACATGCCTATCTAAACGTGACGTGTAATGTATTCTACAAACATTACAAACCAACTGAGCTTCGCGTGGACGTCAAATTGTTTTTAAAAATACAGTGTACAGTTGCGCGCGCGTCTGTGTGTGTGTGTGTGTGTGTGTGTGTGTGTGTGTGCGCGCGCGCGCGTGTGCTTGGGTGTGTGGGGGGGGTAGTGTATACAGTAATTGCAACAAAAAAAAGAAAAGAAAATCACACATTTATAAAGTTTCCACCGGTTTGTGTGTGAACACTCGCTCCGTCGTGTCCGCGCTAATCCGGTTTCACTTTAGAGTTTGAAACGGACCCGCATGTCGAGACGAGCGATTTGAGATTATCACACGATTGCGATCGTCGAATCACATCAGATATTTCACACACGTCGCGCAAAGTTTAAACGCAAACCGAGAGTTACGGCTTTACTCACCAAGTAAGCTCCGACTGTGCCCTGGGCCAGCATAAGAGCGCATTCCGCCACTAAAAATATCTTAATGTTGGAGAAGCACGAAGTCTTCTTCTTCATGTCATCCCGCTGAGGGTCCTCGGAGCCCCGCTGCTTGCTCGGCAGCATCCTGAGCGAGTCCAGCCCGGGAAACGCGCAGAAATCCGGTCAGGGCGCTGACAGAGAGCCGGTGTTCACAGCCGCTCTGCGCTCCGTCTGACAGGCTGGAGACATTTCACACAAACTCCGATGAATGAAGGCGAGCTCGACTCTCTCCCGACCATCGTGTGCGTGATTCCCGCGCCTGGGTGCGCGAGCGCTCCGCTACTGAGCCGCGCTGTGGCGAGTGAGTGAGTGAGTGAGTGAGTGAGTGAGTGAGTGAGTGAGTGAGTGAGCAGCGTCACCGGCGTTTACTCAATCCAGATTAACGATTTAACGAGTTACGCGAGACTCGTCAACAGCCCGTCAAGCTTCTACCGTTTGGGTGCTTTACAATTGTCTAATGTTCATTGAATGCTATCTGCTGTAGGTTAAATAAAAAATTATTACATACGTTTACAAATCCGTATAAATATGTAAGTAATAAGTCATTAAAAAAACACAAACAAATCCAGTAAACAGTTGGGTCTTTTAGCTTTCCGAATCACCATACACTCTACATAACTTTGGCTACAAAGTTAGTAGGACATAAAATAATCTGAAAGAATATAATGCAAGCGTCGTCAACAGCCCGCCAAGGTTTTACCGTTTGGGTGCTTTACAATTGTCGAATGTTCATTGAATGCTATCTGTAGGTTAAATCAAATATTATTAACAACACATTGTTTTTTTTCAGTTGATAGTTATCTAATTGCCAGTTACTTTAAACAAGTAGTTAATTACAAATTAAATTACAATTTTGCATTCAAAATACTTTTCTAATTGCTGTCTGAAAAGTAACTTAAAAGCAATTTAACTATTTACAAATCCCTATAAATCTGTAAGTAATAAATAATTTGAAAAAAAAATCAAATCTAGTTAACAGTTTGGTCTTTTAGCTTTCCGAATCACCTTTACTACATTCTACATAACTTTGTCTACAATTACTTTACAATTTAGCATTTAAAATACTTTTCTAATTGCTGTGACTGAAAAGTAACTTAGATCATGAAAAAGTAATTTAACAAAAGTAATGAATTACTAATTACTTTACAATTAAGCATTTAAAATAAGTTTCTAATTGCTGTGACTGAAAAGTAATTTAGTTCATAAAAAAGTAACTTATCAAAACATTATATAATAAATAAGTAATATATAAATAATATATTAGTAGGACAAAAGAATAAATTAGTAGGACAAATATTCTGAAACAATGTAATGACAGCCTCGTCAACAGCCCGTCAAGGTTTTACCGTTTGGGTGCTTTACAATTGTCTAATGTTCATTGAATGCTATGGGTAAAATCAACTGTTATTAACAACACGTTGTTTTTAGTTGTTGACAGTAGTTATCTTATTAAGTATTGCCAGTGTTGGGTAAGTTACTTTTAAAAAACAATGAATTACCAATTACTTGCACAATTTTGCATTTAAAATACTTTGGAAAGTAACCTAGTTACTCAAAAAGTAGCTTAACTAAATACTTTAGCAAATCCCTAAATCTGTAAGTAATAAATCATTTAAAAAACAGTAGGGTCTTTTAGCTTTCCGAAACACCTTTATTAGATTCTATAATAAATAAAGTTATTAGTAGGACAAAAAAATGTTCTGAAACAATATAACGCCAGCCTCGTCCACAGCCTGTCCATGTTTTATTTAAGTGGTTTACAACTGTCTAATGTTCATTGAATGCTACCTGCCTAGGAGAAATCAAATATTATTAAAGACACATTGTTTTTCTTTTTTTAGTTGTTATCTTAATCATTATTGCCAGTGTTGGGTAAGTTACTTTTAAAAAGTAATTAATTACTAATTACATTAAAGTTTTGCATTTAAAACTTTAAAATTTATAATTACTGTGTCTTAGAAGGAACAAAGTTACTAAAAAAGAAACAACTAAATACTTTTTTAAATCCCTATGAAAAAATAAATCATTAAAAAAAACATACCAGTAAACAGTTGGGTCTTTTAGCTTTGCGAATCACGCAACTGATAACAAATATAGCACATTTATTATCAGATGTAAAGCCACTTTAATAAGTTTTGCTGTTTGTTTGATCTGATGATCTGAGTGTTCACAGGTACCGGCGAGGGTGGCAACCTTTTTTGGGTTTGCACTTAAATTAATATTAACAAGTACTTAAATTACCTAATAAAAACATGTAGTGATGTAGCTGTGGCGCCATCTTGAGGATAATAAAGGTCAAAACCAGAAAAAGTATAGGATTAAGGGTCTGGTTGAATTATAAACTGAATTTTATTAATGGCCGTTTTACACCTAATTTATAACATCTTTTAAAAAACACTTTCATATGTGTCACATTTCATTGAGAATTTGTAGCTGGAGCGATGATTTTTTTTTTCTCACTGTTTTAACTACTAAATTCTTTGACTGATTGAAAGCCACGGAAATGCAAATGTGAAAATCTCAGCTGACTCATCTAGGTTGTCAGCAACACTTCCAAACAGAGCTGTCGCACACGAGCTGGCTGTGTTTGGTTACTATGGCAAAAAAATGTAACAACTTGTAACAGCTGTTAAGCCCTGAACAATAATTCTGAATGTTTCCGCACAGACTAGCATGAAGTGGTTCACTGTAATTTAAAGAACCAGAGTTGAGATTTAAAGGAAAGATGCTAAGAACTGAGTTTAATGAAATATTACCGTCCTATTCAGTGGATTAACATAGACACATCAGTAAAAGTAAAAATTTGCCGGCATTGAAACTAAGTCATGATTAGTCTGATTCTATACTTTATGCCTTTACAAAGTTCCATTATTTGTAGAGTTCAATGACGCGTTTGATTGAGTTTAAGTTTGAGTTCAGGGCCAACTGTCTTCAACCATATCTTCCAT
Source organism: Paedocypris micromegethes (assembly GCA_028031935.1). Lineage (NCBI taxonomy): Eukaryota > Metazoa > Chordata > Actinopteri > Cypriniformes > Paedocypris > Paedocypris micromegethes. The sequence continues at coordinate 27,212,596 of CM051499.1, read as the reverse complement.
ATATACGTAGAGCAATATTCAAAACAAATACTTTTTTTTTTTTACTGAATTAAAATTATTTAGCTTGTCTTCTTTTATCTTGAGTTATATTTAAATTGTTTCTTGCCTTCTATATTTTGGACCATATTTTAATATATTGTTCTTATTTACATTGGTTATTCAGGGTGTATATTTTACTGGACAATGATGTTTGCTGATGACATTGTAATTTGCAGCGAGAGTAGAAAGCAGGTGGAGGAAGAGCTAGAGAGCTGGATGTTTGCTCTGGAAAGAAGAGGCATGAAAGTCAGTCGTAGTAAGACAGAAGATGTGTATAAATGAGGGGGCAGGGTGGAGGAGTGAAGTTACAGGGGGTGGAGGTGAAGAAGGTGCAGGAGTTTAAGTACTTGGGATCAACAGTGCAGTGTGATGGGGAGTGTGGAAAAGAGGTGAAGAGGCGAGTGCAGGCAGGGTGGAGCGGGTGGAGGAAAGTGTCAGGAGTGTTGTGTGACAGAAGAGTGTCAGCTAGACTCAAGGGAAAGGTGTACAAGACAGTGGTGAGACCAGCTCTGCTCTACGGCTTAGAGACAGTGGCAGTGAGAAAGAGACAGGAGGCAGAGATGGAGGCAGCAGAGATGAAGATGTTGAGCTTCTCCTTAGGAGTGACGAGGTTGGACAGAATAAGGAACGAGCCCATCAGAGGAACAGCTCACGTTACTTGTGTTAGCAATAAAGTCAGAGAGGCCACACTGAGATGGTTCGGACATGTGCAGAGGAGGGATAGTGAATATATTGGTAGAAGGATGATGGAGATGGAGCTGCCAGGGAAGACAGCAAGAGGACGACCAAGGAGGAGATATATGGATGTTGTAAGAGAGGACATGAGGTTGGCTGGGGTCAGAGTAAAAGATACTCAAGATAGAATGAGGTGGAAAGGGATGACTCGCTGTGGCGACCCCTGATAAGGGAAAAGCCGAAAGAGAAGATAGGGTGTATATTTTACCATTATCTCATTTTTCTTTTTGCAAACGGAGTAGCAATACTAATTTCATTGTAACCCTGTGATACAAAGACAATTAAGGCTTTCTATTCTATTCTATTCTAAATCCACACTTCAAAAGATTTGTCAAACTGGAATTAGATAAAGGTAATATTGAGGTGTATTAGAAAGATCAGTTCACAGAACCACCCAATCAGCTTTAGTGGGCGTGTCAGGGCTGTCCTGGGACAAGCAGCAACATTGCTGACCGTCACTAACTCTGGCTCTTAGCCGATGTGAACTCTTATTTTGACACTTCCGGTTTGTTTAATATTTCAGATCTCCACGTGTTTATCTATCTTTTCTTGCCTGGATTTGACCATTGCTCTTGCCTTATTTCCCGATTTTTGTCTTAGCGATTTTGTCACGTTCTGATACTGATCTAAACCTGTTCCTGTTTCCTTTCCGTCTGTTCCGTGTTATCCTAGTTTTCTGTGTACTGACCTCTGCCTGCCTGACTTTGATTCTGGAATTAAACTGTTAACCCCTTGTGGTCTGAATGTTTTACTTGTCTCTGATTGGTCAGCCACCAATCTAAGGGGCGCGTTTCGAAAACTTTAGCTCGTTTTGATATAATTGAACGCCTTTATTGTTACTAAAGTATAGGGTTACTTTATTTGAAATTAGTATTGCTACTCCATTTGGTGCATAAAGAAAGATGGGATAATGGTAAAATATGCACCCTGAATAACCAAAATAATTAAGGACAATATATTAAAATATGGTTCAAAACAGGGGTGGGCAAACTACGGCCCGTTAAATGTTTTAATCCGACCCGCGAAACATGTAAAACTTAAATAAAAGTAGTATATTGTTTTTTTCTTTAATTTAACCCCTTGTGAACGCCTCGTCCTGGGCACGTGGGCACACCACCCAGCCATTCGTGACACCGACGGACTTGAATGCAACTCTCGAATTGACTTATAATAATTCAAATGACTCAAAATAATTTCACAAATCTTGCACGAAAATTGATCTTGCGATTGAGCTTTTGCCGTCAAATGCAACAAAACAACTCTTACATATTTGGTGCACAATTCTGCTCAAAGCGGAAAGTTGGGAGCACGAGTCCAACATGCCTTGATGTGGTGAAGCAGCGAGATTCTTTCACTGCAACTAAGAGGCCGAGCCAAACCCTTCCACCGATATTTACAGTCGTGACAATGCAGTGGGGAACCGTCGCCCTTGCCAAACGCAGACTCATCCATCCACTAGCTGGACAGAGGAATGTGAATCATCCACACCGAGGGTCTTCACCGCTCCGGGGCTCACAATCACCCAGCCAAACGTTTGAGGAGCATCATCATATGCCTCTCTGATAAAAGTCCAGATGGGCCTTGCATCTTTCATGTGTGCCTAAAAAGGGGGCAAAACAGCTGAGATTTGTCATGTAATGTCATAGTATTGCATTATGCATTCCGAATCTTATTTATAATTGAAGACTACAGCTTTAACGCACACTGCGCATCTACACTTGTCTTAAATGCAACTCCACTGTCACAACATCCCATTCATCGAAAGCAAAGCCTCATTGTCAGCCATGTTAATGAAGTATTGAAGCTGAAATGCAACCTTTCAGACTCGATGGGTTAAATTTAATCGTTACGTAATTAAAAATCTGCGCGCCTCTATAAACATCAGTATTAAAGGCCGGCTCGGCTATAGGGCTGACGAACAAACGCACAACTCACAATCACATTTTACACAACGCATGAAGATAAAGTCAAATTTTGCTTTAAAATACGTACTATTATAAATGTAAAACAGATGTTGGAAAACGCATTGAAAAAGACGTCAAACTTTAGCGTGTAACACACTCTTCAACGCCAAACAAACACGCTTAAATATGTACAATACTTTACATACTTAAAATAACTGCTTTTGTTTAAATCTTATAACATTAATATAAAATAACATTACAGTACAATATTTAAGACTAATTTCTAAAGAAAGAGAACAAATTAATTAAATTGAGGAAAGAACGACACTAAAAAGAAGGGGAACTAAAATTAACTCAAATACATTAGTGGTGTAAGTGTAAACAATGAGTTACTGAAATAAAAAAACACAACAACAACTCATACAATGAATATTGAAATAAATAAAAGACTGCGGTTAAGGTGAGCAGTGTACAAACATATTAGTGTGCGTTTGTTCAAGCAGTGTTACTTTTTTGCACAGTACTTGTTTTCAACACTATGGCAATAGACAATTTGCGTTAAAAGGCATTTACAATCCTGTATAAACTCCACAGTTTCATGTCCTGAGGTTTATGACTTACTGCATTACTCTTCCACGGCAATTACAGCCAGTTTACAATTGCTGTACAGAGCAAAGTGCGCTATATTTTATTATGTTCCTATAATAATATGACAATCTGAAGTTTAATCTGAGCGGGAAAGAATCTGCCACCCAGGCATCGCATGTTCAAATCCCCCCGACACCACGTCTTAAAGCTGCCCACTGCTCCGGGTGTGTGTGTCACTTCACTAGGCGTGAGTAGATGGTTAAATGCAGAGCTTCACTAGATGGTTAAATGCAGAGCACAATTTTAATACGGCCCCTAGTGGCCATATTGAGAAACTGACTCACTTATGTACTTACAAATATTTTTGCAAACTGTGGACAATTCCCATTTGGGAAACAATTTTTTGAGTTTGGAAATTCCCATGTGACTGATGGTCTGAATGTGTGTCTTGGTCTCTGATTGGTCAGCCACCAATTTCGGGGGCGTTAGCTCGCTTTGAAAGAATAGAATGCCTTTATTGTCATTGTATCACAGGGTTACAATGGAATTAGTATTGCTACTCCGTTTGCAAAAAGAAAGATGATATAACGATAAAATATACACACTGAATAACCAAAATAATTAAGTACAATATATTAAAATATGGTCCAAAACAGGGGTGGGCAAACTACGGCCCAGGGGCCACATGCGGTTTGTTAAATGTTTTAATCCAACCCACCAAACTTGTAAAATTTAAATGAAAGTAATAGTATATTTTTTATCGAATACTATTATTATTTATAAAAAAAATTTTTATGTAAATCTGGTTCATCTGTTTTGAAGGTTTGTTTTATTTTTTTATGTAATGTATTTTCAAAAGCGGAACCATAAACACAAAATGTACGTAAAAGAATTGTACTAGTTTTTTATATTTTTACATTTATTTTTACACTGTCAGTCTATGGAATCAAATGCCAAAAATGTCAAACGTAAATTCCTAAGAAACGAATGGAAAAAACTTCACACTCACGTTTGTTCTTTTTATTTTTCACTTCACGTATTGGTTTGAAACTTTTTTTTCGTTTTTGATTTTTTAAATTTGGGCTTCTGGCACTAGCTTCACATGGGTTTGGCCATTACTCTGATTGGCTGGTGAGAATGTGATTGACAGCTGCTTGACCAGGAAGCTCGGTTTGTCCCCTTTGTCAAATGTTAGAACAAATGTGACCCGCCAATCAAAAAGTTTGCCAAACCCGGTCCAAAACATAGAAGGCAAGAACCGGTTTAAACATAACACAATATACAAGAACAAAGAACATGAGAAAATCGCAAAAAATACATAGTGCAAAAGGCAAATACAAATAACCGGACGTGACGGGTGCTTATCGCAAATTAAAATCGCATTTTGTGCACGGCAGTAGTGGATGGCTGTGGCCTCGATGCCCCCGGTGGAGCTGCAGGGGAACGCGGCACAAAAACTGACCTACATTTTCCCACCAGTTCCACCATTCAGGTACGGCGGGAAAATCGCCTCGGGCAGAGCGTAATTACTCACACCAGTAGGCCGGAGATTCAGATGGAAACACACACACACACACTCAAATCTAGAAAATACGAGCGACTCTGTCCTCTGAATAATCACATTAGTACGGCCTGAAGGCGGCGGCTCCCCGAGGAAAGACGACCATCACAAAGCTACAAAACTGACATTTCAAGGTTTAGCGGACGCCCAGCGAGAAAATGTCAGGCAATGTTCTTTTTTCCCTCCACTTTATCTGTCCCGGCTATTCTTAGACGCTCAGTATCTGTTCTGTGCCTTAACCAGCAAACACAGAGACGCTGACATCTATTTTTACCCTTGAATCATGAGAAAGGCCGGCTTGTACTTCACTTCCATCAGTCTTTCAAACAGCGAGCCTTGGGGAGGTGATGGGTTATGGGATCTCGCTCCGGATAAATCGCGCAGGTTATGTCGTGTCACGCTTTTACAGGAAAGAGATGTTTGCTGTCCAGAAACAAAGTAGAAATACTTAGTTACTTTGAGTTCAAGTTCAGTGCAGTTGTAGGGAGCTTTTCACAGTCACAACTGTCTCAAAGCGCTTTTACTTGAGTAAAACAAAGTTTTACTTCCTCTCCTTGCTTTTTTATGCAAATATCTGTACTTTCTAATCATTGCATTTTGATAATAATCACGCTACTCCTGTTTTATTCCGGAGTGTTTAATTTCCGTGTTGTCATCCATCTAAAAAAAAAAACAAAAACATCCAGATAAGTTACCATAAAAAAATAAAGATAACGAGTTACGATAAACTTGATTGTGGTTGGATGAGGCGTATAAATGCGTATTATTCCTATTGGTTAGTACGTGGTTCATCGCTCCCGACTGAACCTTTGCGACTGAACAAAGCTGATTGGTGAATCTTTGATTTAATGACGTTATTTCATCATTCCAATAAAAGTTATTGACGACAAGGTTCTGAAGTGACTTTTTTCACCATTACAATACTAGTCATCATATAATGGTCATTAAGACTGCAAATATGGTTCTTCAATGTAATAAAATGAAGTAATTTTAATGTAAAACTGCAAATATGGTTCTTGAATGTAATAAAATGAAGTAATTTTAATGTAATTAATAACAGCAACATTTTAATATAACAATATAGTCCATTTAAAACCATTAAAAATGTCATTTTAGTGCTATATTTTCCTGTGTATTACTTTTTGTACTTCAAGTAATTAAAGTTCAAGTTTATTTATATATCATTTTCTTAGTCCCAGACCAACACAAAAGTTGCTGAGCGGAATTAAAAAAATAAGAGTCTTTAAAGAAGAAAAATGTCCATTGTTCATCTGTGATTAAAAAAGAAAGATGTTCTCAAACCAGTACTTTTACTTGAGTAAATAAATTGAATAAGTACTTTTCCTTCAACAGGAAGTCTTTTTTAACTCTAGTGTCTTTTCTACTGGAGTAATGAACCTGGTTCTGTGGGTGTGATGCGGAAAATTTAGAAGTTTGGATCTGGACTCAGATCTGGATCTGGAACTTTCCTCCATTGGCCCGCGAGGTGCCGGACATTCACATTTCACTTCATTATTTTTATGACTCATTATTCAAGACTCATTAGACAAGTAAGAAAGCACTTCTCTGGCACGCACAACATAGTTAAAGGCAAGGCCGGCTCGCTGAGACAAAAGATGATGTAAAAAGTGATGAGCCGTCTTCTGTATCCAACGTCTATGCCACTCGACGAGTCGGACAAGTTTCGCCAACTTTTGATAATCAGGAAACTATTTAGCAAAGCCGCCGTCCACGTGTGAGCGTGAGAAAACCCTCGGCCAGAGTTCCGGAGCAAACGTGGAGCTGACGTGTAACCAGGCCTGAGATCTTCCGAGAGGAACGTCAAATTCCTTCCTAATCCTGCAAATTCACGAGTTTTTAAGCGCTTCGGACTACGAGATTTACAACTTACATCAGCAAACCCGCCCGACAACAATCCTTTTATTCAGTTCTGACGTGGCACGTTGGCTCAGTGGTCATTGCTGTTGCCTCGTAGCAAAAAGACTCCCTGCTCTGTGATTGGCTGGCCACTAACCTAGGGTGTGGCCTGCCTCCAAGCCCAAGATTGCTGTGATTGGCTGTTTGTAACCCAACAAAGAAAAAGTGGTTCAGAGAAGTGGCAGTTTTTATTCCCTCAATTTTGAACATTGGACATTTTTCTTTTTTAAAGACTTTTTTCCCCTAATTTGCATAGTGACTTTGCGTTGGTCTCAAACAAAGAAAAGTGTTTTATTTACCGTATTTTCTGGACTATAAGCCACTACTTTTTTCATATGTTTTGAACCATGCGGCTTATAAAAAGATGCGGCTATTCTGCAGATTTTTTGATAATGAAGATAAATACGGTAGATTCCGTTTATTTTCTCTTTTTTTCTGTCCCATTTTAATCTGCAAAGTTGCTGCCGTGTTAAAATGCAGGTTAGGAAAGGATCCATTTAGTTACATACATTTACTTTTACAATTCAAAATCGTTCATAGAGCGGATGCGGCTTATATACAGGTGCAGCTTATAGTCCAGAAAATACGGTATATGAATAACTTGAACTTGAACTTGAGGTTCTTGGGAGTGTCCTTGATTAAGACGCTGCCCACTGCTCCGGGTTTGTGTGTGTCACTACACAGTGTGTGTGTGTAATTTCACTGATGCTCAAACACAGAGCAAAGTTTTAATACGGTCCCTAGAGGCCATATTGACAAACTCACCCACTTTCTAGAGCCCACCAACACAAATCCACCGTCAAGAGCTGTTTAGAGGATCGGCGAGTCCTCGACACCCGTATGACATCGGAATTATACGCAGTGTGAAGTCCGTAGCAAATCAGACGTGATATCCCCTCACTCGGGGTTTACGCCGACGTTTCTAATCCAGCTATTTCAGAGCGAGACGCTTCCAGGAGTGACACGGGATTTGCAATCATTTGCTGTGCTGGCGCTCGTGATAACCTCCTTGATTCCTGCGCTCTGAAATCAAAGGCTTCCAGTAATTGAACGACAGTCAGATTATAGCAGGCGTCATGGACCAGGTTTTGAAGAGAACAAACAGAAAATAATCGCCTAAATGATTCACTAAATTACAGCGGCGTTAAATTAAACCATTCAAACAGACACTAGACGATCCATCAGAAAAAACGAAAAAAAGAAAAATCCTGCCGCACTGAAGAACTTGTTCATTAAACTCGATGCGAACTCTACATCGCCCCCTAGGCGACACAACTAGACTGACACTGTGTTAAATGGTCACATTTATATTCTGCACAGTTCTAACTGAGAGTCTTCCACCTCAGCGTGTGGCATCCACAAAGAAGACTTCATTCCGATTTCAATAATGGTGGCGATGCTGCGGGAATCAATCATTCATGGCGGATAGAACCAAGAGCGTTTGGTGAGCGTTTCGGGACCTTTGGAAAGCTCTTACCGTATTTATGCGATGCATTATTCAGCGGCTATTCCCTCGTGTATGCAAATATGTCTCGAGTTTACATTCAAAGACATATACGTACGGTAATTAACCCCTGACGCGTAAATTGTAATTAAAAAATTAGTAAGCATATTTATATATTTATAAACATAATGTAACATATATTTATAAATAATTATAAATAATAAATTAGTGTTGTCACGATACTAGAAATAGCAACTTCGATGCGGTACTTAGAAAAGTATGAATACCATTTTAGAACACCTGCAGAAAAACTGCAGCAATGTTAGGGATTTTTTTTTTTTTGCTTTTTTCATTGAGAAAAAAATACATAACAGATACTGGAACATGGAAAAGTGTCTGATTGAGGAATCTCAAGACACTAAAGTGCCAAAACAAACAAAAACTGCATTATTTTTTATACTTTCCAGAAGACAATTTAGTTTTTAAAAGATTAAATTAAAACGAATTGAGTTTAGTAGCAGCTCTCTATTCCAAACCAAAAATGTATGTACAATAACAAAAATGAGTGCAATATTTACTTTGTTTTTCAAAAAAAGCTGGTAGTGTGAGTGTTAAAAGGATTTGAGTGAGTTTTTACTTCAGACTGTTAGTCCTCAACTTCCTTCTGGTGCTTACTTCTCAAACATGTATTAATCTGTACATTATGGTAGGGATCTGCTGAAATAATTTAATGAACTAGAGTTTAACAGCAGTATTTATTTAAACTGATTAACATTTGGAATTTAAGGAGAGAAAGGAAAGTGAGGTGATGGCAATATGGCCACTAGGGATAGATTGATAATTTTGACATCACTATAATGAATAATGTAAATTGTAAAATGTAAAACTGTATTAATTATTATTCAAAGGCTGTTGACGAGATATTGTTCGGATAGTTGTGGTGGATCTTGCTGTTCGCAACATAAAGATTGTAGATTGAATTCCCCTAGTGTTTTTTTTTTATTGTTTGACTGTAAATTATTATAAGTCTGGATCCTAAATACATGGATATCAATACTAGACAACATGCTAAATACTCCAGCCCGCGGTCTTCATAACAACAAGCATTAAGCACCAATTTCTGGAGAAACGGCACTTGATGATGGAGCTTTTTATCTCCGGTTGGAGTTTCTTGCTAGACAATAAAGAGCGACTGATAAGGGAGAGTTAGATATGAGGGAAGGGAACTGATAAGGCTCTGACGGAGCAGTGATGGTGCCAGCAGAAGCAGCTGCTGGTGAGATGCCATTCTCCTCGCTGGCAAACCACCGTAGTGGAGTGTTTCCTTCCGGAGGAGAAGCTACGCTCTTATCTTCTTCCTTTTGTGACGGTCACTTTGCAGATGTCTAATGAATGCCGCGGTCCAGAAAGACAGTGGTTAGCGTCTTCCGATGAGATGTATGTGCGTTAATAACAAGTTTGTTTTCTCCAAGTGCTCGCGTGGGTTTCCTTCAGGTCTCAGGTTTCCTCCCACAGGCCAGAAACAGGCAGAAGATTTGGAGTTTGGGAGCGTAGGTAAGACTGTGTGTGTTTCCCGCTCTGTGATTGGTTGGAGTGTCACAACTTATAAGGCCCAGATTTGCTCGGATTGGCTCCAGCAATCCCCGTGACCCGGAAATTAAAGAAGCCGTTTAGAGAAGAAATGAATGAGGTACGTTATTGTTACAAAACAATTCAAATGTATCTTGCTACTGTCAGATACATTTTAATTCAAATGTGGTTCTGTAACATTGTGACCTTTACATACACACATTTGTAATTATTATAAGTAGGTAAATACTTTATTAATCCTTATTAATAAATGAATGACGGAAATTCTTGAAAAATATAATTGAATGAAATATACATATAATATAAAAATATATAATAAACAAATAAATAAAACAAATATATAAATATATATATATATATAAAAATAAAGAATTTATATTGTGCACTATTATTCACAGTAATACTATATTATTCCTTTTGAGTTGCGTCTGCCACGTACTAAAAACAATAATGAAAGAAAAAAACGGCCAAATATCTTAGAGAATAAATCCAGATATGCATTTCATAATTCCAGTTCCAGGTAGAAGTTTCTCTGGAAGGTTCTTGAGGAAATTCTTCCATAAAAAAAAAAAAACGAAGAGTGTAAAACTCTTTCCATGAATATGGGATAAGAGAGTCGTGTGTCTCGGCTTCGCTCTTTTCCATTTGCCTCCTCCGGGGAGTCGACAGAACATCTGTGCTTCATGAAAGTCTGTGTTCATCATCCTGCAGCAAAACCTTCTGCCTTCACAGAGACTTCCTAGATCCACTATTAGTGGTTAAATATGGGATAAATTGAACAAGAACTTGTTTGATTGACAAGTTCAAGGTCTTTCTGTGGGAAGCATGTTCTCCTCGTGCAAACGTGGGTTTCCTCTGGGTTTCTGGTTTCCTCCTACTTTTGAAAAAAAAGCAGGAGAATTGGAGTCTGGACAATTTCAGATGGTTTGAATGAGAGTGTGAAGGTGGGTCCGTCCAGCTCTGTGATTGGTTGACCATCCAGGGTGTGTCCCGCCTTCAGGCTGAGAGTTGCTGGGATTGGCTCCAGCTCACTTTAGATTTTCTTTTAGAACTTCTACAATGTGTGAGCTTTTTTTTTTTGGTCCTTCCATCTTTCATGTTCCTCTGGAAAACTCGGATCGGTGGAACTCAATCTCCCACAATCCCCCACATCACAAGCTATGTGGATGCAGCTTAGGAACAACTCGGGTGGTGATATACACGCAATGTGTGGATACACAGAAAAAAAGTGCAAAAGGCGTGTTACTCTAAAGAAGCTTTTATACTTGATTTAACTCAAAACCTTTAATTTTCTGCCTAGCCATCAGTGTGATCTAAAATGTTTGCTTTGATATAGATTAAAAGTAAGTCTAGTAGTGTAAAGTAAACATTTCGTAAAGTAAAGTAAAAATCTGGTTTGGAGCCAGAGATTGTGATGAGAAGAGAAGACCTTGTTTCTTGGATTGGCCAATGAGAATTGATTACATTCTCAACGATTGGCCAATGAGAATTGGCCAATGAGCCAACAAGAAGCTTGCATGTGCTGTACGCAGTTTTTTAAACTCTTTTAAACTTTGAAATACATTTTTGTTTCAAATCTTGTTTCGTTGTTAGAAGGACCAATTGACTATAAATGTTTACAAATATGAATTAATCATGTAAATAAAATAACCATCTATGTGTGTGCAGAGACTCGGCTGCATTTCTACCTGTTTGCCATTCCCATAACGGGAGGCGCTGTTGCTGCCTGTCTGTTAAATGGACCAATAGAGAAGATTTTCTACTGATTGGAGTCTCTTTAAAAGGCAATTAATTTGAATAAACTGTTGTTGTTTCACTTCATTACACCTCAATGGTCAAGACACATGGGTTTCTGTTCCAATTTTATGATTTAATGTTAATAAGTAGTGGATACTTAATTCCTTTGAAAGTAAAAATGTTAAGTTGATCCAAAGTAAAGTGATTATGTAGGTTTAACAAGTTGATGCAAAACTTTTACTTTGATCCAATGAGACACTTTTTTCAGTGTGTTACTATTCTCAACGCAGATGAAAAAAATCCAAAGATCCCGAAGGCAGGACATGCTGGTGCATGAGGTTGAGACTTGTGGAAAACTGAATCCACCCATCGTGGAATTTCTGGAACATGTATTGTCCTCTTCGTAGTCTTCTGGAGTGTTTCAAGAGTCTAGTCAAGTGTTTCCTGATCTGGTTTCTGAGTGTTTCCTGGTTCTGGGATTAATTTATGGCGACCTTCCTCTTCTGCCTCTCCACTTAACACTATTTACTGGATCACGACGGGTGTTTGTTTGTCTACTTGGATAATAAAATTGGATCTGAACGCTATGGAATACAGAAAAGCGTGTGCGAGTCATTAGCCGTGTCTGACATTTCAGAGCTACGGAGAGAAACCTCACAGAAACCACTTTAATCCCAAACCAGCTCTTCGTATCAGGAAAGTGTGGAATTATGAAAAGCGAGGTGTTTAGATCCGTGTGTAAAAGAGTCATTTCCATAAGCTCACACTAGGAGCGGCTTTGCGTTAATGCAGTTGGGAGCAAGATAGCAAAGTTCACGCGGAGTCCACTAGAGCAGAACCAGCCGGGATTCGAACCCGGAACCTCTTGACACAAGCCCAACCTTTGGGAGGGTCTTGCTACCCAGACATTTGTAGGTTTGAATATCATTCTGGTGGACTCTACTAGACACTGACACCCCGTCTTAAGCTGCCCACTGCTCCTGGTTTGTGTGTCACTTCACTGAATGGTTAAACGCAGAGCACAATTTAAATACGACCCCTAGTGGTCACTCCGACAAGCTCACTCACTTTAAATGTTAATTTTTGAAAAGTTGAATTTTAAGATTCAAATTTTATTCGTCACATACAAAATCACACATTTTACAGTAAATTTCCGTTTATTAAATTATTACATATTTTATTAGTAGAAAACTAAAATTGTTCTGTTTTAGATTTTCACTTTGACAAAAAAAGCACTATTAAATGCACACTAATAAATATGAGAATACCATAAACAATAATTGTGTTGATGAAATACAATAATAAATAAAACTATAATAAAATACAATAAAATTACTCAAAGTATTAGTAACCCAAAATTATTAAATCATTATTAAAGTATTAGCCATACTGACAAACTCATTCCCTTCAAATGTAAAAATCGGAGGAATTTTACAGTACGTTCTTGTTTATTATTAGTAGAAAATTAAAATGATTCTGAATTCGGATTTTCACTTTTGCAGAAGTACATGATTGTCGGGCCCCAGGGTCAAATACGGCCTCTGGTCGACTTTAAACCTGTTAAATAAAGGTTTATTCGAGATTTTGCCCACATTATGATTTTGTTTTACCACGTGGACCCCTTTAAAAAAACACCCCCCAATCCCACATGTTACCTGTGTCAGACGTGTGAAGTACTTTAGTAAGGTTTGGGAAATTTTGTACATTTTGCAAATATTGTAAATATTTTTTTTTACTTTAAGTATTTTTGGCTACTTTGTACTTGTACTGAGTATCAAAAATATAAGCAACTTTTAAGTTCACGCACTCCCAATAAATCCACGCAATCAAATAAAGGATTTTTCAATTTCAATAAGTACAAGTACTACTACAAGTACAAATACTATGCTCAGTGTTTCAATGTCTGAAGAATTTTTGTCTGGTTCCTCGTACTACCTTTTTTTTTCTTTTTTTAGAACTAAATGTATTATACATTTGTGTACATATTGTTACAAAAAAGTACAAAAGTACCTAAAGTAACAACGTATATTTACTCAAGTACTTTACACCTCACGTTTTGTGTGTGTGTGTGTGACTAAACGACATGTTTCACACCCGTGTACCGGAGCTGGAGGATGTACAATGTAGCGAGCGGATTAATGGCCGTTTCCTTTGGCAGACCGTTCACACACACACACACACACACACACACACACACTTCAGCGAGCTGGAAAGGGTTTTCCCGGGACGAGCTGACATGGTGGGCACGATTAACCTTGCACTGTTTCACTGTCCGTCAAGCACGTAATGAGGCATTTCTGATCGACCTTTACTTATCATTGCTCCGGCGCGTTTAAATCTCTTATGCGCGCGGCTAGATGAATGTAAAAATTACAAATTACCGTGAGAGGCGCGGGTCAGCGGCCATTTCTAAAAACATGATTGTAAAACTGCAACACAGCGGGAACTAGTTTATCGTTAGCAGAGTTGTAAAGTACTTCGTACTTTGTTACTTTACTTAAGTATGTTTTTGGCAAACTTCGTACTTGTACTGAGTATCAAAAATAGAAGCAACTTTTACTCTCTACTCCACTGCATTTCTGATTGAGTAACTGTACTTTTCACTCCACTACATTTGAATGGACACTTACTAGTTACCAGTTACATCTTGATTGTGCGCGACAAACCATAATCGACTTTTATTTCAGTTAATTTCTTGGGCGAACGAGACGATTTTGCCATCTGCAGTCTGCTGAAGTAGAATTAGAAAGCACATGAACATGAATTAGAGGCGTGGATTTTGTGAACCAGGATTTTATCTGTCGCGACATGATGATGAAGCAAAAGCACGTTTCTGTATTAGAAAATAAAACCTCATGAATAGTTTTTTTTCAACATGTCTTTGTTTTTTTTGGTCTATATTCAGTATGAGTACATTTTTTAAATTCGATACTTTGCTACTTTGATTCAAGTCTTTTTTCATAGTGGTGACTTTTTACCTGTATTGGAGTAACTTCTACAGTACGTATACGTACTTTTACTTAAGTATGTTTGTCTGGTACTCTTTACAACTCTGATCGTTAGTTAATAAACATATTCAGATGGTAAAATATGGCTGTAAAAGTCACACGTCCTCATAACGAAGGTCCTGACAGTCCTGAGGGGAATAAGTGATGATCACAGGAGATGAAACTGTAAACGTCATACACAGACACTATTTAAAGCTTCCGGGCAGGTAGAGTTACCGCAGGCATGAGCTGCTCAGAATAGGGAAGACGGTGTCGTGGTGTCCAGCTTCGCTCAACACAGGCCACAGAACACACACGTGACACACACTTCTCCTTAGTGTTCAATTAAACACGCGACTTAGGTGCAAATTGGGTTATGGGAGTGCAGAGCATTTAATTCACACAAACACACGTTTTAATTTAATTTAATTCACACAAACGAAACCGTTTTTAATTATATTTTAATTATGACTGATCATGTTCAGTTAAAACAGCGTAACAAGCCGACATGTTCCAACTAGTGTTGTCATGGCGACCCCTAGTGGCCTTGTTGCCAAATAACACTTTTCTATTTTACAAAGGTGTGTACAAACGAAACACGTTTTTATTTTCAAAATTCTACACACACGAGGTTGTAATATTTGTAAGAAAGAAACTTGGTGTCGAATAACTTTGACGATCTATAATAACCGATTTACCGATCCAACGACGTATTTTGCTGCTCAATGTGAAATATGTCTTTAAAATATAATTAGTGGAGTTGTAGCTCAAAATACCATGTATAATAAAAATCATTAAAATAATTAAAAAAAAAATGCTGTGTTCATTTAAAGATTAGTTTACAAAGCGTAGAGTCAACGTCGAGGTCTGCGTGCGTGTTATTTTTAGGCGGCGCGCCCGTCAGCGTCATGGGAGCGCGTACGTTCCTACGCGAAGCTCCGCCTCCGACGCGACTTTGTTGACTCCGCCTGACAGGCGCTGGATCTCAGCATCATCTCAGGAGACATGACTGGATTAAACAGCCAAAGAATGGAGGCAAACGTCGTGGTTTTCGGAACTGACAATGTTGGGAAATCTGGTAAGTTTTTAAAAATAGGATTTAAGCAGTTATGGTTAAAAAGGGTCTTTTATTTATTTATTTTTTTAATGTTTTTAATATGTTTTGGACATATTTTAAACATCTACTGATCTTCTGACTCTTATGTAACTTGTCTTTGGCAGCTCTTATAGTCCGATTCTTGACCCGTAGATTCATCGGGGAGTATGGAGACGTTGGTGAGTTTCTCGATCTAATTCACCAATTAAAATGCATTTTTACTTAATTTATATTTTACATTAAATAAATACTCTTAAGCTTTTATAATGTTTCTTCTCAGAGTCTTTTTATTCCCACAACGTTCTTGTTGATGGAAGAGAACAAACCATGAACATATGGGATGCACCATATTCTCAGGTAATATATTGCTAACAGATGAGCAAAAGTGAACAATTAATTGATCATTTACATAAAAGCGATTGTTTATTGGTCTTGTTGCTTCTTGTGGTATAGCGTTATTAGCTTTCAAGTCTTTGGTAAAATGTATGACCTGTTTCATGAAGAAAAAACGCGGTCTTTGTCAATACACACATTGTGTATTGGCTTTTCAGTTTCAAGTTCAATTTGCATGACAGATTATTTGTTGCTATTGATTAATACAACACTGTAAATTTGTTCCCGCCATTGAATTTAGACTTGATTTGTTTTTGATCGTGTGACAAAACAACTAAATTTAAGAGTGATGGAACGTCCAGCGAAACCTTGTACATTAATTCGCCCCTAGATCGAGCTACAACTGCCCTAAACACGATAATGAGATGTTCTCTTCCTCAAACAGGACCTCTACTCAGACGCAATATTTGCGAAACGAGTCCAGTGGGCCGACGGTTTCGTGCTGGTCTACAGCATCTGTGACCGGGCCAGCTTCAACGCCGTCTCCAGATTCATTCAGACCATCAAAACCAGCAAAGACTTTCTGGGGTTCGAGAAGATGCCCATAGTCATCGTGGGAAACAAGAGGGACCTGCACCATCGGCGTACGGTCCTGAGTGAAGAAGGCCGCCTGCTGGCGCTGACCTCCGAATGCCAGTTCTACGAGGTCTCGGCGGCTGAGAACTACCACAGCGTCCTGATGGTTTTCCACGGCCTGGTGGACCGCATCAGGGAGTGCAGGGTGTCCCTCAAGAGGTCTGTGGGCATCAAGGGCATCGTGAAGAGCATGTCGGCGGTGTTCACCCGCAGGCGAACTGATTCGCTGTGAAGCTCGGCCTGTTTTACCTCCAGAAGGAGCTGATGGATCTTCTCAGCTCATTCCTTTGACGTCCACAGGAGAGCCGGAGCTCTCGAGATCCTCGCTGAGACACGAGATAGTCGTAGTGTGTGTGAATGGCAGATGATTGACGGTTCTCCGGTTGAAGAACATCCAAACTTGAACTTAACCAGGCTCGGTGGAAGCGAGGAATGGATTGTTCCTGCTTGTAGAAGCTCAGGTCTTCGCCACGTGAGCCTGGAAGCAGGTTAAAAACTGTAGAGGGCGATTGGACCTTCAGTAGCAACACGATGAAGACTTCATTGGATGGAATTATTATCTTCACAAAAGCAAGTTTCAGCTTCCAGCCTGTGTTGATGTTTCCACTGGATAGCTGATGTTTGAAATACACTTTTTTTTGGTAGATACGATGTAGAGCAATTACTCAAGAGCATTTTTGGACACGTTGGTGAAATTCACGGACTTGATGTGTGTTTTGTTCGCAAACACGCTCTCCACGGAGGTGAAGCTGATCAATCGCTTTCAATCCTGTAACGTTTGTAGATGGTTCAGTGGCGTTTTAGTTCCTTTTCCCGTCCATCATTAAAATTACAAACAAATGTGTATGTTTAATGCCAATTTTGTACTTGTTTGATGTTTGTTGGAATAAAAGATCTACATCTTATTGTTTTTTTCTGCTGATATGACACTTTCTGGAATGAACGTTCAAACCTTTTCCCGCTGTCTTTTATATTTATATTATTACTATTACGTATATTTTTATTTTTGATTTCGGTAGCAATTCTTAAGTTCTATAAATATTTTTTTATTTTTTTTTTTAATGTAGTTTGTTCCTCTAATATTAAATTACAATACGTTATCGTAATCTATACACGTATAATGTTGTATCTGCGTCTTACCTCCAATCATCTTCTCTTTTTTTATTTTAATAATAAAAACTGGTTGCCTAGTGCACAAAATTTCACCATTGCAATTTTTTTCCACCAAAACCTTTTTGAAAAATTTGTTTTTTCTCTTGCACCAATAAGAGACATTTGTTTCACATTTCCGACTTATTTTTGCTACTTGTGGTTGTTTGTGCACTAACATCGTTACACTTTCATTGTTACAGTAACAATAAAGCTTTCCACCACACTAGTTCCCGTTCTCGTTCTCTCTTGTCTTTTTCGATCTGAAAAATATATACATTTTTCCACAAATAAATGTCAGAAACCTTGATCTTTGACCATGTGACTGGCCATGAAGCCAGAAATCCAGGAGTCTGTTTGGACCCGGAGAACCTTCTGTCTGTTTGTTCTTCTCTTGCTTTGACTTTCTCTACGTCTCAGACAGAAAAATCGTCCTCGGCTCTGACACGGAGACGTTTATCAGCTCCGGTTCGTAAAGCCGACGGAACTTTCCTCCTGCTGGCCAGAACGTCTAATACGATGTTGTGAAAGAAAACAAAGTCAATCCTGGAGAGAAAGACCTGGAAGGTAGAAATGATATAATCGCATTCTTCTGCTCATTCACACGGACGTCTGTGTGAAAAACGCCTGAGAACTTTCCAAAGCTCTGTGGAGCCAAGAGAGAAGACACACTAACCTGGCTGTGAAAGGTTTAGTTTGGCGAGTAACATTAATCACTCTCTCTGGTTTTAGCACAACTCAATGCCAAATCGATAAAAAGCCGCATTTCTTTGCCAGCAAATAAATCCCAGCAATAAATTGTAATAAAGGGTTAAATACAATTCTCTTAGGAAATTCTCTCAAACCAAATTTTTCATTATTGAAATGTTTATTTTACGTTATCAAGACTAAAAAAGGCAAATCGGTCTCATCTGCCATAAAACAAATACCACAAAGCAAAACGGATGAATTATTTTGTAGTTCGTGAAATAAAATTCTGGATCAAATTGAAAGTCCACAGTTGATGATCAATCACGCAGGAGCAACGTCTAAGTCGGAATAAATAAATAACTAATACAATTTATTTTTTCAAATTTGTGTCATGTAGATATAAATAACTAATGTGATACATGCCAAAAATTCTAAAATTCGCAACAAAATGTAAAAAAATTGACACTTTTTACTTTTTTTTTTTTTACAAAACTCATTAAAACAATCATTTAATCCAGGTGAGACTGAAGAAACAGGCAAGCTTGTCTGATCACGTCCCTGTTTAGATTTATATCTCCTCATAATTATTATCTCGTGCGTTTTAGGTTTGAAGCATCTTGGGCAGTTAAGCCTACAGTCACTTTAAAGCACGTGAGCAGCCAAATCAAATCAGTTCTCAGCCGACCACAGAAAAGCTGCCCTGACCCTTCCTCAACACAAACACAACAACACAAACTACACACACACCTTGCTCACAAGTGTGCTTGCTCACTGGTCTTTGTTTTTGTCTCTGTCATAGTCTTAGTGATAATCACAGCCATTTACTTAACACCAACAACCAGTCGATCCAATTATTATAAAAGCAATCCATTCTCTTACATATTCACTCGTGCGCTTTGAGACTTAAAACTGCGAAATGCGGCTTACAAATGCTCAGAACTTGAACTTGATTCAATGTTCAATGTCACAGTTTTGTTTTGCTCTTTTTTTTGTCATGATTTGTTTTGGCGTGTTTTGTTTTGTTTTGATATCTTTTGCCTTGCTTTGTCGTGTTTTGCTTTGCTTTGTTGTGTTTTGTCATGTTTTGTTTAGTTTTTTGAACATCTTGTTCAGCAAGTTCGCATTTTTTTTCAATATTTGTCAACAAATCCGGGTAAATGAAAACAATCATTAAATCCGTGTGAGACTGAAGACTTTGTTTTGTTATGTTTAGTTTTGCCATGTTTTGTCGTCTTTTGTTTTGTCTTGTTTTGCTTTGTCAATGTTTTTGGTCATGTTTTGTTTTGTTGTCATGTTTTTGAGTCTTGTCGTGTTTTGCTTTGTTTTGTCTTGTTTTGTTCTGATTTTTGAACATCTTGTCGAGTGCGTTTAGCTTTATTTTTATATTTGTCAACAACTCCGGTTGAATGAAAACAATCACTAAACCCGAGTGAGACTGAAGAGACAGTCAAGCTTGTCTGATCGCGTCCCTGTTCAGATTGATATCTCCTCCTAATTATTATTTCATGCGTTTTAGGTTTAACTCATCTTGTGCAGTTAAGTCGCATTAAGAAGAAAAAGACCTTTATTTGTCTCAACAAAGAGAAATGTACATTTTGCAGCAGCCACAATGGTAAAACAATAAATAAAGACAAAGAATATGAACGGACACAAATAAAAAAAAATAGAAAATAATTGCACATTGTTGATATACAATTTAAATTAAATAAAAAAATTCTGATTAAAATTTCTGACAGCTGACGAGAGAAAAGATCTTCTGTAACGCTCCTTCAGACATTTATGGTGTATTTACAGCTTCTATATGAAAAATAACGTAAAGTTGAAGCCGGATTTGTCTGATTGGGCCTAATGTTGATGATCTGAAGGTTGTGGGTTTGAATCCCGGTCAACTGAACTCAAGTTCTCCAGCAACCCAGTGTGTGTGTGTGTGTGTGTGTGTGTCTCAGTCAGTGTGGGACACCATGATGGTCTAATGCTTCTCTGGGGGCTGAGACCCATGGGCTGGTGCGACCTCCAGCATTCCCTGGACTCCTGCGTGCGGACAGACAGACAGCCAGCTGCTAGAGGGCAGAGTAACCCTGGTGCCAGACCTGGTGGAGTCTCCTCCTTTTGTCTGGCTATTTTACGGGATCCCAAACAGTCCCGGGCCAGGGGTTAATTAGGCGGGGGCGGGTCTGTCTGTGGCCAATTACAGCTCTTTGTCACATTCCCCGACCTCCGTCACCTCCCAGCTCCGAGTGACCGTGGTCCGCGTAACACGCCGGGCTCCAAAACATCTCATTAAAACGTTCAAAAGAGAGCCATGGATTTCAGGAACTCGGGATGAGTCGGTCAGACTTCTCCTCGGCCAATCAGAGCCGAGCATCTTATCTGGTGCTAAGAATGTGTGTTAACACTGCGCTGCTATCAGAGATCTCTCGCTCGGCCCAACCGAGGGCGATCCGACAGAATCACGCAAGCATCGACGCATCTCGCCTTCTCACTTCTTCAGATAAGCTCACGGCTGAAAACAAACTGCTCAGAAGACGCGGGCGAGATAAGATCAGCGGTGTGTGTGTGCGGGTCTGAAAGGCCCGGAGTGAGTGGGAAAGCAGTGCATTCTGGGGGATGTTGAAGGCGGTCATTAATGGGGATGCATTCATTAGCCTGCGATCAAATTACCCAAACGCCATTCAAAACAAACCGTCTCCTGATGCTGAATCCAAATGCGCCATCAGACGCGATGGATTTCCACGGATGGTGATGTAACATCTACGTTGGCTTCCCAGGAACCTGCTGGAGATTCACCTCCTGTTTTCGCCGAATTCAAGACCAATCTGGCAACAAGGATCTTGGAAATTTGACTGATTAGCATATTTACACAAATATAAGCATCCCTTTTTTTTCGAATTTTCGACGCTCAAAAACCTGCCAAGTGTTTATAATCGTTGATTTAAAAAATAAATAATAAGCCCCCATTTTTGCGTATTTCAAATCAGGAGCAATACCATATAAATGGAAAGATGTCGTCATTATGCAGCAGCGCGCGTGTGCGTCTTTAAATAATACGTAAGCAGATGAGCATAAGGTTTTATTAGCACAATACCATAAATAAAGAAACATTAGACCACGACACTTAACAGGGGAAAGGTAACACTGGAAACGTAATACAATCATTAATATTACTTAGCTTAGCTTAGCACAAACAAACAAGTCCAATGTGTCATCGCAGAAAGAGTCGAAACAGTCCAAAATGAAAAACCGTATTATCATTTTCGACTGTTTCGACTCTATCTGTGATTACACGCAAGGGGTAAAAAAATGTAAGGAACAGACACAATCAAAACGCTCGGTCTGCTAAACAGGGGATAATAATTCTTCGCTATGATCCTCTTCACACGGCGTCGGATAAACAGAGAGTTGGACCCGGAGTCTCTCAGTTGCTCTGGCCTGCACTGAGTGGTGCAAAGGCTCTTGGGAAATGAAGTTCTGACCACTAGAATGGACTTTTTGTTATCTATTATTCAAGTAAAAGTCACAAGTTAGGTTTGTTAAATTAAAAAAAAATAGTATTTTAGGAGATTATTAGCGTAATTGAACCAGAAATGTAAAAAAACTTTAGAGGTGTAATTTTTTAATGAATTTTTATTTTGTTCCTGAAAATTCAGGGGGTTGCTTATACTCGCGTAAGTACAGTAATTTCTTTATACTGCTTAGAAAACTAGTCGAGAAATTCCTAACCAATTAGCGAGTTCAGAATTAACAGTAAGGGAATCGATTCTTCTAAATTCTTCAGTTCTGAGACATAAAGAAGGAATCGTGAATTTTTTACTTGAAATTTCAAGATAAAATGTCAGGATTTTGATAATGGAATTTGCAACGTAAACTTTTAGGATTGCAATTGTGTTTCAGAGCTCTGAAAGTTGCAGTTAAATGGTTGAAGAGTTAAAAAGTTACTTTTTGAGATAAAGGTTTAAAATGCATTTTGAGTCAAACTCAAAATTGTGAATTGTGAGAATCTCAAAACATTGAGATAACATGTCCGTATTTTAAATATAACACACAGGATAGTGCGCTTAAGATGTAATTGTGATATTTAAATGTGAAATAAAAGGTAGTATTTCAGGAATAGAAAAATGAAATTCTAAAGAAATAAAGTAGTAATTCTGAGTTTCTAACTCGAAAGAGAAAACCTTTGACCTTTTAAGTCGTAATTGTGACATTTAAATATGAAAAAAAGAAAAAGAACAATTCCTGCTTTTTCAGTGCGACACACAAGCATCTTCACCTATAATCTAGAGACGTTCATCTCAGTATGTGTCTTCTCTCAACACGTGAACGCTCCACGTGGACTCAAGCCTACAGTCACTTTAAAGCACGTGAGCAGCCAAATCAAATCAGTCCTCAGCCGACCACAGAAAAGCTGCCCTGACCCTTCCTCAACACAAACACAACAACACAAACTACACAAGAGCAAGAAACAACGGGTGATGGAAATTGAACTATTCATTTCACCATCCAGTAAAGTGACACACACAAACCAGGAGCAGTGGGCAGCCTTAAGCCGGAGGGAGGAAGGTTTTGAAAAGTGTCTGTGGTTTCAATGTTCTAGTGCCAACTGTTTTGTTTTGTCACATTTTGTCATGTTTTATCTCGTCTTGTAATGTTTTGTCGTGTTTTGTTTTGTCTTGTTTTGTCATGTTTTGTTTTGTTGTTTCGTCATGTCTTGTTTTGTTTTGTCATGTCGTCATGTCTTGTTTTGTTTCATCATGTCATATCTTGTCATGTCATGTTTTGTCGTGTTTTGATTTCTTTTGTCAAGTTTAGTTTTGTCGTGTTTTGTCATGTTTTGTCTTGTCGTGTTTTGTCATGTTTTGTCTTGTCGTGTTTTGTTTAGTTTCATCTTTTTTAAATATTTGTCAGGGTTTTTTGATTTCATCTGACATTATGTTAAGTAAATTACAATTATTATATGTTTATAATCCAAGGTGTTGCTCCAAGGTGTGCATAATTTTGTGTTATTATCACAAAATATTGTATTATAAAGTCTTGTAACACTATAATTGTGTGTACATCATGACACAGTATACAATTTACAATAAGCATAATCTTTCTGTGGACAAAACATCTGGATATTAGGCATATGGTGTGATGTAATAATAATAATAATAATAAATAATGATAAATAATAATAATAATAATAATAATAAATGAATGAATGGATGAAGTACAGTGCTAGAAGCTTTATAACAATATTTTGAATGAATAAAAAAAACCCTCATACATCTGAGCCCGAAGGATTTTCTTTCAAAATATGAAAATGAAACATTATGTTGCACATACACATTACATCACAAAATATTTCCATAATCTTGTGATCTACAATATGTATTGTTACATTTATATTGTGCAAAAAACGACACTATGATACTGTGCGCACACACACACACACACACTTCTAGAGGCCAGAGGAGGTGTGGCGAGTGGATTCCTGAGGCGGGGTCATCTGGGGTGAAGCAGCGGTTAGTGCCACTTACATAAGCTCCCGACACTGGCCCTTTTTATCCAAACACGCTAGAAAGTAATAACCGCGAGCCGTCCCGCCAAACCGCCGTAATGACTCGGATGGTCCTTATTACAGACATTCCGGGCATTCGTGGCTTATTTTCTCGAACCCTCTCACTCAACCACAACACTCGGCTGACTTTGCTTTATGAGTCGGTGTAAAAGGAGCAGAAGCGTGTAAACCAGCAGTGGACAAGTGTTTTATTCCTGGGCCCGTGTAAGGAATCGGGAAAACATATTGTGAGCTTGAAATGTCCACACAATCCTGAGGAACATTCCTTGCCAAAAAAAGCCAAGAGCAGCAATGAAACTTTTTCTATTTTTAGCGTGTTTGTGATGCTCTGTTGGGTATCACAATATGATGTATATCTCAATCATTTGTTCCTTATGCGTCATAATAAAACATGTGGATAGATAAAGACATGGCATACACTTCTGTTCACTTTTCTGTAACTTTGAAATGTCCTTATTTTTTAAAGAAAAGCACTGTTTTTGAAAATGAAAATGATATGAAATTTATGAAAATGACTGTAAAATAATCAGAAATACACTCTAAACATTGCTACTGTGGTAAAAAAAAAAACTATTCTAGCAGTAAATTTCGCTTTTGTCACAATATCTACATGTGTATAGAGGCTCGTTTCCAGCAACTCCAGTGTTTTAATGCTACAATGTGTTTGCTAATAGTGTCAGAATGACAATGGATGATTGTAAAACCCTTGTTCGATCACGCCAGCACTGCTAAACAACTGTTTAGCTGATTAAAGAAGCTATAAAACTGATCTTCATTAGAGCAGGTTGAGAATCTGGAGCATCACATTTAAAATAAAGAAAATAAAGTATGACTTCTCATGGAACGCAAAAAAATATCTAGGTGACCACTAAACTTGTGAATGGCACACACACACACACGCACACACACGCACACACATACATATATTTATAATACCATCAGGGTATATCAATACACCAATTAGTCAATTAAAGTAAAAATGTCCATTTGAAAGTAAATCTTTTTTTTTTTCTTTTTTTGAGGTTCATTCAATTTTTCAGGGTAACTTGAAAAGTTGAAAGTTTCTTTTTTTTTGAGGTTTAATAGATTAGTACTTTTGTATCATTTGCTCATATTCAATTGCGCCGTGATATTATAAACACGACTTGCACCGGACCCAACCGGACCCTGACCTTGAGCTGTGGAGTCGTCTTGGGAGAGAAGGGAAGGGAGGTGTTCACGGCGTTCCAGACATCTTCTATACATCTTCCTTCGCTCCTGATAGGCCACTGTGAAAATTAAAGTGAAAAAATTATATCCATATTGGCTGTGTTTACATATTGGATGTTGAATATTTTATCCATTTTAATGAGATGCACAATGAAAAAATGCTTCATTTATTTGCTGAGTAGAGCTGCACGATTAACCGTTAAAAGATCTCAATCTCAATTCTATACTGCTCGCGAACTTAATCCAGCATTAATACGATTCTGTCAAACTCTCCGATCTACGACGAGCGGTTTCTTTATGTCAGCCAGTAATTTAATTATATGTCAGCCAAGCAATCCTTGAAATATAGTAAAGGAAATATAAAACCATAGCACTCAGCAAAGCATATACAACATAAACAGTTGAGGACAAAATTTTAGCCACCATAGAAAATAATTATTGTTTGATAAGTATTTCAAAAGTGCTTTTAAAAAGAGCTAATATTTTTTTCCTCAACTGTACATAATACTGTACCTTGGTATGTTTACTTTTATTACGTTTAATAGTGTTCTTTTTTTATAAAATTACTTTGGCATTACATTACATTATTTTTCATTCCATGTATTTACATTTAAAGCAAAAAGTAATATGTATCTTTGTATTGCTGTTTGACAACCTGATTTTCAGGGTTAAATATAAAAAAAATATATCCAGAATTGTGATCTATATTCTGAACAAAAAAAATTGTGATTCTCTTCTGTCGGTCCATCCATCCGTCTGTCTGTCTGTCAGTCTGTCTTTTTACCATCCATTCATTATGTCTTTTGCTTATAAATTGACCCCTCCACCATCCTATATTGTTTTATCCATCCATCCCAATTTAATCCATCAACCCATGTTCAAATTCACCAGAAATTCATGTTTTTGGTGAACGCAAGACGACCTGGACCGGGTCCTCAAACAAAGACTTTGAGTCTCTAATGAAACCTTCTCACTGTGAGGCAACAGCGCTGCCCACTGCTCCACCGTGGACCTACTTATCATCCATTCCTCCATTAATCACTTGTCTTTTGATCCATCTATCCATAAGATAGTGTCTGAGCTACATCTGCGTATTCTATGGAGGGCTCAAACCGCCAAAATCAAATTTAAATGACAAGAAAACTTTCTGAAATGTCCGCATGTCACATTAAGAACTTCGGAGCTTCATGGCTAATGCTATCTACAAGGCCATGGCACATTGCATTCAAGCAGGTGCTAGACAAGACAAATCAAAAAGGAATGTCTTCGCTCATTGAAAAAAGAAAAAGCTAAACGGTTAAATGTATTTTCTTTTTGTTGTAACAACATAAATATATGGATTTATACATTTATTTGCATGTTTGTATTTCTGCATTTATTTTTTTTACACAAGTACACTTATTTCCTTCGTCATTTATATTTGATTTTGGCGGTTCTGGTCCGCCATACTATTCAGCCCAGTATAGACAAACGTGAGAAGTTCTTCAGCCGTTTCCGGTGTAAGCAGAAGGCCGGTGTAATATAATAAAGCCTCACGAGGATGCAAAATCGATCCACAGAGCCAGGCCAAACTCACTTTACTCACATTCTCTGCTGAATGGTCCATTAAACAGCGCAATGAAAACGAGCAGTTTGTGCGCTTCAGGGCCACGTGAGGACTGAGGAGGACATCACGAGATAAACAGAACAACGCTGGAACCGGAAATATCCGGTCCTAACTGTGTTTCCAGAACTACACATTTGTGAATTGCGGTTGACTTGTACATATTTTTACGGCATTAGCAGAGTTTGGTGCGAACTGATCGGTTTGATACTCGCGCAGTCTGTGTTTGTAAAGTTTACGCTAGTTTGTTCCTATTGGCTGTTGAGACTGTCACTCAATAGAATCGCGACCAATCATTGCGCTCAAAACTACGACCTATTAACCGACTAATGATGCTACAGATGCCAAATGATTCATTATTAATGTAAACGGACACCTTCCTGTAAAAATGAATAAACTCAATGACGAATTTAATCAACTGTTTAACCCGTGTTTTCGTAGTTCTTTGTGAAATATGCAATTCACTTTTCTAAGAACTATTGGAGTGCAATAAAAGACTACGAGTTTCATAACGGTCCCTTCTTTGCCAAGTTTGGCATTTCTTAAACGTATTTTTTTATTATAAAGGCATGGTTCTCCCTACACTTTTTAAAATAATTGTATGGCAGCATCTAGTGGTGAAATTCAGAATTTTCCTTTGGTGATTGAGCTTGTTTTTCTTTCAGCCAGTCAGACAGACAGACAGACAGACAGACAGACAGACAGACAGACAGGATTGCTCATCGAGATACGTATAAGCCATACAACACCGCATTTTTCTTCTTCTGGTAACCATTAGAAACCTTCTTCAGCAGAGGAGATGGGACCGGTGATGCCCTGCATCCCGAGTAGAAGACATCAGCTCCTTGAAGCCCGAGACCGTTAGAGAGAAAAAGTGAGTTTGGAACAACATCTGAACAAAACGTGGTTGTTTTTGTGTCTTAATCATTTAAATAAGGGTGACATTTGTCCAAATATTGTTTTAAATGACTCTAAGATGTTTTAATATTTTTGATATTATACAATATCTAATACGTAATAATTAGTATTAGAATCAGATTTTCGTTGTATTGCTGTCAGATTGAACATGATCTACTGTATTTTACCGTACTTTTCTGTACCATTTACAGAGATTATGCAATCTGTAAACGGCCCTTGAACAATTTAAATAATTAACATTATTTCTCAATTATTCATATAATATGGGGCATGACTTTAGTTTTGTAACGCCAAGTACAATCGGCATCCTGCGAATAATTAAAGACCATTTTTATAGTTGGACCACTTTATATTTTACACATTTTATAGGTGTGATTATATCAGTATGGCCGAGCGACGTGTGGAAAATAAAGTCCAAATTTAAAGGCGGCGCACGTGGCGACTTTTGAAAGAGTTTTCTTGTAGTTAACCACTGCAGCCACCAGAGGTCGTAGTTTCCAAAGCGCTCGCGACACAGCAGCACACAGGTCACGTGATGTGTGTAACCGCAGTTTTTAGTTGGATTTTAACGGCCACCATATTTGGAACGATTTTAAAAGTAAAGTGAGGTTTATGAGGACAAAAACAGCGCAATTCACGCCAAACCATGTTATGCCCAGACAGGTTTCACAAATAAAAACACACAAATCTATAAAGCCAAACATAAGCATATATTCACCGCAACCACCAAAATATCAGATATTTTATTGTGTATTGCTTTCATGACACAGATGGGATCTCACAGCAAGTCAAATTTTTGCAGGAGGCCGAGATGTTTTATTAGTTTACACTGCTGAAGCGACACGCGTGTGATTTGCATGTCACAGACGCATCAGGTGCGGATCTTTCACTGATGTGGATCCAGCTGCTGAAATGTCATAGCAATTCAAAAAGCGCTCGGTGAGAAGAGCAAACGCAGATCTGAGACTATAAAGCAATGCCATCAAAACACACAGCAGCGAGATGAAAAACACTGTACACATTTACGTGTTATTATTACCAGGCAGTCGCCTTAACACAGGTATGTGACTATTATTATTAGTTTATAGTCAAAAAGTGGAAAACCCACCAAGACCCCCGACACTCACCCCAGACACAGACTAACACCCCAGAACCAAAACCCAAATGATGAGACGAATCCAATCTATACATCTATACATTCATCTATCTATCCATCCATCCATCCATCCATCCATCCATCCATCCATCCATCCATCCATCTATCTATCTATCTATCTATACATTCATCAATCCATCCATCTATCCATCTATCCTTCCATCCATCCATCTATCCCCCAAGGGGGGGGGGTACCCTCATTACTACAATAGTTTGTCATAAATCTCTCCATCTCTTCAGGTTGGTATTCTGTCTTTACCTGAGCAATGAGTCACATCTGCAGTCAGCGAGTGATAATCAGTTGATTATGTCGAGCGCTCGTGGCTAATAATAGAGCTGCTCATTCATTGAATAATAATTGGAGCTTCCCTGGAGCTTCTGCTTTGCTCCGCGTCTTCGGATCGGCAGGAATGCTTGTGAAATCCGGATGAAACGGCGGAAGAGTGGAAACGCCGTGCAACAATAATAATGACTCATAATGTAACACACATTGTTTTTTTATTAGCTGTAAAATGGTAATAAATAATATTCCCACAGCAGCCGGATTCCCTCCATCAGGAACAATTTTCAAAACGTTTTAATTGTTCAATTTTTTTCAAATGAATTATTGAAATGATTCATTTAAAGTAGAATCCAGTGTAACTATGACTTTTCTAGTAAGTTGTTTATATATTGTACTGTATATACATATCTTTAATTTATATGAGCATGTGGGTGTATATACAGTATTGATTGTATATATTGTACATGGTATAAAATAATTAATATTAGCACCAATATAATATAATATATAAATATTATCAATATAAAATTGTTTATATAATTACGTACATTTAAATAAATTCTTTAACTAATACAAATATGGTTATAAATCAGTTTTTGAGTGGCTCTTAGTGCAGACTCGGCACTTTCACAATAATACTGTAAAAACACGAGGAGTGAAAATCACGACAGACTTTTGTTAAAAATCCAATTAAGCTGCAGATGAAGATGTTCAGAGTCGATTCATCTCCGCCAAGATAACTACTGATGGAGCAACGCTGTGATTTATCTCATCAATGACACACACGCACGCAAATGATGTCATTTGCTTCCAATAAATTAGTTTCATCAGAAAGTAAGAAAGGTAATTATTATTAAATTAAGAGATTATGAAAGGTACTGTTTGGAACTTTTTTTATGCGACCATACAACACACACACACACACACACACACACACACATACACACACACACACACACACACACACCATCCAGTTCCTTTTTTAACAAGCTGTATTTGCCAGAACAACCGACGTCTTGTTGTTTCAATACCATTAAAAGTTGAAATACTTTTGTAATCATCTCCAAAATATGTTGCTATTTTCTCGGCCTGTTCCAGGAGCCATTAGCGTGAGTATAAAGCGAACATCTCCTGGCCTGACTCAGAGAAGACGAGAAGAACACGAGTCTCCTGACGCGATGAATCACTCACCGCCGCATCCTCTCATTAAAAAGCCATTTTCAGACACGTTTAACCTTTAAAAAATGTGTATTCTTGTAAACAAATACGAGCGACATAAGAAAACTAATGGATAGTTCGGCAGACAAACAGATGAATGGATATAGAAACGAATGAATGAAGAAATCGTCAGACAGACAGATGGATGTATGCCATGTTGTTTGAAGTGAAGATGGATGAATAGATGGATGGGTGGATGGATAGCTTGCTAGATGGATGGATGGACGGATGGATGGATGGATGGATAGATAGACAGACAGACAGATAGAACAGACAGACAAACAAACAAACAGACAGACAGAGAGAGAGAGACAGCTAGTAATCCAAAAAAAGTGAAACCAGAAGTGTTGCAGGTAAAATAATGAATGATGAAGAAGAAGAAAGTGTTCACCATCACCATTACACCGTGTGACTCTTCATCACTGTAATTACAGTCATTCAATCTCCAGCAGCACAGAGGTCAACCTGAATGTTCCTTACAATCACTTTTGGATGGATGGATGGATGGATGGATGGATGGATGGATGGATGGATGGATGGATGGATGGATGGATAGATAGATAGATAGATAGATAGATAGATAGATAGATAGATAGATAGATAGATAGATAGATGGATATAAAATGGATGAATAAATGGATGGATAGTGAGAGAGAGAGAGAGCGGGATGGATGGATGTACAGATGGATGGTTTGATAGATAGATAGATAGATAGATAGATAGATAGATAGATAGATAGATAGATAGATAGATAGATAGATAGATAGATAAGATAGATAGATAGATAGATGGATATAAGAATGGATGAATAGATGGATGGATAGTGAGAGAGAGAGAGGGGGATGGATGGATGGATGTACGGATGGATGAGTTATAGATAGATAGATAGATAGATAGATAGATAGATAGATAGATAGATAGATAGATAGATAGATAGATAGATTAGATAGAGATTAGATAGTAATCCAGAAAAAGTGAAACCAGAAGTGTTGCACGTAAAGTAATGAATGAAGAAGAAGAGAGTGTTCACCATCACCATCACACGTAATAATGGTGGGCCGGCGGGCGGGCGTATGGATGGATGGATGGATGGATGGATAGACAGACAGATTGATCTAATAGACAAGATATACAGATAGATAGATAGATAGATAGATAGATACAGATAGATAGATACATAGATAGATCTAATAGACAAAATATACAGATAGATAGATAGACAGACATTAAGATAGACAGATAGATCAATTTCTTAAAAAATACAGTATCGCCACAAACCGACACGAGCGTATCAACGTGTTACAAACCGCAACTGAGACAATGTTTCCAAAGTGAGGATCTTAAATATTAAACGTCACGACCTTAAAACAACAATAAAGCCTTCATGTTCTGTGTTCAGAAATGCGTCGAGTTGCGTTTTACAATCCCTGAAGATAATTGCTTCACTTTCAAACGGCAAATCAAAGCTCGTCCATCACCTCTGCTTCCCTCCCCACAGCTTTTCCACTCAATAGACCTGCATTTTTACTCAAACAAAAGTCTTAATATTTCAGTTTGCATCTTCTCTGTGCATCAGTCCGCCTGAGCTGTTATTCCATT
The DNA here is from genome assembly GCA_028031935.1 of Paedocypris micromegethes. Lineage (NCBI taxonomy): Eukaryota > Metazoa > Chordata > Actinopteri > Cypriniformes > Paedocypris > Paedocypris micromegethes. The sequence goes on along the minus strand of CM051499.1, from coordinate 27,180,647 downwards.
TCATGTTCTGCCGCTTATCAACCCTGCGTCGCTTCTGCATCATCGCATCACTTAAATAACGCATAAGTATAAATTTAAACCGAAGTTTGCGTCGGCAGCTTGGATGTTTATGGTTCATAGGACACATTTTCCACCCAGAAGGTTGGAAAGTCCGTCTCTGCGGATCTCTGAGGGATAAACGAAGAGCAGGAATCGAATTTTTATCATTCGACCATCGACTGCATGTAAATCACGCAATCCGGCAAAAACACATCAAAGCAGCTGGAAAATGCATTCAAATTGGACGCGCCTTAAGAAGTTTATATAGGCTGCGACGTATATGAAATGTGATGTTTGTACAGATGTTGTCATGGCGACGGAAAGATGCAGGGGAACAGTGGCACGTTCGGATCCGTGGGAGATCAAGCTGCATGGCTGGAGTGGAAAATCTACTTCTACCTTCTTTGATTTCCATTTTATTATAATTCTATAGGATTAAAATATAATCTACAGAGCCGTAGGCAATAAAGAGAAACATATGCTAATCATGATCTGACACAGATTGTATTTTTTCTTCCAGATTTAAGCAAGTGCGAGATTGCGTGTCTCTTTGAACACACGGCACAAAAATAATCACGGTGTGAACAAATAAGAAGAAAAAACACTTAAATCAAGTAAATGATCTGCCAATGGGGTGAGAAACACTTGGTAATACAGCTTAAAGCAAGACAAAGAATCTTGTTACACAGTAGATTTGTTTCTGCATTTAGATTCTTGTTCTCATTGACTTCACATAAAAAAGTAGCTAGTTTCTATAATTGAGAAACATTGTGTTTTTAAAATGAGAAAATCTCACCTGACATTTCTTGCTTCAGGAGGTTCTGTGTGAAAACAATGTCTACTTTGAAAATATCATCAAAATTTGCATTTATTTCCAAGCAAGTCCCGTTTTCTTGCAATAAGCAAAGTAATCTCTCACTCTTAATCCTAAGCCAGTTAATTTATCTTGTAAGAAAAAATCTCAAGATGATATTGTCCAAATTCAAGATTTTGTGGCTTGTCAAGAATGTATATGTATATGTGTACCTCAGGAATTCCTCTGATAGAAAGACATTATTTCCCCGTTAATGCACAATGACTTATTTTATACCACATGTCTCAAACTCAATGCCCGTGTCATTTTATGTGGCCCACTAGAGCTTAAAAGTGTCGAGTGTCTAAAAATAAATACCAAAAAATAAATTAAGAACGTGCATTGACAAAAAAAAACTCAATTTCCCACAATGCCTTATTATTTATTATAACTTATTCGAGTGACAATTGCAGTTGCGTTGGAAACGAGTTAACATTGAGGAATAGTGTCACGGATCTTTTCTGGTGTTGCAGACAGGACGACCATGGTTGCAAAAATAAACGGGTTTTAATAAATAACTTAAACCAAACAAGAAACAAAACATGGCATGAACAGCCGAGAACAGAAACATAAACCAGAGCTTCAACTTAACAAAACACAAAGGCAAAACTTCAGACCTGGATCAACCTCACAGCGTGGTCGTGACTTCAATAACTGACACGAGTGATTGTCCCATGCAGCCCTTAAATACTAAGGCACAAGTGCCTGCAGGTGTGCAATCCTAATCGCTGTCAGCTGGTCTTGATTGCGTCCTTGGTCTCCCATACTGCCACTAGAGGGAGCCAAGGACCAGGTCTCTTACAAGTAGTTACACTTTTTTTACTTTAGAGTTTTACTTTATTGTCTTACGAGAGATTACTTTCTTCATTCCTTTAACTTTCTTTTTTCTTTCTTTCTTTCTTTCTTTCTTTCTTTTCTCTGTCACTTTAAATCTTTCTTTCTTCTCTCTGTCTTTAAATCTCCATTCCTTTAACATTTCTTTTTTCTTTTTTTCTTCTCTCTGTCACTTTAAATCTTTCTTTCTTCTCTCTGTCTCTTTAAATATTTCTTCATTCCTATAACTTCCTTTCTTCCTTTCTTAAATTTTTTCTTTCTTTCTTTTACGTTACATTTGATTACACTTACAGTAGTTACATTTATAAGTCATATCAGGCCTTTGAAGACAGACATTCTGCTGATGTGGCCCTCGGTGAAAATGAGTTTGACACCCCTGCTTAATGCGAAGAAATACCGCAGAAATACGACAAGGTGAAAGTACAAGTACAGTGCAGTTTGGACAAAGAACCATAAATCATTCATTTCTTGCGGTTATCTTTCCAGAAGACAAAATGCTCTAAAAGTCTGTTTGAAGTGCAGACGGGGCTGGTTAATAAGTTCTCCGGTTCTTCCGGGTGACAGCATGTCAATACCTGAGTGTGTTTGGGGATGGTGGTGTGTGTTTGTTTACGCGGTGGGATTTAATGAGAGGAGACGGAGGAGGCGCTGATGTTCCAGACAGCTCCGAGCCCTGTAGCAAAGAGCCAGGCTCAAACACCTGAATTAACTCCAGCGTGGCACCTCCAGCTCGGCGTGAGAAGACCAGACCTTCGGGTCACCGCAAAATTCATTTTGCTTGCCGAAGCCAAGCTGGCAGCTTCTACTTTAATACAAAAGTCACACAGAATCTATACCTGTCACCGGAATGCTTAAAAGGAATTAAAATCGATAGAGCACATATAGAGCCAGGATTCGTAAAAGCTATAGGTTGCACAATTTAGAAAAGGGAAAAAACGAGCAAAATACAAAAGGTATGCAACAGCGTTCTCTGTATCAGTGTTATCAATAAAGGACAATAAATTAAGTGTTCCATATGGAGAAGAAATGTATCCGTGAAACATTGTTTTAATACATTTAAATATGTTTTTTCATAATACATATATCCAATAGATGGGACATTTTTAAATATGTTTTTAACATATACATGGATATGTTGCTAACAGTTTCAGATAAAGCCTAAAGAAGACAGAAAGATTGAAATATATGAACAATAACTATGTATATTTCCATGTATTTAAATTTATTCAGCCGAATAGTAGAAACAGAATACACTTTATATGTAAATAAAAGAGGGTTAGGGTAATACACACATTTATACGTTAAAAACATATTGAAATGGACTTTTAAATATTTTCCCAATTTTTTCATGTAAATGCATTTTACGCTGCGTCAATATTTAAGTTTCAGTTTGTGTTTTTATGGGCTGTTGTAGTATTTTAAGCTATCTAATGAGATCTGACATTCAGAATATTTATTCTATGTTTAAGTGTGCAATACTGTCAATGTTGGCATTGTGTACTTAATTATGTAAATGTTAAAGACTGTGTTTGTTTTTACAAGTTTATAAGTTTATAAGTTTTATGTGTGTGTGTGTGTGTGTGTGTGTGTGTGTGTGTGTGTTGGTGGTTACTGGAGCCAGGACACCGAGCTTGAGACCCGCTGGCTGATCTGGCCTGTTGAGATTGCAGATCACAGCTGAAAAATTACATTTCGGGTTTGCCATTCATTCCTAATGGGCTTCTATAATCACTCTGCATGTCTTTTTTTGGGTACCGAGTCCCCAAGGCAGAGCCGGTGCCAGGGGCCATGCACATGCGGCTCCGTGGACTACAATCCATTGAAAACTACAAAGCAGACAGTGTAGAACGGACCTCCAGCGTGAACTAAAACAGCATTGGTTTGTTCTAATTTGATCCCTGGTGCTAAAATTAGGAATTGAGGAATATATATTTAATCGTCAGCAAAGCCCAGTTTAGTTTGTCGTGCAGATGGTCAGCCAAACACAACAGTGTTCAACATCGTTAAAACAACACAGGAAAATAATGTTTGTATAGCTAATACTGAAAGAAATTATGTGTAATAAATGTGGATGATTTAAGACTTGACGTTATTCATTTTATCAACCAGAACCAGGTTTGTGCACACAACGTCTAAATAAATCAGTGCGGTACACATTTAAAAAATAATTTATGAATAAAGAGCTTATTTTTTGTTGGAAAAACTATATTGGTACTCTATGTTGTTCACATAGCTATTGCAATATTATAATGGAAAAGTTTGGCTGAGAAACCAGATATTAGAGCCGGATCGGCTGTAAAAGCGTATATAAACAATAACGCTAATATTCTGAATTTAACCCTCCTATTATGTTTGTGTCAAAGTGACCCGTTTACAAAGTTTAAAAATATTTGTAAAATACTAGGTATTTTTTCCACTTTGAAACTTCTCCTGCTTGTCTTAGTTATAGTGTAAACTACATATATACAAAAAATAGTTCAGTTCACTCATTTAACATCCGCTATGTTTTTGTTACAATGATAATGTTCAGGTCAATTTCACCCTTCAAACAAACTGTTTTGGGGAACTTTTTGGTTTCTGACATATGCATAATAAAAGCCCCCTGGGTCAAATTGACCCGCGAACATTATTGATGTTCCTCTGAAACGAACATAACAGGACGGTTAAGAATATTACGGGTTTTTTTTTCTTGAAGGAGACCCCACTACCACCACCACCAACTCGAGATTCACAGACGGACTAGCGCGCGCGCCTCGCGTGGCACGCGCACAATGGCAATTCAGAACGGGTCGCCGGGGTGTCGTGAAGTGACGCGCGAGGGAATTGGTTGAGTCGGTGTGTGTGTCGGTGTCGGTGTGTGTGTGTGTGTGTGTGTGTGTGTGTGCGCGCGCAGCCGCAGAGTACTGAGGAGACGCGCAGCGGTTCGCACGTCTTTTCTCGCTCTCCAACTGCAGCTGAGGCGCAAACCGCGAGCGCAACCTAACGATATATGGAAATTCATTACACTGACAATTTAATCTCGTTGATTTAAGACTAAGTCAACGAGATTAAATATCTTATTATTTTTTAAATCAAGTTCTGCGTCTCGATCTAACCAGGATTTGACCCGTGGCAGCAGGTGTCGTTATAATAAAAACTAACGGTCTTTCTGGACAAGTTTTCTTTTTGGACAAGAGCAATAAAGGAAACACCACTAAAACGGATTATTTCCCCTGCTTTAGATTCCAGCTCGTCGGGGAAACATCTCAAGGTTGATGGACTTTTTGTAAGACGACTGTCAGGTAAGACGTAATGAACATTTAATGAACGTGTTAAAAACCGTTAGCAGAATAAAATCGCAAGGACACCCTGCAAAAAAATAAGTAAATGAAAAACAAAATGCGTACAAAAAATTAAAATCAAGTCAAATCATAATGGGGTGAGAAAATTAGGACTTGGTGAGACGATGTCAAGACCTTGAAACAAGCAAAAATCATCTTTCACTCTTAATTCTAACATGGTTAAGTTTCCTTGTAAGGGTTAGTGTTAAAAAAAAATAGATTTATTTTTTCAAGATGTTTTGGCTTGTCAAGGAGGTATTTTTTGCAGTGTACGATCAACTCAATTTAGTACCAATATCAATACACATTTATTATACTGTAATACGTCATATGATATTAATATTAGTTCAAAATTATTGGATCATTTTTTATTATTTAATTTAGTACCAATACATTTAGTACAAAATACATGTTAAATTTGTATCAATACAAATTTAATATACTGGAATATGTCATTTGATATTAATATGAATTATTGATTCTTGTTGACATTTTAATTCAAATAATACAATTTGTATCATTTTTTTAAATTATTTGTATTATTAAGATGTCAAATCTTCTAGACTTGGCATCAGTTTGGATTTCAAATAAAAAAAATGTCACTTTGGTTGCTTATTTTGCTCAAACCTATAGCAGAAGCATCTCCCAATGTCCATGAATCACCTGTGAGCATCACCGAGCCGATGAGGCGAAGACACTGGTCCAACAGTGATGAGTGACACCTCCATCATGCTCCATCAGCAGCCCGCAGACGCTCAAAACGCCAGTTGTGATTATAATTTCCCAGCATGCATCTACAACGCCAGCGAAGCGTCTCTGCAGCTGCCCACCTTCTCCGTGGCGGCCAAAGTGAGAGTCATCATCACCTTCGCCCTCTGCGCCGTGTCGGCCGTCTGCAACCTGGCCGTCCTGTGGAGCGCCAGCACCAACAACAAGCGCAAGTCCCACGTCCGCATCCTCATCATCAACCTGACGCTGGCCGACTTGCTGGTCACCTTCATCGTGATGCCCGTGGACGCGGCCTGGAACATCACGGTCCAGTGGCTGGCGGGAGACCTGGCCTGCCGAGTGCTGATGTTCCTCAAGCTGGTGGCCATGTACTCGTGTGCCTTCGTGACCGTGGTCATCAGCCTGGACAGACAGTCGGCCATCCTCAACCCTCTGGCCATCAACAAAGCCAAGAAGAAGAACAAGATCATGCTGAGCGTGGCCTGGATGATGAGCGTGGCTCTCTCTGTCCCTCAGGTGAGGAGCCGCTTGAGTGAGTTTTCATGTCTTTTTTTGTTGCGTCTTATCGGCGCGCGCGTGTGTGTGTGTGTGTGTGTGTGTGGCATTAAACGCATTCATGCACAAGCTACAAGTCTTGTGTCAGAAGCCAGTCCAGAGGAACATTTTTGGCTACGGACGTCCTCAAACTGGCACCTAAAATATTCATGGCCGTGTTTAATCCGGTTTCAATGTGGGATGTCTTCCTTCTGCGCAGGAAATGAGTGCGTGATTGTCTTCTCTTGCAAAGTCTGAGTCCTCGATGCTGAGGATTAATGACGTCATCATCAATATTCACGGAGATCTGATTCCAACAATATCATAGGAGTAAAGATTCATTGACAAACATGGACAGACAGACAGAGAGAGATGGATGGATGGATGGATAGACAGATAGATAGACAGACAGACAGGAAAGACAAACATAGATGAATGAATAGATGGATGGATAGATAGACAGACAGACAGACAGACAGATAGATAGATGAATGGATAGATGAATAGATAGATGGATTGCATGGATGAACAGATAGATAGATGGATTTATGGACAGATAGACAGACAGACAGACAGACAGACAGATAGATAGACAGATGAATAGATAGATGGATTGCATGGATGAACAGATAGATGGATGGATTTATGGACAGAAAGACAGATAGATAGATATAGTCAAATGACCTTATTAACTAACTAACTCAGCTTTTGTTATATCGAAATAAATCCGATTTTTAGATTCAATCAAATGTTTCATTCCTAATGAATGGCAGTATAATAACCGATGAAGACAGGTGCTAACTCTTTGCTGAACAGACGCTGAGGTTTGTCAGGAGGGTTTTGTGCTTGTAAAGAGCGTGTAAATGTGTAATTCTCTGCTTCAGCCTCAGCCGCTGCCGTTACAGGCGGAACTTTCTGGAATCTATGCGGTTCTTCAGACGTGTCGGATATAGCAAAGCTCAATCCCTATTCATTTCCTCCTCCGTGTCGGACACACGATGTAAAGCTAGTGAGACATGTGAAGACGAGACCAGACCAGACCAGGCCTGTAAGAACCCTATAACACAAAGTCAATCCCCACGGATAAGTTGGAGAACACAAGGTCGGAATTGACTATCACATGGAGTGTTTATTTTCCCGCCGTTTCATCACTGGAGATTGAGGGTCTTTTCTCGAATTCCGTTCCTCTAGATTCAAGCTGAAACCGCGTCGGATGCTTTTACACCTCGTACAACGTGACGTTCCGGAATGATGGATAGTGTGTAATAATCAGCTAATAAAGCTCAGTGAGTCTTGAGCGAGACGCTGGAGGCGAGACGTGCCACATCAGATCCACTCAACCAGTGTTCACTTAACTAATTAGCCTGGTTAATGTTAGCCTTGTGTGTTTTACCGCATTAAAAGGTTAATTCATGCCAAAGGGGTCGTTAAATTCAACTGTAAAGCAGCCATGTGTGTGTGTGTGTGTGTGTGTTACGTATTTATTACAGTCAAAGTCAGAAACGTGGCCACTCTGCAAACTGGCCAGCCAATTGGGAAACTTATTTACTTTTAATTAATTAATTAATTCATTCATTCATTCATTAAACCATTCATCCTCTGCTGCTTAGTCCTACACGGTCGTGGGGAGCTGGCGCCTATCTAATTAGTTAATTAAATAATTAAATAGATAATTGTTAATAATCATTTATTAACACAATTTTTTTTGTTTATTCACACACAAATACAACCATGACCTACAAACCCACAAGTTGACATGTTTCTGAACTGACCGTCGTGTTAGTCTGGCAACTTTGCAAAATGGCCAGCCAATTTGAGAAATGGCCACACTTTTAAATTTAACGTGTGTGTGTGCGTGTGTGTGTATGTGTGTACAACATAAACATCATGAGTTTCCAAAATGTTTCTTATGGTGTAAAGTACTTGAGTACACTTTAGGAATTTTTGTAAATTTTGTAAATATACTATATGTATGCATGTGTATAAAACAATTGATTCTAAAAAAAAAAGTGCGACAAACACGTAAGGAAACGTTAAAAAATCTTTAGACATTGAAACACTGAGAACAGTATTTGTACTTGTATTAGTACTTGTACTTTATTGATTGCGTGAATTTATTGGGACTGCGTGAATTTAAAAGTTGCTTATATTTTTGATGCTGGGTACTGAAAATGCTAATAAGTAAAAAAAACACAGTGAGAGCGTAAAATAATTGTCAATTTAAAAAATACATAAATAAATATATACTTCTGACACTCACTGCTAAAAAATTCTCTCTCTCTCTCTCTCTCATAACTTTACTACAAGAAGCTTAGCGTTTAACTTTTGAACATTAAGTGGAGAATGTAAAAGCGATGTGAATGAAATCAGCTGACCTGCTGCATTCCACTACAGATGTTCTTGTTCCACAACGTGACCATCACAGTGCCAGCCAACTTCACCCAGTGCACCACCCGCGGGAGCTTCGTCCTGCACTGGCAGGAGACCATCTACAACATGTTCACCTTCATCTGCCTCTTCCTCATTCCTCTGGCCATCATGATCTTCTGCTACACCAGGATCTTGGTGGAGATCTCCAAAAGAATGACAAAAGGAAATAGTAAGTCTTATTACACATTCACAAAAAGTGTGTTGCATATTATCGACTTTCATGATCATTTCTGAGGCATCAGTGGCGTTGTCACCGGTGGCTTGTGGTACTTCAGTAAAGTACTTGAGTAAATTGACTTGGTTACTTTACTTCACTTTTTAGCTACTTTGTACTTGGAAAAAAAATAGAAGCAACTTTTACTCTCTACTTGACTACATTTGTGATTGAGTATCTGTATCTTTACTCCACTACATTTGAATGAACACTTACAGTTACTTGTTACATTATGATTGTGCACGACAAGAGACAGACAGACAGACAGATATAGATAAATGGATGGATGGATGGATGAATCTAGAATAAGTTCCAGGAATTTTTAGAACCAGCTTTGTTGAAGCTGAATGGATAGATGGATAGATGGATAGATGGTTAGATGGATAGATGGATAGATGGATAGATGGATAGATGGATAGATGGATGGATAGATAGATAGATAGATAAAATGAAAGGATGAATGAATGAATGGAGAGATAGATGGATCTCCAGTGCTCGTTTTCAGTCCAAAAATAAGCAAGAATAAGTTCCATGAACTTTGAGAACCAGCTTTTGTTGAACCTGAATAAAAACATTGTCGCTGAAGCTGAGAGGTGAATCACATCAAAATCAGATCAGAATTTTATTTCACTAGCGATAATAACGATATTAATTCAGCGATTCATCTAGATTACCCTAGTACCTCTATTAGAAGGCCTTCTGGATCTACACCCTTCCGTCATGATGGCCTTCTACTGGAGGTTTGACGGTAACTTCAAGGCTCATCTAGTTACTGTCCCAGAAACAGAAGTGATTTGGATAAAGCGTGAGCTGCGATGCGCTTGAGTAACTAACATGCTGATGGAATCTCGTTGTCTGCTGATCCAGTATCTTCTAAAGAAGTCCACCTGCGGCGTTCCAACAGCCACATCCCGAAGGCGCGCATGCGGACGCTGAAGATGAGCATCGTGATCGTCACGTCGTTCATCGTGTGCTGGACTCCCTACTATCTGCTGGGTCTCTGGTACTGGTTCCTGCCCGACGACCTGGAAGAGACGGTTTCTCACTCATTGACTCACATGCTGTTTATTTTCGGACTTTTCAATGCCATCTTGGATCCCATTACTTACGGCCTGTTTACCATCCATTTCCGCAAAGGACTGAAGCGCTACTGCCGCAGCGCCGCCGTACTCACCGAGTCAGAGAATTACTCTATTGTGACGGGCTCGCTGAAATGCTCTCCGTCTCCGTTCCGCTTGAAGAGAGACACCCAGACCACTCCAGGTGATGACCCGGGGACCAGTGCGGAGAATAGAGACGAGAAGAAGGACCAGGAATAGCAGACAATTTCTGCCGGGGAACCACGAGGAACTCCGGATCCACGGATGTCAGATGATCGGTGTTCTAAAATGTTTTCCTACATTGGAGAATTTCCTACATCACACATGCGCGACATTATGGATACTATCCAAAACGGATAGTTATAACTATCTTCGAATATACCTTTTTACAGTGTCGTTTAGACAATCCTACTAAAATTAAATGAAGAATACAGTGGTACCTTTAGTATTTAAAATATAGTAGTATTTTTTTGTATTTAAACATGCATTCAAAAAAAAAATAAAAATTATACCAAAAGATTAATATAAAGTGATTGAAGATTTTTAATACAGCACAGTACTTTATGACATTTGAAGTTTCCAAGCTGCAACTGGTTTACATTTAGAGGAAATAACCGCTAAACGTCAGATTTTCATTGCATTTAACATTGCAAAAATAAAAAAGTCATATAACAAGATTCTTCATAGGTTCGACTGACTTTCAGCTGACAGATGACACGCCCAGTTTTGCTATTACTACAATAGTGTGTGAGTAAAGTCGCGCGGGTAACGTGCACGCGCAACTGAAAAGATCCGGAAGCGGAAATGCAACCTAGCGAAAATGCGAAGATTGAACGAAAATAAAAAACAACACGTGAATCATTTCCGTTCGTTTTTTTTTCTCAATACATTTCTTTACGTTTGATATTTTCGGCACTAATCTGATTCCGTTCTTCGGCGGCCCGGCTGGTGTTCTGAAAATACTTTTTCAGACGCATTTTAACCAAAACGCATGCGCGTTAAAAATACGTCACTGCTCAACAGTTCTCCGATCAGATTTTTCTACTTTCCGCGAAATGTTTTTCTACTACATGCGTGTTAAAAAAATCTATCGGTTTCTCATCCTACTTAAACGTACAAAAAATTCCTACCTGTACTTTTGTTGTATGTACTTTTGATATTGTAGCGTTGGATCAATGAATAAACAAATGCTCTAAATGAATATGGACACATGTTACAATGTGTAACAATTCTAACAGTACACAAGATATTCGTAACATGTTACAATATTTTGTAGTTATTAATATTAGTCTTTTGACGTGTTTTAACAAGCTTGCGCAGCGCACTAGCTAGGCACAGCTGAGCATTGACCTAAATGTAGGAAATTCTGAGCTGAAGGAGGAATTTTCAGAACACCGGTCCACGGTTGGGGACCATTGGCTTAAAGGATATTACAAAGAATAATTACCGTCACTGTACAAGTGAATGTATTGTTTAGCATGCATGCGCACATCGCGATGTAGGAAGTTCTCCCGTGTAGGAAAACATTTCAGGACTCCGAGACAGATTTGAATGATCACGTAACTCATCAAACCAGCTAAACGACTCGCATCAGCATTCAACGCGCGGCGGTTCTCGCGACAGAGGTAATTAATTTGGCCATTATTGGCTCTCCACGCAACATTTCCATTACGTGTTTCATTCTGCGCAGATTAATTAGAGCAGCCGTTGCCTTTTGTCGATTCCTCAATGCTAATCCTCCTAGCGTCTGCTGTCGAACAGGCCTGAAACGGCTTTATAATGACCGGCGCGCGCATCAGATCTCAGGGAAGGCGCTTCTTTTTTCACTGAAGTCCGACTGGAGACTGACAAACTGTAAAGCTTTCTTTCATTTCAGTGTCGGCCGATAACGCGGCTGTAGCATTATCTTTCACCGTAGCTACGTGTTTGACGGAACACATGTGCCGCCGCTAAGTGCACGGGAAAATGAAAAGGCCTGTCGTTTCCTGTCAGCGGCAGATTGACGCGCACACACACACACACACACACACACTACAAGTGGCACGGGAGCGAGTGCTTCCACCTGCCTTGCTTTATATTTCCATTTGCTTTGCTGTTTTGTGGCGGACGTTTACAAAATTGCTTTGTGATGTGACGAATCGTTTATTTTATAACTTTTTTTTTTTTACAATTTAAATTTCATGTTTAAAAAAACTAAAAAAGTGGCTCAAATTCCAGTGCATGAAGCTTTTCCTCTAGTGGCGAATCATTTAGCATTTCACGCTAACCTCAAATGCTATTCTGTGATTCATTGTCCTATCGAAACCAAACAAGAATTGATTTATACAGTTTTCTATTTATTGAAAAGGACCTGGCGTTAAATTCAATGTGTACTATAATTCACATTATTTGCTGAAACTGGCCTAAACTGTAATGCTTGTCATATGAGAAATATAACGTACTCTATCTTTTACATCTTCAGTAGTGATGTATTGATGGAGCTATAACACAGGGGGGGGGGCATAATTTTTTATTTATAAAACCTTTTTAAAACAATGTTTTGCCAAAATGTGGCAAAGCTACGTATTAATAGCCACAGAATAAAAAAAAGTTGCTTGGAAACTCAACACATAATCAATAATCACATAAGGTTAAAATGCTGTATTTTCCTGTTCATTTTGTCGTCTGTTGCGAGTAATGGGTGGATCTTTATATCTCTTCTTTTCCGATGTTTCCTGTGTTTTTTCTCTCTTTGTTTACTCTGTGTTTTGTGCTTCACGTGTGTGTGTCGTCCCGAAGCTTAATTCAAATTCTTTATCCATTTCTTGAAATTTTAAAGAGAATTTAAGTTTGTTGGTGACATCGGTTCGCTATTTCGTTTCGCTTGCAATAAACTTACTTTAAAATCCAAACCCTCAGGTTTTCCTGTTTCTCATTCTCAAACAGGAAGCTGTGGATTTGATTCCAGTGAGAAGAACAAATCCCATTCAACGGTTTTCTTGTAGAACTACATTACATTAGATTATCGTGGATTAGATTCAACTTTATGGTCATTGTGCAAAGTACGTGTACAGAGACAATGTAATGCAGCTAGCATCTAACAAGAAGTGCATACGAGGTATATTTACAGCTATGGAGTAAATAAAGAATATAATGTACATAAATCGAGATGTATATTAATAAGAGCAGCAATTAGGAACCATGTATATGAACAGTGCTATGCTCTATGGCTTAGAGACAGTGGCAGTGAGAAAGAGACAGGAGGCAGAGATGGAGGCAGCAGAGATGAAGATGTTGAGCTTCTCCTTAGGAGTGACGAGGTTGGACAGAATAAGGAACGAGCCCATCAGAGGAACAGCTCACGTTACTTGTGTTAGCAACAAAGTCAGAGAGGCCACACAGAGATGGTTCGGACATGTGCAGAGGAGGGATAGTGAATATATTGGTAGAAGGATGATGGAGATGGAACTGCCAGGGAAGAGAGCAAGAGGACGACCAAGGAGGAGATATATGGATGTTGTAAGAGAGGACATGAGGTTGGCTGGGGTCAGAGTAAAAGATACTCAGGATAGAATGAGGTGGAAAGGGATGACTCGCTGTGGCGACCCCTGATAAGGGAAAAGCCGAAAGAGAAGTAGTAGTATATGAACAGTGCAAGTAGGACATTGAAATAATGCAAGTTGAAATTATCTACGTACGTATTTATGTATATATTTTATATTCATCATATATTGCCAGATAAAAAGATAGGATAAAGATGAAAATAATAATGAAAAAGCTCTGACTAGCAATCAAAGTGCTAAGATAAATTTAACAAAAAGGTCTGACCTGCCATTGAGTTAATAGGAAGAAAATCTCTATAGTTAGATGCAAAAAAAAAAAAATACAGAATTTTTTATTCTATTAATTGAACTGACCCACGTCTTAAATAGCAAAATCCAGACCACTTATATTTTTGCCAGGCCTTCTGCTGGCAAAAATCATTCATCAAAGTTCAACTTCAAAGCAACTGTGTTGACAGGAATTCAATGAAAAGCTCAACCGATGTTTAACTGAAAGAAAAAAACGGATAAAACCATCCAGACATTCCATTAAAAAAAACCCACATCGTATTGGAATAAATGATTTAAAACGCGTTAGGACCTAAGAAAACTTTGAAAGATTGAAGAAAAGCTGCAAGAATACTTGTGATAGAGTGATTGAGTCTGAGTCTGTATATATAAAAAAAAAGTTTCTATTATATCATCGTAGAAAATGCTGTAAAGAGGCCACGAATAAAACGACATCTACGTGTGTTTATTAAAAAATAAAAAACTTTAATAGCATCAGTTATTATTTTACAATCTTTAAATGTAAGCTAATGAAATCAGCGGTACACTTCTCAAGAAAGTTTTGCAAAGACACGTTATAAACGTGAAAATGAAAGAAAACGACACACAAGTAAAGACTAAAACATTAACCCTTTATGTGCTAAAGCCCTTAATCGGTTCGTTGCCTGAGCTGCTGTAATCATTTAAAATAAATCACACAACAAGGTAGGTTAAGCTACTCGACATGACCAAGGAAAGATTCCAAGACCACTCTTTGCGATTCGTCTCCTTGTAGAATGTTCCTACTGTATGAAAACATGAAATATGAAAACATGTCAAACTGACCTCTCTTCGTATCTCAGACTTATTCAATATTAAAGGTTTAAATATTAAACCTAACAGCCATTAATGTGGGCTTCGGTTGGATCGGCGCGTGTGTGTGTGTGTTTGTGCGTTTGTGGGGAGTAAACGCATGAATGTGAATAAAGACCGTAAATAGTTAATAAAGTGAATAGTTTGCGGTCAAATATTTTTGAACGTCACCAAAAGGCTTCGTTTTGATGACAGAAGTACAGTCTATAGTTGTAGTACGTAGTTGAATACGTAGTGGGGGTGTCGTCAGCTACGTGACTCCCAGGAAAACGTATTTTTATCTATACTTTAGTCACACAGAACTCATTTTATACGTTTAATCACCTATTATGTAGCATGTTAAATTACATTTTTGATGTTTGATCAATTGTATGAACATTTTGTCTGAGTTTATCCTCGGAACGGATTAGGGCTTTTACATGCAAAACGCGGTTCATATATATCGAAATTTCCATATAACGAAACTGCTGGCGGCACGAATTATTTTTGTTAAGAGAGGTACCACTGTATTCATATAGTTGACTGTATATTCAAATAAAAAAAAAATCTCTCGATGTGCTTTAAACACAAAAAGTCTAATTTAACCTAGGATTCACTGGATATCTCATGTAGTTTAATTTCAACTCTATTATATGCATTTATCACACAACTCCGATCAGATATTAAAACCCTGCGATCGGCTTGAAGTTCAAGGCTCCGAAATTCAATACCATTGATTTTTCTCAACAAAGTGGCTTTTTGAATCCACGGCTGCGTCTTTTCTTCTGCGGATGGACGTGACGACATCGGTAAAATAAAAACTGCGCTTTTGAAAAACTCTCCTTTATGCAAATGTCTCGACTAATCTGCGTCGATGAACTGTGGAATGTGCAGGTTGCATTTCTAACCGGAATAAAAAACGTATTTTTTAGCGAAATGCGTCGGCATGATTCATTCGTCGGGTCGCTTTTCAATGTCGCACGTTTCAAGACGGTGTGTTGCACTTTTTGAAGTCGAACACACTATTGACGATCAGCTGAATAGATGACTGAATTAGTTTTTTCTCTCCTTGACCTGGCGACACGTGCGCGGATCAGTGCGTCACGCGGCGTGAAGGCGGGAAACACCGCATCCGTTATCTTCTGATGCTTCTTAAATGAAACTAATAGGAAAAGTAATGAGGTGTGATGTGGAAGTGTCTGCTAGAAGGGGAACAGAACCTTCTCAACCTTTTCCCTTCTTGCGTCTTCTCACTTAAAAATAATTCTGCTCATTTTAGAAGGAACCAGAGCTGATGTGTTTCTGGGTGGAGGTAAAGTATGAAACATCAGCGCGAAGCTTTTCTGAGTCAGAACTGGAAGTAAAGTTTTACTACTTTATGGCATTTCTTTATTTTAAAAGAGAGATAAACTGATAGAAGCCTGTTTCCATCACATAAAAACACAATTTTTTTAATTAATTTGCAAAATAAAATTGATAGAGTGGCAAGTGCGAATGAATTGTGACTTTATTTTTCCTTTTTATTATATCACTTTTATTTATTGTAAAATTTTTGTAAAGTAAAATTCAGAATTTTTTTTGTTGTTTAAGCTCTATTAATTGACTTTTTAAAATGTAAAATATTTAAATATTTTATTTAAATAGAAAATAAAAGTCATTTGAAATTAAAATATTTTACATTTTAGTCATTAAATTTGACTTTTTAAAATATTTCAAATCCGCCCAACCTTTTAAACTCTAACCATTGCGAGATTGAACACGTCTTACATTGCGAGATTGAAAATCTCAACTGAGACTTTTATTAAAAGTCTTTTGATTAAAAAAAAAGACATCTTAATATCATTTTAAAAATCAATACATCTTAAAACATTCACTGTTAATGGAAATGTAATTAAAAAAATCAGTCACCCATCTTCTTTTTTTTTTCTTCTCTTCCATACAAGCCTATCCATAATGACAAAAGACGCATTCAAAATCCATCCAACACGTCCGTCTCCACGACACAAAGACGTGATTATTATCAGTCGATGTCTTTCTTGTTCCATAATGGATTCGTCCTATCCATCAATGTCCTCATAACCTTGGGCTCAAAGGATGAAGTCGTGATCTGGGCCGGCGCCGTTTCGCAAGACGACTTCTCAATAAAGCGAACGCAACCTGATGACCAACCCACTCCACCGCTGCCGTGACATTGTCGGCCTTTTGAAAATAAATGGTGGGGATTTGTCTCCATGGCTCACGGGCACAGAAAGACCTTGTCTGTTTGTGTTCCTCACTGAGACGTCCTGGCTTCACTTCACCTCCTGAAACCTGGAGCTTCTGGACCGCTGGTCAGTTATAAATCACCGCATCTGTGGAGGCTTCCTGTCGTTTTTTAAAAGGGTTCTGGAATATTGGTTTGATTAGTTTGACGTTTGTTTGAGGGATCAGTCGAGTCAACTGGATTTTGAAGAGCGGAAACGATTCCCCAACTACAATGCAGTGGTGCAAAGTACTTGAGTAAATGTACTTTGTTACTTTACTCATGTTTTGGCGACGTCGTACTTGTACTGAGTATCAAAAATATAAGCCACTTTTACTCTCTACTCCACTGCATTTGTGATTGAGTAACTGTACTTTTCACTCCACTACATTTGAATTGACACTTATCGCTACTAGTTACATTTTGATTGTGCGCGACAAAACATTATCAATTTTTTTGGTTCATTTCTTGGGCGAACGAGGCGATTTTGCCATCTGTAGACTGCTGAAGATACTGGAAGCTAATTGTGAATTAGAAACCACATGAACATGAATTAGAGGCGTGAATGTTTATGAGGATTTTATTGTGTAGGATTTATTTTATTTATTTATTTTGCACATTTGAGTGTTATTGAGACTTTTTGCACATTTCTTTGTTTTTTTTTTTTGCCTAAATTTAGTATGAGTAAAATACTTAAGTTCAACATTTGATACTTTGCTACTTTGACTCAAATCTTTTTTTATAGTGGTGACTTTTTATATTGGAATTTTTTTATTTTTATACTTTTTGTATTGGAGTAACTTATATAGTACGTAGCCATACTTTTACTTAAGTATGGTTGTCTGGTACTTTTTACACCTCTGTTACGTACTTCTACTGAAGAATCCGAGGGAAATATGTCCAAATGCCTGCGTGTGTTTCCTCCAGGTCTCTGTTTTCCTCTCACAGCCCATAAACAAACAGTAGAATTGGAGTCTGTATGTCCTGCTTCGTGATTGGACGGCTACTGATCCAGGGGGTGTGTCCTAGAGTAAAATTAATGATGATTGTTTTTTTTCGTTACAACATTACTTTTACATGACATTATGTTTCGTTCAATTTATTTACACTTGAAGTATTATAAGAATATGTGTTATTATAATGCTTTTTGAAAACCTGATTGTATGGGTTGAATATTTTAAATATTAATATAACCAGAAAAAATTGTGAACTTTATTCTAAACAAAAAATGGTGATTTTTCAATTTTTTTCCAGAATCGTGCAGCTTTAGTGTGTCCTGATGATCTTTCATTCGTCTGATGTTCATTGTTTGCTTGAGGACGAAGTGATCTTCCCTTTTCTAATTGCACAGTGAGAGCGGTGAAAAACACTAGTAAAAGTAAAACAATAAAAAAAACAATCACTAAATGAGCAGAATTATGAGGGACACACTCAAGGCTGATGGCTTTCTGAATGACACAAGAGCTTTTGTGAACCAGAGCGAGAGTTTGTGTTCAGAAATAGCCGTGATATCATCGACAAAGCTAAGCTCTTCGCTCTCAGATGAAGAAGAATCACATCTCACTTCAAACCCACAAAAGTCAAACTTCAACACACTCTAGAGATCATGATCACTCAGAGAGACACACAGAAGGTCTTTTCCAGTCTAATCACACACACACACACACACACACACACACACACACACACACACGCACACACAGTGATTTTTCCCAAGCTTGATTACACTGAGCAGAGTAAATAATATAAAATAATTAAACGAAATGAAAAACAAAACATAAACAACTGAAAATAGAATAAATAATTATATAATTATTAAAATGAGATATAGGGAATTTATAATATATAATGAAAACTAATTGGAATTGATGGTGCATAATAAAATAATATTAACACAATATATTGTATATTTCAAACTGAAAATGAACGTGACTAATGCAATAATTTAATACAAAGGTATTCCCCGTTATTTTTATGTAAGATATTGCTTGTGATTTTTATTATATTTATAACTCCCCAGAATAGGCAAATTTAAATTAACGCAAGACAGTTTTTTTTGGTTGTCTTTGAAAATTTGATTTTGCGTTAGATACAATCTTAAGTTGCCGTTTTAGAATGATTTTCCTCCAAGCGACACATTGAATTAAATAATTTACACTCTCAAGCTTTCCTGGGAATCGAACCCATGACATTGGGGTCCCAAACACCAGCTGAGCGGCGTGAGGATGGGAGAGGACGTGCTATAAAAAGACAAGCGTGCCAGGCAAACTGACAGAGGCGTGATGCGGGCGAGGCCGGGGGAACGAGGAACAGCGGTGAAGACACGGAAGTGAAGCGTAGAGCAGCCATTACCACCCCAAACACACGTGTAGAGCACATTCACAATCACACTGTGGCGGGGCGGTAGGTTTACCATTTTTGTCACAAATGATCTTTGGGTCCGCGAAGCTGTTTGTGTTTACTGAGCGAGTCGTGCATAGAAGATGTGAGACCAATGGAAAATTGAGACATTGGAGAGGCGGAAGGAAATTGATGTTTCTCAAAAAAAAAAAAAAAACGAAAAAAATGGGGGTTACTTGTTGATTTGAATTCGTAAAGCTATCAGGTACACAATTTAGAAAAAGGATCAAATAGGGAAAACGAGCAAAATATAAAGCAAAAACAGCATTCTCTCTATCCATGTCATCAATAAAACACTGTAAAATAAAGTGTTCCACACACGGAGAAGAAATGTATCCATGAAAAATTGTTTAAATAAATATTTCCAAAATGCGTATCTCCAATACAGTATATGGGAAACTTATGAAAAATAACTGTATTTTCATGTTTTTAAATATATTCAACCAAATAGTAGAGAGAGAATACACTTTATATGTAAATATATTAAAAAGTGTTGTCAAAGTTATCCCGTTAACGCACGGGATTAATTTTAAGTGCCACTGCTCCTGGTTTGTGTGTGGGTCACTTCACCGCGTGTGTGTGAGTAACTTCACTGGATGGTTACATTCAGAACACAATTTCAACACTGCCCCTAGTGGCCATACTGACAAACTCACCCTATAATCAATAAAAAATATTCTTTGTGTGTTTTACACGTGTCGTGGCTCTTAAACACCTGATCAACCAAACTGAGCTTCGCTCGCGCAATAAATATTCAGCCATTCAGATTTTATTCTAAAGCCTCGTTGGACTTTCAGCATCAAGGGACATTCCCGAGTGCGAGACTCTCATCAGCATCTTGACGTGTCGCATCATTATGCACGCGAACAAAACACAACTTCATTAAACCAAAGCACATTCAGTTCCATTATTCTGGATTATTCTGTCATGTCCACTGAATCTTCAACGAAACGGTGGCCCCGGGGCCCGACAATGCACAGATTTGCATTAAAGCGATCTCCAGCTCACATCCACTGTCCCATAGGTCAAAAGATCCAACTCAGATTCCATCTAAAGCTGCAAATGACATTACGTCAGTGCGAAGAGAAGCAATTAGACGCGATAAAGACGGTGGAAGAACAAGGCCTGGACGCTGCTGCCCTCCTTCTCTGACCTTTGCTTCGCTCATCTGATGCCAGAAAGGTCACGAAATACAGGGATTCAATTAAAGGCGTCTAATTAGAAACACCCAGACACGGCCACGGAAAACATGCAGATTATTCTAAAAAGCAATTAAAGATCAGGATCACACAAGGCCACGCGTCCGTGTGAAGAACCCGACGAGCAAAGGAGGGTTTACAAATCAGTTCTGAGTGACTAAAACGAGGGACACGTCTGAAAAACGGTGAAAATACGTCAAACTCGACCTTCACTGCTTCTTCTTTGCTACACCACCACAAATATGTTTTTATACAAAAACACAGAGATTTCTTGGGTAATTTCCCTTTATTTTATATGATTTTAAAAAACGTTACATTCGTCAGTATGTGCTAACGGACTAAGCGCAGTTCATAAAACCCTCGTGACTATAAAAATAAAATATACTGGGGCCCCACCCTCTCAGTCGGGCTCCACCCAAAAGAGCAACCAATGTGAGGCCGCCCTCCAGTAGACTCCACCCCCAGGATTGTGTTTTGGGTGGCAGTCGTGCAGAAATGCCAAGGTGACCCAATTCTTGGTCAAAAAAACTAATGTATTGCTTATTTAAATGACAGTAATTTACAATAAGACAATTATTGTAAATAAAAAAAAATCAAAGAAAAATGTGTTTTACATGTAAAAATACAAAAATCTTTTCATTTACTATATACATACGCTATATGTATTACTATATAACGTGTATTATATATTATACTGTTTATATACTATATACTCTATAAATACATTTACTTTTTAATGTCAGATGTTCTATATGTGTGTGTTCGTGCGTACATGTGTGCGTTTGCGTGTGTCTATGTGTATTGTTTTTTATCATCTGTTAGAAATGAATTGTTGAGATGTTAAATTATGAGATGTTAGTATTATTATGATAAAGAATGAGAAATGCGTTCATTATATTAGACATTCTTCAAATTCCTCTCAATGTTTTGCTGTTTTTTCAAAGACATTTCTCTACCTGATTTATATTCTGAAAAAAATATGAATGGGAATATTTCAAATAAAAATAGAAAAAAATATATATCCAAAATAGCCAATTTTGGAAGATTTAAGACGATTTAAATTCCGTTATTAGGTCATCTATGTACATTTTCAGTGACCATGTACAGATAAGTACATCATGTGTCCATTGTTTTTAGCTCAAACTAATTTTAATTTGTTTAACAAATTCCAAAATGTTACATGAAATGATACATTAACATTACCCCTATTATTAAATAAACTCTGTAGGTCAAAGCCACGATCTGGACCACACTATGATCCATTACAGCCCACAAGAACCACTTTGGAACAATTCTGTACGCTTGTGAGAACAAAACAGAGAATTCCGGCAAAGCAGAGCGAGTTATGACCAAAGACTTGGCCGTGCCGACTGGATTCTCATTATTTTGACATCTTTGATCTCCTGAAGATTAAAATTCCAGCATATTATCCATAAATCTTCTCCTTGGGTGCTTTGTAACAGATCCAGCGACAGTCACGGAGCGAACGGCCCGAGCAAGTCCTTTCATTTGGGACAAGTTCTCGACCTTGGCTGGTGACTCTGTGACTCGGGCGAGCCGAGGGCACGGCTGCTGATGGAGACGTCAGCTCACATTTAGCACGGCCTCACTGAGCCACCAGCCGAAGCTGCGGCGTCAGCACAAACCTTCTCCGGAGGTCTGAAGTGATCCATGAACTTCTGCGTGGATGAGGAACGCTGTCGCTCCCGGAGCCTCCGGAGGGAGATGGAGTCACTCTGGTGGCTCTCACCAGCTTTGTTCTGTCTCTCACGCACGAGTTTTGCTTCTCTAGCTTTGGTTTCCTCGCGACTGGCTCACTGGATCCCCCTTTTTTATTTGACTTTCATAATTTTCTTCACTTTAGAGACTCATGGTAAAATTAATTCTACATTTTGCGTGCCTTATTACGTATATTTGGGGTCCTTCTGATTTTAAAATCATAATAAGGAAATATATATTTTAAGGTTGTAAAAGAGAGAGAGAGAGAGAGAGAGAGAGAGAGAGAGAGAGAGAGAGAGAGAGAGAGAGAGAGAGAGAGAGAGAGAGGGAGAGAGAGAGAGAGAGAGACAGACAGAGAGAGAGAGGAGAGACAGAGAGAGAGAGAGAGGAGAGACAGACAGACAGACAGAGAGACAGAAAGACAGACCGACAGAGAGAGAGAGAGAGAGAGACAGACAGAGAGACAGAAAGACAGACCGACAGAGAGAGAGACAGACAGACAGAGAGACAGAAAGACAGACCGACAGAGAGAGAGACAGACAGACAGACAGACAGAGGGAGAGATAGATTAAAACAAGAGGGCGATGGGGAAGATAGACAGAGAGAGAGAGAGAGAGACAGAGAGAGAGAGAGGAGAGACAGACAGACAGACAGAGAGACAGAAAGACAGACCGACAGAGAGAGAGACAGACAGACAGACAGACAGAGAGAGAGACAGAGGGAGAGATAGATTAAAACAAGAGGGCGATGGGGAAAATAGACAGAGAGAGAGAGAGAGAGATTAAAACAAGTTTTACAGGTTTTATACAGGTTTTTTTTTTATACATGTTTATACAATAAACATTTATACAGGTTCGCTGACTTCGAGAGTGGGATTGAGTGCAAATGTGCTCAAGTACGGATCAGGGGGCATGACGTTACCTTCGTTTTCTCATTTCCAAAACGGTAAAATGCGCATTTTCGTTCAACGAAAGCGATTGATCTATTGATGATAAACCACAAACTCACCAGAGCGACAGAATCCACCGCTTCAGTGAAAGCACCGCTCTTCCAGTTTTTCTTGAAACCGTAAAAACCATAATAATAAACGTCATGTTCGCATCTTTATGCTCAATAACATAAACGTTTCGACTCATTTGGATTCCAAGAAAACGCACAAATCTGTTTTTATTTCTTTCGTATTTTTACTAACTTTTCCTAGCATTACATCAATGACAAAGTATCATGAAAACCTCCGCCACCTACAGGCAGCTACCAGTATTACCTAATGCATCGCAAAGTAGGAGTACTGGAGCTTCTGTGGTGGCGACGTCCACTCACACTTTGATCTACTTCAGAAAAACAGGCCGCAACGTCGCAATTCATTCGCCCGATTCAAGCGGCAGATGCAAGAAGTCCAGATGAGAGAGGCTGCGGAATAATAATGGATTCATTTAAAAATTAAAAGCGCTTTGATTCTGCTTTTAGTGCGGGAAACACAGAGACACGGTGAGAAAGCACTTCAGCGGTTTTCCATCTCTTGCTAATGACTCGCATGTCTACGATGACACTTCAGCGGATGAGAGACGGACCGATGGGAACACACTGTCTCTCTGTGTGGTTCTGAGGGACGGAGGTGTGAAAAGTCCAGGAGAACCGGAGTAAAATTACAGATACTGTAAAAATTACTGCATTATTAGTTACACGTCACCAATTACAAGAAGACTTGAGTGAAAGTCGTAAAAAGTCGTTCGATTTTAAAAGAACATGAGTATTTTACTCCAACTGAAGATAGGCTCAAAGAATAATAATAAACAACACACAAAATAGTGTAAAACAAGAAACTATTCATGAGGTTTTACTTCCTAGTATAGAAATTAAACTTTACACCACTAAACGTTTCTAAATGGTGGATCAAAATAGATGAAAAAAAAAGAACAAAACATGAATCACAAATGAGGAAAAAGGTGCAGACACCAAAGATTTAGCTGATAATCAGCATCCTGCAGATGGCGATATTGCACAACTCAAAAAATGAATCGCGGTAGAAAAAAATGGCGACTTGTCGAATAAATTGAATGTTTTGCATGATCACGGAAAAATGTGGAATTTTATTGATTTTTTTTACAAAAACGTGGAGACTGAAGGTCCATTGGGTCGTTACTAAGTAAAGTAAAGAGAGTGAGACGGTTCATATTAAACTTGTTCATGCCGTGTGCAGCAGCTTCGAGACGTCTACTGAAAAAGACGAATAACAATGAGAAAAGAACATAAAACATAGTTTTTTTCGAATCGGCGAGAAGCTACAATGTGATTACGTCTTCTAGATTGGAGAAGCTTTATGCGTTCAAACATCGTCTGATGCTCAGATCTGATACACCGTTTCCACTTTCACAATCGATTTTTCCCGTCAAATCTTCGGTTTGCCAAAAGCAATTTGCTTTGACTTCTCTGCGTCTGCGAATAACGCATCCGTTCATCTGAGAATCCGACACGCTCGGCCGTGAAAGCCACTCATCGAATTCAACAGAGGCTTCCGGCTTCAGCGCTGAGGACATCTCACGGCGATAAAGCTCCAGGAGAATCAGATTAACCTTTGTTCCTCGAGAAACCCTTTTCATATCGACGTGAAGGATGGAGCCGTCAGACTGGACTCGCTTCGGCAAACTTCTTCTCCCTCGGTTCCGCTTCCCAGCCTCATCGACGAGAAGAAAGGATGAAGAAAGAGATTCGTCCTCATCTGACTTATACGCTTAGATAATAACGCAGCTTTTCAAAGCCAGTGGTTCCGTTAACAAACTTCACACCTCGGGAGACGAATCACAGGCTTTTGTAGATTCATAATTCATCTGAGTGATTGAATGATTCATTATTGTATCACCACACACACAGACGTTTGCATCAAAACAACTGGATTGTCTTCAACGTTTGTCTGATTTGCGATTGAACCTGACATCTCTCGATTCCCTTCATCTGAGCCCAACACGTGTGTAGTTACACGCAGTTTAGTGTCGGGATGTTGCTACGATATCAAGTCGTGTCGGAAAGGTCACGCTGCGAAATACTGTAAAATACAGTAAGTGCAATAGAAAAAAAAGAAAATGGTTTCAGATGAGTCGAACACACACACACACTTGCAAAGTCATGCGCTCAAGCTCATGCACACACACATGCACAGTCACGCACAATCATGCACTCAAGCTTGTTCACCACACACACACACACACACACACACACACACACACACATTTAAACAAGAGAGAGACATTTAAAAGAGAGAATGAGAGAGACAGACAATTAAACAAGACAGAGACAGAAAGTGGCCTTTAAATAAGAGAGAGTGAGAGACATACAATGAAACAACAAGATAGAGAGAGACATTAAAATAAGATAGAGAGAAAAAGTGAGAGAGAAACATTTAAACAAAAAAAGAGATTTAAACAAGAGAGAGAGAAAGAGAGAGAGAGAGAGAGAGAGAGAGAAAGAGAGAGAGATTTAAACAAGAGAGATACAATAAAACAAGGGGGATGAGCGAAAAAGAGAGAGAGAGAGAGAGAGAGAGATGCCAAATGACATATACTTTTCGAGACTCATTTGGACACACGCACACACACACACACACGCGCTTCAAACAGCGCTGAAAATACTTCAGCAATAGATAAGAACACACACACAATAATAAAATGATAGCGCTTCACAACAAAGCTCTAGTAAAATCACAACACTCACATCAAAACCCCATTAACACCTAAGCAGGAAGAACACAATTATGGCTTTTATCTGGAAAACAATTCCTTCTGAAAAAGCTGTTTTGGAATTACTTTTGAACAACTAACTGAAACTTCCGCTTTACGCTACACGCTCCTTACGTTTGTGATTGGCTGGCCTCTCTTTTTCAACCAATCAGAAGCGTGTTTACATACATCACTGCTAGAATCACACTGTTTGTTGTCATATTTCTTGGCGAGTCAAATACTCAAGTTCTTTTAAAATTGGATACTTTGCTACTTTGACTCAAGTCTTTGGTGAACTGTTACATGTAATGGAGTAATTTTTACAATAATTATCTGTACGTTTACTCAAGTATTGCTGTCTGTTACTCATTACACCTCTGTATCTTTAATTGTCAAGCCCTGATGTGAACCTATCAGAAACAAAAGAAGTAACATTTTAAAGTAAAAATAAATTGTAGTTCATTTTTTACCGATTCGATATTTCACTGTTTCAAGTTCAAGTTCTGAGCATTTGTAGGGCGCTTTTCACAGTTTTAACCGTCTCAAAACGCACAATGACAGTTTCAAACTGTAAAAGATGACTGACGCGTGAGCAAGTCTTCACGAGTCATCAACTAGAAACTAAATCCTGGAAAAACTCCATGTAATTTCCATAAAAATGCTAGTTTCGTTCTGCATATGAGGCTCCGAGAAACGTAAAGAAAAAATAACAACTCGAGTCTTGGGAAACAACGGCCATTATTCCGACCGAAGCGGCGGCGTCGACACTCGCCGAGCTGCTGGATGTGTCCCGGCCGTCATTAGCCAGGAAATCACCAACACTCCAGGATATTTATAGATGCCAATGTCTAAAGATGCAGCTTTCTTTAAGAACAGCGCTGATATACATCCGCCACTGACACCTGCAATAATCCACTGAAAGAATGCAAGATAGAGAGAGAGAGAGAGAGAGAGAGAGAGAGAGAGAGAGAGAGAGAGAGAAAAGGGAAAAAAACATAATGAAATAAACAAATAAGTAAGAAATACAGAAAGACAGAGAGAAATAAAGAAAGAAGGAAAAGACAAAGAAAGACAGAGAAAGAAAGAACGACAAAGAGAAAGATGGATTTTTAAACGACAGAAAGAAAGAAATAAAGAGAGAGACAAAAAAAGATGGAAAGACTGAGAGATTTTTAAAGAAGGAGAGAACAAAAGAAAGCCAGATATGAAGGAGGAAAGAAAGGAAAACAGAAAAAAAGAAAAACAGGGAGAAAGAAGGAAAGAAAGAGAGAGAGAGAGAGAGAGAGAGAGAGAGAGAGAGAGAGAGAGAGAGAGAGAGAGAGAGAGAGAGATTTAAAGGAGAAAATGTAAGAAACAGAGATAAAAAAAAATGAAGACAGAGAGACATATAGAGATTTAAAAGAGATAAAGAGAGAAAGAAAGAAAGAAAGAAAGAAAGAAAGAAAGAAAGAAAGAAAGAAAGAAAGAAAGAAAGAAAGAAAGAAAGAAAGAAAGAAAGAAAGAAAGAAAGAAGTGAGATTATCAATTTGGCCAGGTGACCAAGTCTAGACTGAAAACACATTTCTGAAATAAAGCAGAAAAATAACTTGAAAATTAATTACAAAATGGTGTCAGGCAACGGGAGCCAATCAGGGCCTGGAGGCGGGACAGAGTCTAAATTGGTGGCCGACCAATCACAGAGCAGGATACACACACACTTGCCCTCACACTCACGGGAAATTTCCTAAACTCCAATTCACCTAGACTGTGGGAGAAAACCGGAGACCCGGAGGAAACCCACACAAGCACCAGAAGAACATGAACCAAACGACTGAAAAGTGCTTTTAAAAGTAAAGTGAAGTTGAAACTCAAAGTGGGCGGGGCTTGACGGTCTTATTTCTGGCTCATTGATGATTTCGTTTCTGCTGGTTCTGGCTCAAGGCGTCCAGATCAAAAGCTCTCGAGAGCCACGGAGTTAATTTAGAACACACGTCGCACGTATTGAACCCAGACCAGATGAAAGGTTTGGAATCGGAGACTTTCATTGCTCTGTTATTCCTCATCGCCGCTCGATTTGACTAAAAGATCGACGCACACAAACAAAGCCACGAATCCAACGACGACCACATTCATTTCCGAGCTGAAAGCAGCAGGTCTTCTAAAGCCACTGACCACAAACGACTGGAGGTTTCATCTCAACGCGCGTCTGTTTGATGAATCTTCTTAAACGCGTAAACAAACACGAGGGACACACTCGCTTTCTGAAAGAAGCTTCTTTTGAGCTTGAAATAACGTCTCACGGTGTTAAACACAGAATACTGACCTTATAATAGACCATTTAACACACACACATACACACAGAACAAAAAGAGACTAACACACACACACACACACACACACACACACACACACAC
>CM051499.1:27086412-27151814 GCA_028031935.1 Paedocypris micromegethes | reverse complement strand
ACACACACAGAAGAGAAAGAGATTAACGTGCGCACACACACACACACAAAAACACACATGCTGATGCGAACAAACACACTAACACACAGATGATCACACACGGGACAGAAGCACACTAACACACATACACACACAGAACAGAAACGCACAATAGACATTTTCAATTCAGTTCATTTACTGCCCGACCATGGCCTTTTCTGAACCCAATCAGAGCATCTCGCTGCTGAAGGCGGAGCCAAACCCTGCATTAGCCAATCAGTGGAAGAGCCGGACTTACAAACACATTATTCCGGTTTAGACCAATCTATCCCATTTCTGATGGTTTTCCAGTTCTGGGTAACGGGGAGCAGGAGCCAATCGCAAGATGGGACACACCCTGGGTAGGAGGCTGACCAATCACAGAGTAGGACACACATATCAATTTTTCACACTCCTATTCTCCTGCACGTTTCTGGACTCTGGGAGGAAACAAGGGAGAACTGTTCTCATCCTCGTGTCTCGCTCGGTTAGAGCTTGTCAGTGAAGACAGGTTTACGCTATTAGCCTAGAAAAGTTAGTTGTAAATTGCATGTTGTTATCTACAGTAAGGCGTCAGAAAGCAAGGACACACACACACACACACACACACAGCGCTGTGTTCTTCAGAATAAAGCCTAAACGTCAGCGCTGGAGAGTTCAAGCTCAAGTTCAATTTATTTATAAAGCACTTTTCACAGTCAGAGATTAAAGGCAGCAGAACAAGAATGTGAATATCACACATACACATACACACACACACATGCGCGCACACACTGTGGCAAAACACAGAACAGATGCAAAAAAAAAGGGCAGAAAACACTCTATTTGAAAAAAGCAAGCAAGAGACAATAAGAAAGCAAAAAAAAAAATAAAAGAACTATAAAGAAAGAACAAAGGCAAAAAAAAAAAAAAGAATTGTAACACTTTAAAATTAACTCTATTGAAAATTAATTAAAAGAACTGCAAGGTTTTGAAGCTACTGAGTCACACAAAAACTATGGGAGAAAAAAAAATAAAGAATATATATATATATATGTATATAAAAAGAGAAAAAGAAAAAGAAAATTTTGAACAAACTAAAATACTAATTAAATGAAACAAGAAAAACGATAATAAGAAAGAAGGAAAGAAAGACAGACAGAAAGGATGAAAGAAAGAACGTAAAAGGGAAAGAAAAAGAAAATAAGGCTGTGCATTGAGTGGTACACGGCGGCAGCTTTTCCGTGTCATTTGATTCTATCTCAGGAACGCGTTGTGTGTTTATGATTATGCGTTTGCTGTGAATCATAAGCTGCAGTAAAGAAATGCGTTTGTTACAAGGTCAAACAATCTGTGGATTATGAATCTACATCTACAGCATCGGACAAAACCTGGCAACCCACGGAGGAAACAAAATGCAACGGTTTCTAAAAAAGCTGGTGGTCTGACCTGGTCACTGTCGGACCCCGGGGCCACATGCGGCCCTTCCATGACTCTGACCAGACTGTGTAGGGTTCACTGGAAAGTTACAGAAAAAACTGATTTATATTTATTTATCCACCGCATGAAAATACACTTTCTGAAAGATAAAATTCAAGCACTTTCAAGGTCCTTGTTCAAGTTTTTCCAGCACTGTACAGTTGTGGTAAAATTTATATTTAAAACTATGCCTAAACACAATCAAAATTAAACTACCATTTTGGGGGAAAGTTTTGTGGTATTGATGGGGAAAAAATGGACATTACGTTTTAGTAAACCTTACTTACATTAAAAGCAAAATTTGGATTCTAACTTTGTTTAAAGTAAGAAGTTAGACATCTGCCATTCTTCTCCATTTTTAGCAAAGTGTTTTAGTTTAACAAAGTGTGACAAAGCCGAGAACACTGCAACAATAAAGGTGTTGATGCTTCCCACATTCTGCAGTTTTAATCAGACCTGGATCATAGTGATCACGGCCTGTTTATTCACACACTCACTTTATTTATGTCTTAAAGACGCGTGAGAACCAGACACAGATCGGGAGAACTGCCCAAGTTCTGATTCACGTAGAAGCACTTATCCGGATTCCACTGACTTTGTTGCTAACACAGGTGAGCTGTTCCTCTGATGTGCTCGTTACTTAAAATATGGACATAAAAATGGACGGACTGTTGAAGAGAATGTTTTAAAAAGTTTTAAACATTTAATATTAAATGAGAAAAACACAAAAATGTTACAGACAGACCCAAAGATGGACAAACACACATCTACACTACGATGGGCGGAGAGATAGACAGAGACAAAGAGACAGACAAAAATACAAATATGGAAAGACAGAGACAGAAAAAATGATCAGCCAGCGACACAAAAATAGACAGACAGATCGAGACACAAAGACGGACAGTAAAAATCTAAATTGGACAGACAGACAGACAGACAGACAGACAGACAGACAGACAGACAGACACGCACACGCACACGCACACACACACACACACACACACACACACAGCAGTTCAATTTCCCCCAGGTGTATTTGAAAAGACACCGTGTATATTTATCGCAGAATGAGTAACTTAGCGCGTGTTTATGGCGTCTGATCGCGGTCAATAATCCGGAATAGGTGTCATTTTGTCAGCAATCGGAGCTAAAAGCTGGAGCTAAACGCGCTGCTAATCAATGCTCATTATTACACACGACACGTTTCAGAGCAGTCCCAGAAACATAGCTGCCAATTCACCATAAACATATATAATTTTCGTCAAAGCCCTTTTTGATGCTGAGCTTTCCCTGAGAGAACAGCGCGTGCACGTCAGGTTCCGAACGGTGTGCGAGGTCGTGAAAGTGTTATTACACATTTATTGCCTTCTGAAATGTCACACTGTCACCCGCAGATGACTTCATTTATGATTAGGAATATATGTCCATGCATATATTTTTGGGGTTAAGAATTTATTTTCATATTGTAGAAGTGAACTACATGGCTTTTGTAACACTGCCACCTACTGGTACGTTGTAGAGTTACAACTACGCTAGATTTCTATAAACAACCCTACTTCTAAATACTTTTTTACTAAGTCATATTATACACATTTATATCGCTATGATGCTTTAACGCTGCAATTATTTTACTGTTATTTTGTATATACGTAATGGCAACTGAATTGTTATTATTTGAAATGTTATGAGTATGACACGTTCATGCAGCGTTAACTGAGATTTTTGAGACGAAAAGTTTTATCTGTTTGTCTCTCAAATCAAATCAAATCCCTTTTATTGCCAAAAGCGTGTGAGCTGCGGTGATTTAAAAACTTTTCTAATCTGCATAAGACCGGCAGATAATGTAAATAACCTTCAACATAAGTTTTATTGCCATTTCAGCAATAAATAAAGTCACTAAATTCGAAGTATCAATAAAACAAGCCACTTACCTGCTTTTTTTTCTTTTTCAAAGGATTCCCATTGGCTGCTTAAAATCGGAAGATCTCTGCGGGTCCGTCAAACAAACGGTTCCGGTGTGAAACTCGACCTCGTCGCGCTGAAATACTACAGTTTTTTATTTTATTTGACCATTTCACTAATACTTTTTGCAGCATCAGACTTGATTGTTGATTGGAGATAATTATCGACCCGTGAGTTTGTAGGTGCGTACGTTTTTAAGTATTTCTTTTTTAATTATTTATGTGATTGTAAACTACTTGTTTATTTCACACTTTATTGTATGCTCATATTACGGTAATTATAACGTGTCATTACAAACAATTACGTTGCATAATTAATCATAATTAAACCGTTTATAAAAAAGTTTACACCAAAATCGTTTTTTATTGCGTTTAATCAGACAAACTGAACCGATCTGCGTGAACTTTCACCTTCGCACCTGCAGCCACGCGCGCGCCGGGATTCGCGTGTCCGAGTCGGACGCCGTCAGCAGCGGAACTGCGTCGGTTCCGTCGCCGCTCCCGGAAGAACCGCAATGGAGACGTTCGTAAGTTTCACTAATCGATCTCAGGGACGGGATCGGATCTTCAGGTGAGTCAGTCGGTCGGTCGGTGTGTTCCTCTCGTCTCTCGCTCCTCCACTCCTCCATCAGCTGTGTGTGTGTGTGTGTGTGTGTGTGTGTGTGTGTGGGTGTGTGTAAAGGGCGACCCAGTACGCGTGCGCTCTGGCCCGGCACCTGCTGCGGGACCGCGCGCTGAGGGAGACGCTCCAGCAGCTGGAGACGAACATGAGCGCGGGCCGGAAGCGTAAGAGCCGCTGCTCCACTCCATTATTCAGCACCGCACCGTGAAAGATTTACTTATTCGCTGCTGCTGCTCTTTAAAGTTTTACCAGCTAGTTACTACAATACTAATGTCGTCGTAAAGATGCTTCACTCACTCACCCACTGACCCACCCCCTATTCATTCAAACTTTACCTATTTCACTCACTCACTCACTCACACTTTCCCTATTTCACTCACTCACGCTTTCCCAATTACATTCACTCACTCACACTTTCCCTATTTCACTTACTCTTTCCAATTTAATTCACTCACTCACACTTTCCCTACTTCACTCACCCTCTAACACTTTCTCTCTTTCACTCATTCATTCACTCACTTTTCTTGTTTCACTCACTCATACTCTCCCTATTTACCCACCATCTTTCCTTATTTCACTCACTCAATTTCCCTATTTCACTCACTCAGACTTTCCTAAATTCATACATTCATTCACTCACTCACTCACTCAAAGTTTCCATACTTCACTCACCCTCTAACACTTTCTCTATTTCACTCACTCATTCACTCGCTTTCTTTGTTTCACTCACTCACACTTTTACCATTTCACTAACTCACTCATTCACACTCTTTCTGTATTTTACCCACTCTTTCCCTATTTCACTCACCCTCTAACACTGTCTCTATTTCACTCACTCATTTACTCGCTTTCCTTGTTTCACTCACTCACTCGCTCACACTCTTTCCCTATTTTACTCACTTACTCGTTCTTTCCTTCATTCACTCACGCAAACTTTCCATACTTCACTCACCCTCTAACACTTTCTCTATTTCATTCACTCGCTTTCCTTGTTTCACTCACTCACACTTTTCACTAACTCACTCGCTCACACTCTGTCCCTATTTCACTCACTCACTTTTCCTCTTTCACTCACTTTCCCTCTTTCACTCACTTTCCCTATTTCACTCACTCACTCACACTTTCCCCAATTTACTCACTCCCATTCCCCAATTTACTCACTCCCTTTCCCCAATTTACTCACTCACACTTTCCCCAATTCACTCACTCACACTTTCCCCAATTCACTCACTCACTTTCCCTATTAAACTCACTCACACTTTTCCAAATTCACTCACTCACTTTTCCATATTAAACTCACTCACACTTTCCCCAATTCACTCACTCCCTTTCCATATTTCACTCACTCACTCCCATCTGTCACTCAAACACTCTTGCTCTCATTCATTCTCTCACTCTCTGTCCTACCTCTCACCATCACACTCACTCCCTCACCATCACACTCACTCGCTCACATCATGTGTGTGTGTGTGTGCTGTTGCAGTGCTGAGGCTGGGGAACACGGTGAGCTCGGTGCAGGCGGCGAGGAGCACCCTCAGCCTGCCCGACCCGGTGCTGCGCCTCTGCCTGACCGCCGCCAACCTCAGCCGCGCCCTCTACTTCCTGTGCGACAACCTGCTGTGGGCGCGGAGCGTCGGCCTGATCCGCCACATCAGCCGGGAACGCTGGAGCCTGCACGCCTCGCGCTTCTACTTCCTGTCCCTGCTGATGAACCTCGCCCGAGACCTCTACGCCATCCTGCAGCTGGCGGCCCACAGGTCACGTGACCTCCGCCACCAGCAGAAAGAGGCGCGGCTCCTGGAGGAGAGTCCGGAGGTGGCGTGCGTCATCGTCCCTCAGCTGGACGCGCTCCTCTTCCTGCTGTACGAGAGCCTGAAGAGCCGCCCCGCCCTCGCCCTGGACACGCTGAGGAACGCCTGCGACCTCTTCATCCCGCTCGACCGGCTGGGCGTGTACCGGACCAATGCGGGCGTGGTCGGCTTCTGTGGCCTCGTCTCCTCCATCCTGGGAATTCTGGCGCTGCTGAGGCCCACGCTTCAGATCAAGCCTTGAGTTTGGGAAAGCCGGAGTCAAATGTACGAGTTTTAACGGTAGCGTTCGCTCTTTCTTCTCAACCATGCGACTGGAGGTTGTAACACTAGACGAGATTTTGCACAAAGTTAACGCGTTCGCTTTTGTGAAACGTTTTCCCGGTAGAAAAGGGAATTCTGCAGAGGAAATTTTCCTATTGATGCATTTCAGTTGTACGTGGAGGTCTGGGAGTCGAACCCACACCCTCGGTGTTGCAAACTCACTGAGCTGCAGTGATGATGATCTCAGATTTCTAATTCTACCTCTAATGCAGTTAATCATCAAACTGCTGTTTTACCTTTTAATGCAATTTTATTGCTGTTTGTAATTGGGATTTTTATTGTAAATTGTTGCCGGCAGAAACTGTGATTTAGAATTAAAAAAGCTCTACTGACTTTTTCCTGTCTTGTTTGTTGTATACACACACGCACACCGGCAATTTGCGTTTTACAAGTTGAAGTGAATTAATTGGGAATTGTGTTCAGGTTATTTTGGACATGCCCAATTTGAATTAAGATTTTTTTTTGTTGTTGTTAGAAAAAAAATGGTCATTGGTCTGAGAATTGAACTTGTGACCAGCATGTTGTAAGTTTGAATCCCAGACCAGGAGGTTCTACAACTGAAATGTTCTAGATGTATGAAACATCTAATCATATCGGTGTCTCTAAAGCTGGACTTTTGACCAGAAGGTTGCAGGTTCAATGCCTGAAGGGTTTTTGAGCAAGACAACACCCGATCTGCTCTTGGATCTATAGACTTTTGATCAGGCAGTTAAACACTGAACCCAATCAAACATTTAGTGTAAAGTTTCACTTGTTTAAGAGTTTGATTCTTAACTAGAGGCTGAAGCACATTTGCGTCAAGAAGCTATGAATAAAAGTGTTTGCCAAATTAATGTAAAGTGAAAACAAAACTACAGAAGTTATTTTCTCAAAGGCCTTGAGTAATTGAGAACATGGAGAACATGTTTCTCTTCTCAAGCCTTGGATAGAAATTCCTAGATGAGACTAGAAGAGTGTGTGTGTGTGTGTGTGTGTGTGTGTGTGTGTGTGTGTGTGTGTGCAAGAGGGGGGAGTCTACCTGTTTTCAAAGTGTGTGAGGTTTAAAGTACTTGAGTACACGTTAGGAATGTTTGTACATTTTGTAATCATATAATATGTATACATATGTATAATACAATTGATTAAAAAAAATACCTTTGAATGCGTAAAGATACGTACTTGTACTTTATTGATTGCGTGAATTTATTGGGATTGCGTGAATTTAAAAATTGCCTCTATTTTTGATACTCAGTACGAAGTACAAACACTGAACAGTACAAAGTAGCCAAATATACTAAGTAAAAAAATATTTACAACATTTATGAGAGTTCCTAAAGTGTACTCAAGTACTTTACACCTCTGGTTTGTGTCTCGGAAAGAAAGGTGTTTTTTGTGACACACTGAGCTTCAGTTTAACCGTCTTCTGGTCGGTGAAATCCTCTCGCTCGAGACCGAAATCATAATCCAACAACATATGAGCCCGAAAGAAGAGCTGCGTTGAGTTTCCAGGGTCCAGTTTATTTAAGGCATCTACACCAACACATGAAGTTGCCCCGTAAAAGAACGAATCAAGTCATCGACAACACAAACCGCGGCGCTAGTTTGGCAAATCTATCGCTTTTCCCAGCCAGATTAGGAGCGGGATTAGAGGAACTAACACTGCAGTGACATAAATAACAGATCAGCAGTCTCCACGAGACACACGTCAAAGCGCAAACGTGACGGGGAAATACTTCCGTAATGATGAAAGGCCCTTCTGCTCAAACACAAACAGTGAGAAGATGATTGTGTCCGCCGTGTGGTGAAGGTCTAGAACTACAGGCGTCTATTCGTAAGGACACAGTGGCTCCAGCGCTGGACCAGGACGTTCCCATCCATCCATCCATCCATCCAGGCTTCCCTTGTTCCATCCAGTGATTCCAGCCTCCACGTTTACATTCAGCTGGTTCCCAAACCGCACTGAACAGCATCTCCTCGGACATGATTGTACCAGGAAGTGAAGCTACACGACGCTGCGTCTGGGTGAGGAAACATCTAATTTGGCTGAGGGTCGGTCTCACGTCTGACCGACGTTCCTACACGAGCAGGAGTCACTAGTCGGAGGTCTCGGAGGTGAAGATCCTCGTCCTCCTCGGTGTCTCTTCTCCGGGCCTGCTGGGCTTCTCTCTCCACCGAGGAGTGGCTTTGCTTTTTTTTTTTGGGAAGGAAGCGAGAAGTTCTTCTGGGACTAGGACGGGGCCTGTGTGCGGTCGTAGTCTAGAATCAGGCCTTTGATGTGAGACAGTTTCTGATGGAGATACTCGCAGCGCTTCTTCTCTTCCCGATAGCCTGGGAACTTCTGCGGGAAGAACGGAACGAACGGACGGAAAGTTCGTGAAAATAATGTAGCTATTGTCTTTTTTTTTTACACTGTTGCCATTTTTTTATTTATTTATTTTTTTTACAATGGGGGGTTACAATGTTTTTGACACGTTTACGTTTAAGGTGAAGATTCTATGTAACGTTTTTATTTTATATCTGTAGTTATAAAAATATTTTAGTTTTAGTTATAGTAATATTTTATTACGAGTAGTTAAACTTAAATTTACATTGGGGGGTTACAATGTTTTTGACACGTTCACGTTTAATGTTTACTGTTTACGTGAAGATTCTATGTAACGTTTTTTATTCTATATCTGTAGTTATAATAGTATTTTAGTTATAGTAATATTTTATTCATCAGTAGTTAAATGCAAAAAAAAAAAACATTTAAAATCAATAGAAATATTCATAAATGGCTAAAATTACACAGTTAATATTTTTCAGAACATACAGTCTGTAGAGAAAAAATAACTTCAACAATATTGTATTCAAATATTGCTTACAAAATACAATCCTCTGTTAAATTGCAAACGTAGTGCGTGCAAACACACACACGCTCAATTTATGCACGTTTATTTACGTATACTATTATACTTGTACTATTTTTTATTCATTTATAATTATCATTTACAATAATATACTTGTTCCACTATATAATCTATCTGCTATTGTGTATATATCACTATAATTTCCCCGCTGTGGGACATATAAAGGCATTTTCTTGCATTCAAAATATGCTGACCAGTTTTAAAACAGCGACATCTGCTGGTCAGTTGGCGTGTTGCAGTAAAATTCACAACTTGAATCTCCTTTCAAAAATGACATCACACCATTAATATATAATTAACGCACCTATGCACCTAATTTAATCTAAATTTAATCCCAATCCACAACCATCTCCCTCCACGTACCTTCTTGTACTTCCTATATTTCTCCATGATCTGCTCCTCCATAACCTGAGCAGATCAGAATCAAATCAGACATCCACCCGGTGAGAAATGACGCAATGGTTACATAACGCACTCTTCCAGCATCATCATCATCATCATCATCTCCCGCACCTTATACGCCTGCGTGCCCGGAGACAGCGTCTTGATCTTGGAGCCCAGCTGAACGAACATCTCCGTGACCTTCCCGATGCGCTGGTGAAGGTCCCTGTACTCGTCGTACTCGGCACAGAAGTCTTCCTTGTACCTCTGACGCTGCTCCGAGTTTGTGATGGCGTCGTATTTTCTGTTAGGCCGCACAAAAATGACATTATTAATCATGAAAAGGCCAGAGAGAAGCACTAGGTGGCGGCGTTTTAACCCTTTGCTTACTCACATCAGATAGTCGGGCGGCGAGGTGCGGGTGAGCGGCGTGTCAGGCCGATCCAGATCTACGCGTGAAGAGAAACATCAATGAGATAAGAGAAGGCCACCGGCGCTTAACCAGCTGCTAACTGGTTAATAATCCACACCAGTTTCACCAGCTCCTGATAGCAAACCACCTCTGGCCCACGTGTGGCCCGCCAAATCTCAGTAGCGCCGGGAAAATTGTGCTAAATGTTTATTAACGTGGTTGAAATTGTAAAATGTTCTTTAGTGGAGGGTATTTACAGGGACTGTATGTTTATATACATTATGATCGTACAATTAAGATTGTGATTCTGTTATAAATGTACATTTTTTTTATCAATTTAATTTTATTTGTACATATTTAACTGAGTGATAGAAATTTTTTTTGAAAAAAGTGAAAATTTTAACTTTAAAACACACACACACACACACACACACACACACACACACACACACACACACACACACACACACACAATAAATAATAAATTACAGCACCGTATTTAAAAAAAATGGATAGATAAATCCATATATACAATTCTGATCTAAAAATACATATACATTTTAAACGTATATCGGTGTTATTATAAAATACAAATATATACTATAACCATATAATACAAATATTTGTAAATGTTTATTAACGTAGTAGAATTGTAAAATGTTCTTTAAGGCTGTAAATCCCACGACACCGCCAGAAACATTTTTTTTAGCATTTGAATCAGTGGCGCAATGAACAAATTGTTTATTTACTATGATGTGAGAGAAACAGAGAAATTGGCTTAAAAACTAAACTTTATAAAATAAAAGCGTAGACACAAACTCAAAATGCTACATTTAGCTTAGCTTAGCTTAACTCCACTGATGTAACTCCAGAGATGCTTTACATTTTCCATACATGATAATTACACTATACATATTGCACAACTTTAACTTTAAAAGTTGTATAGAATTTTTAAACACCCACGTTTTACCTTAGCTGCTAAATTAAAGTTAGCTTAGCCCCTATGCTAACAAACCCCCTGCATAAGTAAACTATTTTTATTATTTATTTATTTATTTTTTTTTATTTTAGTACATTTTATTTCACCTTTTCCACGATTTTGCACTGAATCATAATACAAACATAAATATGTTTTTTTATTTCTCCTTAGTGCGAATACGCAGTGACACAGAGTCAAGCGACCTGACTTTTGAACCGTTTGAATATGTCTTGTACGTTGATTATAGACGTGAACCCTGTCATTGCTGTTTGCGGCTATATTTGTTTAGCACTCGTGGAGCGTTTATAGGGTTAACCAGCTGTTAACCGGTTAATGATCCACCCGCTCGGGCCGACGTGTTCTGACCTGCTCCGTGTCTCGGCTCAACTACGGCCTCATATTTAAAACACTATTTATTTATTAATCTCATATTGGCAATAATCGATCACGTCTGAACATTCTGACACATGATCTAGACTTTTTGCACCAAATTTTTTTTTATACATTATGATCATACAATTAAGAATGCTGTTATATATTTACATTTTTAAATGTATTTAATATTTATCTGTACATATTTAACCGAGTGATATAAAAAATGTGGAAAAAAATGTGACAATTTACATTTTAAAATAATACACACACACACTACACAAATAATATAACACAGCACCATATTTTTAAAAATCATTTTTCATAAATCATTTCTGATTTAAAATACTTGTACATTTTAAACAAATGCCAAACAATAATTACAACGTATCTCAGTGTTATTATTAAAAAATATATACTATAACCATATACTAAAAAATATTTGTATGCAATATAAAATATGCAATATAAAAAAAAAAGATATATATACAGTACACACACCCACAGATGTATAAAAAATAATTGTATACAAATATAATTTACTATTAATTATGCACACACACATGCATGGACAAACACACCTGCTTTGCGCACACACACACACACGTACCATGGATATTTTCCTGGTTCTGCTTCAGGTCGGGACTGGTCTCGGCCCACTGGGGTTTCAAGCGTTCTCGCTCTTTCTCTTTATGCTTCTTGGACTTCTTCTTCTTGTGCTGGCCGTTGGAGAGCTGCTGGTCAGCGCAGATGTCCGGCTGGGTGCGGGGGGGTTTGGGGCTGGCGTGGTACAGCTCGCTGGGGCTCTGCTGGGACGTGATGGTTCCTCGGGCGCGGCCCACGGAGGAGTTGAGGTGGCCGCTGGTGGGGGAGGGCGAGGCCACGTTCTGCTCCAGGAGACGCTGTTTCTTCGGCGTCTGACTTTCGGGATGGTCGGAAGGCACTGGGCGTTTCTGGGGGCGACAAGACAGGGATTTGTAGAAACTTTGAGGCTGAAAGCAGAAGCTTTGACCAGAAGCCTAATTGGCTCCTGCAGACTGAAGCGCCTCCAGCTTTGCCCATAAATAAAAAGCAGACGGCGCCAAACATCCTCATCTCTGGGGTTAAAGAGAAAAGACTGCGGCTGTTCTCGTCCGAGCTGATCCACGGTGGTGTGAAGTACTTGAGTAAATGAACTTGTCTGTTTACTTGAGTATTTTTGGCTACTTTGTACTTGTGCCAAGTGTCCAAACAGAAGTAAAATGTGTAGTTCTTCACATGTCTTAATGTGTTTTGAGCCTAAATTAAAATATTGGACTTTCTAATAATGAACACTTTTTTTAATGACTTTTTCTGTTATTCCTTATTCGCATAGCGGTTTTGCGTTGGTCTGGGACTGAAAAAAGCGCTATATAAATAAACTTGAATTTAAAATCAGTATGAGTAAAATACTTAAGTTCTTAAGTTCCAACTGGATACTTTACGACGGTTACTCTAGTCTTCATGGAATTGGTGACTTGTAACTGGTAATGAAGTAATTACGATACGTTTAGACGTATATTTACCATGGAGAGGTTCTTGACTGGGCTGTGCTGGGACGGCGAGTCCCCGGAGCTCTTCAGGAAGGACTGGCCGGACTGGAAGCTCTTCATCTGACTGCTGCTGCTGCTGCTGAGAGGCTGGAGCTTCCTGCAACATCATCATAGAGCCAGAC
Organism: Paedocypris micromegethes; assembly: GCA_028031935.1. Classification (NCBI taxonomy): domain Eukaryota; kingdom Metazoa; phylum Chordata; class Actinopteri; order Cypriniformes; genus Paedocypris; species Paedocypris micromegethes. The sequence continues at coordinate 27,138,898 of CM051499.1, read as the reverse complement.
GCCGTCACAACTACAGTCGAAACCATTCGTCGATTACGTAAATACATCAACGCAAAAAAAAATGTCAATCTTACAATTTTGTGTTAAGGACACATAAGGCCTTCTAATTTATGTTGTGTAATTTCTTTAATTTGGCCTAAATGTAATTTTTGTAAGTGATATCGAAACATACTATGTGGTTTTGTACAAGATAAGCTCTAGTTTTTATGTCACTTTATTGCTGGCTGAATTTAAATGCACTTTACAGGGGGGCGGGGCTATCTTTAATCAGTTTGGGTGTGTGTGTTTATGCCCCCATGTTTCATATGGCCTTTGTGTTTAAAATAAAAGACAGTGTTAATTGGAAAACAAATAGCATGTTTATTTAGTTTTTTGAACAAATAATCGTTTGGGCCAAAAAAAATAAAAATATCGCTAGAATAATCGAAAAATCAATCGATAGATTTGTGAATTTATCAAAAATTGTTTTGCTAATTGTTTGGCACGAGGAACCGGTGATCCAAGAGGAGAACGATGTTCCTGTTCCAGATGCCAGGCTTTGCTGTCAGGGAATTGGTGAACCAAACAGGAAGTTCAGTAACAGGAACAGTTAATCTCGGAATAAACCAGGCATTACACATGCTAGGAACAACATGCCAAAGCGCCGCTCCTGCGAATTATGGGTCAGAACATAATAAAGTGACGCCGGAGCAGAACCTTACGGGAACTCAACTATTTATTCCATCTAGAGCGAGGTACACACACACACACACACACACACACACACACACAGTTCAGTGTTTGGCTCAAGGACACCAATAGATTCTGCTGGTTTGGGATTTGAACCTGCAACCTTCCGGTAGCAAATCCTACTCCCTTAATCTTTGAGCCTGAACCTTTAAGCTAAAGATCCGATCAAGTTCAATGTCTTGCTCATGGACAGTTCAGACCAGCTGGACCGGGACTTGAACCTACCATTAGTTCACTAAAGACCATTAGAACTTAGACCATTAGGCCTGAATTCATTCAAAGGAGATTGAGCAAATTGGGTTTCAAGTCTTGCTCAAGGACACTGTAACACTGAAAATTCTGGTCTGGGATTTAAGTCCTACTCTTAGACCGGAAGCCTTGAGCTAGAGATGTAGTAGATGTCGAGTTTAGCGTCTTACTCAAGAGCTTCCATCTGGGATTCGAACCTACAAGTCCTACTCTTAGACCCGAAGCCTTGAGCTAGAGATGGAGCAGATCGAGTTTAGTGTCTTACTCATGAGCTTCCGTCTGGGATTAGAACCTACAAGTCCTACTCTTAGACCAGAAGCCTTGAGCTAGAGATGGAGCAGATCGAGTTTAGTGTCTTACTCATGAGCTTCCGTCTGGGATTCAAACCTGATCACAAATCCAACTCTTGGTGTTTTAAACATCAGATTGGTTTCAGCGTCTTGTCGGTCCAGGATTCAATCCTCGACCACTAGGCCAAAGTGACCAGAACAATCTCCTGGAACTTTCCTCTGGACTTTTCTTCTCAAGTCTCAGTGAGACTGTTGATGAGTTAAACAAACACGGGTCTTCCGGCAGAAACCACAGCGGCGTCAGGCAGAGCGTGAACAAATCCAGTTATGCAAGTCCCGTTCTAAAAAAAACCACTGAGGGCCACCCGAGGCCTGCAGGACTGTAAACACGGTCTGGAGAAGCACGTGAGCGGCCGACTGTAAAGCGATTGGCTGATGTTGATTCCTCTATTGTTCACGAGGCTTTCACAATCTTTCGCCTCTGCGGCCGGCAGCACTTCCTGCTTAGAGCGGACGATTACCACATCATGTGCCGTAATGACCCTAATAGAGGACCCAGTAGAGCAAGACACTGACCACCACACCACAACAAGGCTTAATGCTGCCCACTGCTCCAGGTGTGTGTGTCACTGGGTGTGTAACAGTGAGACATGGGGCAAAAGAGAGGGAAAAAAGTGTGTAGAGAAAGAAAGTGAGAGAGAGAGAGAGAGAGAGAGAGAGAAGTGTGTAGAGAAAGAGACAGGGGGAGAGAGAAGTGTGTTGAGAAAGACAGAGGGGGAGAGAGAGAGATGGAGAAAAGTGTGTAGAGGAATAGAGAGGGGTGGAGAGAAGAGTGTAAACAGAAATTGAGAGAAGTGTGTAGAGAAAGAGCGCCCTCTCTTTCTCTACAAACTTCTCTCCATTTCTGGAGAGGTGGGGGTGGAGAGAAGTGTGTAGAGAAATAGAGAGGGATGGAGAAAAGAAAGAGCGAGAGAGAGAGAGAGAAGTGTTTAGAGAAATAGAGAGGGATGGAGAGAAGTGTGTAGAGAAAGAGAGAGAGGGAGAGAGAGAAGAGTGTAGAGAAATTGAGAGGGATGGAGAGAAGTGTGTAGAGAAAGAGACGGGGGGAAATAGAGAGAAGAGTGTAGAGAAACAGAGAGGGATGGAGAGAAGTGTGTAGAGAAAGAGAGGGGGAGTGTGTAAAGGGAGAGAGAAAAAAAAAACTTCTGTTAATAATGTTCTAAATACATAAAGTTTTGCACATTCTAACAGACACGATTTAACACATTGACTGCTGAGGCCGAGTGAGTAACGTGTTGAAGAAGTGTTAAAACTCCTCCACCGCTCTAAAAAAAAAAAAACAGGAAGTTCATCAGCGTTTACCAGCAGAACTAGTTTTCTGGTAGAAACCCTAAATGTTGATGCAACCAGCGCGGAGAGGAAGTGTGTTGTTGAGTCGGGGAAAAGCTCTGGTGTGACAAGAATGTGATTGAATAATAACTGGAAAAGACAAGAGAAGTGTTGGTGAAGGAGGGAAGACGCACCTGGCCAGCACTCGCTGCAGCAGCGGCCGCTCCTCGTCCAGGAAGCCCGGCCAGTCCTTCCTCACCAGCCGGTAGAAGTCGTCCTTCAGAGTGAAGCTATGCTCTTTGGGATTCAGTTTGGCTACCTGAAAAAATACAGATCAAGAACAGCGTGTTTGATAAAGAAAGAGATATACAGTGTTAGACTTGTGTTAAACGGAAATCCTGAGGGACGAACAAATGTCCTAGATAACGAAAATCCTGAGGAACGAACAAACGTCCTAGATAACAAAAATCCTGAGGAACGCAACAAGTTGCTGCAAAAATGTCGTCCCGAGTTCCGAAATATTTTGGCTATACGAAAGAAGCGCGTCTTTTTCTTACCGCCAGTCTTGGACAGAATCACTTTTCGATATATAAAAGTGAGCAGTGAAAAAGTGAGTACCGTATTTACCGAATATAAGCACCGCCCTAATTTTTCAGGCACAAAATAAAAATAAAAGTTATTTTTTTAACATTTCTGGCTAAATTATGTACATTTTCACTTTAAAATGCTATTTTTAGTTATTTAACAAACCTGATGTATGACTCGTTTCACTTCAATGTCGTTTTACTTAAAAATAATAAAAAATATTCTATTCTAGAAATCGGAACTACACCTCGTCACAATCGAGAAAACAGATGGCGTCGCCGCAAAATTGTCGTTCCGAGTCACGAAACATGGAGATGAGAGTCCAGACGTGTATAAAACAGCTGTTATTTCTGTATATTTCTTATTTCTTATAGATTTATTTATATAAATATACTTTTCTATTAGAATTCTAATAACTGATTTGACACAGCTTGACTCTCATTTGTCACTTTTACAAAGTAGCAATTAAACAGTCAAAGGGAGGGGGAAAAAAAACACAGTTGTGCCTTTTAAAAATATTCATAAATAATGTCTTTCATAAATAGGAAAAAACGACAGAAATGCAGCACAGGATGTACTGGAAAGCACTTTTACAAATGGGATAATAAACCGCAGACGCGCTGCCCTCGGTCCAAACACAACTCGCTCTTCAAATATCATCGCAACTAATCACAGTCCGTCATCAGGAACTCCAGAATATAAACTCTGCAGAAGAAATCAAATAAACCTGCGGAGAACATCAGCCTCCAATCAGAGATAAATGATGCTCAAAACCCCAACACTGGAGCAGAATGGAATGTGGAATGTGGAAAAAACGTTCACCGTCCAGTGCAAGATTATGTCTGTCTGTCCATCAATCCATCCATCCATTCTCTCTCTCCTATTAGACCTACCTGTATGTCTGTCATTTATATTGTCTATCAGATCTATCTGTCTGTCTGTCTGTCTGTCTGTCTATCTATCTATCTATATGGTCTATTCTCTCTCTCTCTCTCTCTCTCTCTCTGGTGTATTTTATTTTTATTCTATTCTATTGTAGTGTATGGTATTGTATTGTATTGTATTTTCTTCATCTATCTATCTATCTATCTGGTCTATTCTCTCACTCTATCCATCCATCTATCTATCTGGTCTATTCTCTCTCTCTCTCTGTCTGGTCTATCTATCTTTCTATCCATCCATCTATCTGGTCTATTCTCTCTCGCTCTCTCTCTCTCTCTCTCTCTCTCTCTCTCTCTCTCTCTCTCTCTCTCTCGGCTACCTATATATCTGTCTGTCTCTCTCTCTCGGCTACCTATATATCTGTCTGTCTCTCTCTCTCGGCTACCTATATATCTTTCTGTCTGTCTGTTCTATTAGATCCATCCATCCATCCATCTATCTATCTATTTGTCTCTGTTTGTGTTGTCTATTAGATCTGTCTGTCCGTCTCTTCGCCCGTCCGTTTACCTACCTACCTAACTACCCACCCATCCATCCATCCTTCCATCCTTCCATCCATCACCAAACCACAGAAAACACATTAAAACACATCTGTGTATTAGTCATCGGTACGTGGGTCGCTAGTGTTTTACCTCATCTAGTACACTGCTCAAGTCGGCCTTGTCCTTGGCGCTGGCTTTCTCTTTCTCCAGCCACAGCAGAAGTTCTGGTTTGCTGTAGGGCTTCAGGGCCAGAATGTGAATGACGCGCTCTCTCAGCGGCCGGTGGGCCACCAGGCCAGGACCACCGCTCCGCTTGTTGCTCGGTGAGTGTCTGTTAGAGACGTCCAGGTTGGTGGCCACGCCTTGCTTCTTGATCTTCACACATTTACCTGATAGGTAGGAAAGAAAAGTCACTTGGTTTAGATGGTCCATGCATCTGTCCAAAACATTTTTTTCAGTCTTTCATTTAAAAAAATGTATTCCTTTCATTTTCGGAAAATAAATGAAACATTTTCTCTAAATGTGTCCTTCAGTGTCTTCTGAAGGTCGCCTCTTATTAAAAATGACTGTAATATTAGCGTACAGCCATAATAATTCTAAGTTGCATAATCTCTTTAAATGCACTAAAATCACTACGTAAGTGTGTGAATAAAGAGGGCCGGATCTGGCCCGCGGGCCGCTAGTTAGGAGTGACTACATTTCTTCCAATTATGGCAAAAAAACCTGTTTATGCAACTTAAAATTGTAAAATTCGGTAAAAAAAATATGTCTACATAATTATCTATCTATCTATCTGTCTATCTATCTATCTATCTATCTATCTATCTATCTATCTGTCTGTCTGTCTGTCTGTCTGTCTGTCTGTCTGTCTGTCTGTCTCTCTGTCTGTCTCTCTGTCTGTCTTGTCTATTAGATCTCTTTGTCTATCTATCTCTCTGTCTATCTATCTCTGTCTATCTATCTCTCTGTCTAACAATATATCTATCTGTCTATCTATCTCTCTGTCTATCTATCCATCCATTCACCCATCCATCCCAGACCAAACCTGTAAACCGGTGGTCAAGTTATTTTCTAAAATGATTCAGAACAAAAAAAAATCCGCCGTTATCTAATGAGCTTAAACTCCACTTGGCATTAGCTAAAAAAGGGCTCGAACCTGATTACGAGTTCTAAATAAATCAAGCGACATGAAACGAAGCAGGAGATTATAGCCTAACCAGCGGCGTCTCCACACACAAACACACTGCGCACGACTTCTGCGGCTCGAGATCCGGTTGCGCAAAACAAAAGCGTGAAGAGGAGTGAGCGGCGAGTAAACGACAAACTCTGGGATGACCCGTCTCTGATGAAGACCCACCCGTGTGCTAATTCACCTGGAGCCGGCAGGACGCGGGCCAGCTAATAGATATCAAGCGAGCCTAATCTCATTACACGTGTAAGCTGTTCTTTAAAGGTTGCGATAGGACAAAGCGAAGCGCAAGCTGTTGGTCTGGCCGGACTTTCACCGTCCAGTGGAAGAATTTACTCTCTGACAATTGTTTTCTTTACACAAGTTTGATTTGTAAAATTCAGACGAACAAGAGAGAAATCTAAACGGTGTGATCTTTACACCAGACACACATTTTTCACGGCAAGATGTTCAAGATGTTTCAACTGAGTGTTTTCCATGAGTGTAAAGGAGGGACACGCCCTGGATTCCTGGCCAGCCAATCACCGACTTGGATGGACACACACTCCCACATCTATGGGCAATCAATCTACCCATCCATCCATCCATCCATCCATCTATGTATTTATCCATCGGTTTATTTATTTATTCATCCATCAATCAATCAATCAATCAATCAATCAATCAATCAATCAATCAATCAATCATCCATCTATCTATCAATCTATCTATCTATCTATCTATCTATCTATCTATCTATCTATCTATCTATCTATCTATCTATCTCTATCTCTGTCCTTCTGTCCATCTATCCATCCATCCAACGGGCTATATATCCACCTATCTTTATATTCATCCATCTATCCATCTTTCTAAACATCCATCTACAGTATTTATCCATCTTTGATAGATGGATAATTAAATAGAATAATAATAATAATAAGGTTGAATTATTATTATTATTATTATTATTCTATTTAATTATCCATCTATCCATCCATCCCTCCCTCTCTGTCTGTCCGTTTATCCATCCATTCATCCATCGAATTTAGGAAATATTTTCACATTTACCAAATATGTTTTAAGTTTCTTTTAGTTCTCACTGGCCCAAATGCGTAATTCTCCAAATTAAATCTAATCTTATATCGAGTTCATCGGTTGTATTATCCTCCTCGATTAAACAGTGGAGAGCCGCCACAACAATGGCTCTATTCACGAGGAACTCTTTGATTCCCAGCCAATCGGAGAGAAAATGATGACGGCGTGGAGAAGCAAATTCTCCCAGACGCCTAAACATGTCAGAAAAACAAACCAGCCGCTGAACGCCGCCTCCCGAAACCATTCTGAACATTCAGCTCGATCGGTGGAAAACTCTGTGAAGCTCAGATGATTGTCAGAAGAATCCGACATCAAACGTTTTCACCAACTCTACGCTTACAGGCAGCTCATCGTGTCAGCTTTCCTCACCCAAACCGGTCTGCACCATCAAGCGGACACGATCGCAAGCTTATGACATAAAACTTAAAATTATTCTATTATAATTATACTATTAAGATGTTGCGGTGTCTTGTGTATGAAATGAGCAATTTTGTGGTATATGGTGATCAAAAACCCATCGATAGTGAGTGACACCGAATGATAATGATCGACTTGGGGAGTAATGCTGAATACTTCATTAAAACCGCAACTAAACAACTTAACTAGTCACTATCACTAGTGTGACACGTGACAGTGTGTGTGCGTTTGCTACTAGAGAGAGAGAGAGAGGGATTGCAAATTACAGAGAAAGACAGTTTAGAGGAGAGATAGAGAGAGAAAAACTCAGTTAAAAATAGGTAGATAGACAGAGAACGAAAGAGAGAGAGAGAGAGAGAGAGAGAGAGGGAAACAAGCTAGAGTAAAAAAAAGAGTGAGAAAGAGAGAGCGAGAGAAAAAAGGACAGAAAAAAAGACAGATAGATATGAGAGGGGGGGGGGCAAGCTAGAGTAACAAAAAGAGTGAGAAAGAGAGAGCGAGAGAAAAAAGGACAGAAATAAAGACAGATAGATAGAGAGAGAGAAGGAGAGAAAAGATAGAGAGAGACACACACAGAGGGAGAGGGAGACAGAGAGAAGGAAAAGAAAAGAGAGAGAGAGAGAGGAGAGAGAAAAGATACAGAGAGACACAGAGAGAGAGAGAGCGAGACAGAGAGAAGGTAAAGAAAAGAGAGCGAAAGAGAGAGACTGAGACAATGGTGAAGAGAGGAAGTTAATAAGAGAGAAAGAGAGTGATTGCAAACTACAGAGAAAGAGAGAGAGAGTGTGTCAGAAAGAGGGAGAGATGGACAGAATCCATGTATAATTCATCATTTCTGCAGAAGAAAACCTAATTGATCCCCAGTCACGCTGATTAAATCCCGGGCTAAACTTCATCCGCGCAGCGAGAGACTAGTTAGCGCAGACTGACGCTGACCGCGGAGGGGGAGGAGTCACGCTGCAGGCCAATCACACGGCCTCCACCGCCCCGCTGCTGGTTAGCGGAACAGGAAGTGCGGAGCGGGACTCACTGGGCCGCGTGGTTCCGGGCTTGATCTCGATGGCCGAGCGGCTCCAGATGTCCTTCTCCACCTGGGACATGCGCTCGCGGGTCATCTGGTACGAGTCGTCCGTGGCGCACACCGTGATCTTGTCCTGAATACTGCCCTGACCCTCCAGACGCTCCTTCCCATCTCTGTGAGAGAATGAATAGAAATGAGATAGATAGAGATAGACAAACAGACAGACAAGACGTCCATTCCTTCCTTTTCTTAATGAAGTCCATAAAAAATATATATGAATAATATGTATATGAAAATTATGAAGGAAGGGACAAAGGGAGAAAGAAAGTGAGAGAGAGAGAGAGAGAGAGAGAGAGAGAGAGAGGGGCAGGGAGGGAAAGAGAATGAGAGAGCATGAGAGAGAGAAATAGAGAGAGAGAAAGAGAGAAGGGGGAGAGAATGAGAGAGAAATAGAGAAAGGGAAGGGTAAGAGAATGAAAGGGAGAACGAGGGGGGTGAATTAGAGAGACAGGGGGTGGAAAAAGATTGAGAGAGGGAGAACAAGAGATAGAGAGACAGAGATAGAGAAAGAAAGAAAGACAGAGAGAGAGAAAGAGTGAGAGAGAGAGGCAGAAAGAGAGAGAGTAAGAGAGAAAGAAAAAGAAAGAGGGAATCAGAAGAGGGAATGAGAATGAGAGAGGGAGAACAAGAGAAAGAGGTGTAACTGAACAAAATGAATAGAGAGTGGGAATTATGGAGAGAGGGAGAGAGAGAGAGAGAGAGAGCTGTCAAAACCTAAAGATTCCAGTCACAAGCCTCGAAATCCAAGAGTCTCAACGTATCTATCAAAGTCACATGATCAATAATCTATAATCCAGCGAGATAATCCAGCTGCTCCTCCATCAGCACACTGAAGAGCGCACATCTGTCCCACAGCAGCCAGTTGAACTGGTTCTGGTGGAAGTGCGTTTGCCTCCTCATCCTCGCGTGATGTCACTCGCCGCTCACACAAGCCGCTATTGTTCCGCCACAACGCGCCATTGAGCGGCGGAGCCCAGCGGTGCTGTGAGGTCAAAGGTCGTCTTACCCGGAGACGTACTGGTGGACGCAGTCGAAGCTGGCCTGAGGCTTGTCCTTGCTGTCGCTGGACAGGTAGAAGGAGAAGACGCGGAAGGAGTCGGGAGAGTCCGGAGACGAGGCGGGAATCTTGATGTACTGAGAAAACACACGTACACACACACCATTAGTGTGTGTGTGTATGTGTGTGTGTAAGCCTGGGTGTGTGCGTATGGCTGTGAATGTACACATATACATACTTGTGAATGTACACATAGACATACATGTGTGTGTGTGTGTGTGTGTGTGTGGGTGTGTGTGTGCGTGTGCGTGTTTCTGGTTACGTGTGTGTGTGTGTGTGTGTATCTGGTTGTGACTGTACACATAGACATGCATGTGTGTGTGGGTATGTTTGTGGTTCGGGTGTGTGTGTGTGTGTGTGGGTGTGTGTGTGTGTGTGTATGGCTGTGAATGTAAGTAGACTTAGACATACTTGTGAATTTACACATAGACATACTTGTGTGTGTGTGTGTGTGTGTGTGTGTGTGTTTCTGGCTGTAAATGTACACAGACATATTTGTGTATGCGTGTGTGTGCGTGTGTGTGTTGTGGTTATGAGTGTGTGGGTGTGGTGTTGTGTATCTGGCTGTGAATGTATACTTAAACAATAAGTGTGTGTTGTGTGTGTGTCTATCTGACTGTGAATTTAAACAGACATACAGATGTGTGTGTGGGTATGTTGTTGTGAGTGGGTGTATGTGTATGTACAGTACGTGTGTGTGCACATGTGTGTATGTTATTGTGAGTTGATGTATGTGCGTGTGTATGTGTGTTGTTGTGAGTGTATGTGCATGTTGTTGTGCGTATATTGTGTGTGCGTGTGTGTGGTTGTAAGTGGGTTATGTACGTGCGCAAGTGTTTTACTTCGAATGTGTGTGTGTGTGTGTGTGTGTGTGAGAGAGAGAGAGAGGTTATGAGTGGGTGTGTGTACGTAGTGTGTGCGCATCTGTACGCATCTGTACGCATGTGTGTGTGTGTGTGTGCACGTAATACAAAACATTAATATTGCACAGACACTGAGCTGTGACATCATGAGTGTGTAAAGGCGTGTTGGCCTCGCAGAAACAACACACCAGGGTCGCGACTCTCTAACCGAGTCAGTGACGCAACACGAAACACACGTCAAACATCCTGCGAGTCGCGGCGTTTCAGCGTCTTATGTAAACGCAACCTCAGGGGCGCCAGATCCTTCCCTCCGCCAGCCCCAGAAACCCACTTTAGTGACACACAACAGCCGCTTCAAACACAAACTCATTAAGCCACAGGTTTTGCCGCGTCATAAAAAGCGTTTCCCTTCACATGATAGATGTTTGAGAAGCGGCGCTGGCCTAGATCGGAGGAAAACCCATCAGCACATCTGCGAAAACCTACACTTTAGCTCGAACGTGTAGAGCTGAAATGGAACGGAGATACAAAAAAGTGTTTTTGTGGGTTAATGAACCTTAATCATTTTCTCACGCGTCTCACGCATGTTTAGTCAAGCTTTGCTTTACTTTACAGTCATTTAGCAGACTTAGATTTAATTACAATTTTTACAATTCAACAAATTCCTGCTTTACCCTGGGAAAGCGAAGTACAAACATTTTTCAATTGATAAAAAAAAATGTATTCTTTTGTGATCTATGTTTAAAAAACACGCATGTATTTCTGTATGTCGGTACAGTTAGGTGAAAAACTCATTATGTGCTTAAGAAATCATTATTTTTCATTTAATTATTATCATGTATTATTATTAATATGCATTACTTAATTATCCTAATAAAGTCAGCATTACTCCATAAAACACACAAACAATAATCACACGTGAAAACACTTGCAAACAATTCAACAAAATAACATGTTAGGAACGTAACAATTTAGTCCTGCTTGTCAAAATACATAATAAAAGACCCAAACCCTGCAACTGTTGCTTGCAGCGATATTGAAATATTCAAAATGTTTACTTATGTGCTTAAGAAAAAAAAATTACAACTTATTTAATCATTAATATTTATTACTTAATAATAATTACCGTATTATTTTCAAGATCAAATAACGTCATCATTAACCATTAAACACACAAACAATAGAGAACCACAAGTGAAAACGTGTTGTAAACAATGCAACAAAACAACAATTGAGTCCTGCTTGTCAAAAAAAACAATAAAACATCTCGCAGCTAAATCCAAATCTTTTTTATCGGATGCATCAGTAGAGGTTGGCGGTTTCAGAAGACGTTAGCAAACTGCAGTGCCCAATTAAAAAAAAAAAAAAAAAAGTTTTTCAGAGTTGCAAATGTGGAATATTTCATCACCGCCATGACAGCAAACAACTCGGCGCCTTTAATTTGCACTGTCAAGAAGAGCCACGGGCCATTTGCAAATATGCAGCGCTGTGTGAGCAGGTTTGGAGCAAGACTAGCTTGAAGAATGCTTCTATATCCTAGGGCTCCACGGCTCGGAAAGCACAGTGCAACCTTTGTGCAAAGAACATGTATGTTCATTCATTTCCCACCAGGCAACTAAAAGCGTTCAGGGGCATTAAAGTGGTCTTAAACAGCGGGGGTGCACACACCGGGGTCTGCTTGACCACAGCCAGGTAACACAACAATACAATTATTGTCTTTAGTCGGACACACACATTCGTGGTTGTCCTGACCCATTTATTTTTTTAGCTATAGCTGATACAGATTTTTGCACGTAAAAAGAAAACACTTAAAGAAACACACACAAGGTCACAAACGCACTAATAACACCAATAAAAAAAAAGTCACACACACACTCTAAAGAAGAAAAAGAAGAAGAAGAAGAAAACCTTTATTTGTCCCAACAGTGAGAAATCGACAATTGCAGCCGCCACAATGGTAAACAATACATAAAGATAAAGAATATGAAAAAAAAATATATTAAAAAAAAAAAAAAAAAAAAAAATTAATAATATATATATATATATATATATATATATGTGATATATGTGATATATATATATATATATATATGTGATACACACACGTCTATATTTTTGTTATTATTATATATAAACACCACACACACACACACACACACACACACACACAACAAAAGTGCAGCTTTTTCACACAGGAGGAAACATCTCGTTGCTGGCGCATTAAAATTAAATCATATTAAATAATAATAAACAATTCATTACACATTTAAAGGAGTTTGTTGCCCGTTGTAGCCATTTTCATGTTGTTTATTATAATTTACACTGTGATCCACCAAATAGTTTGTTCTAATGAGGTTCGTTATGATACAATCGTCAGGTTCCGCCCATTTTAAAAGAAGCCGACAGAACGACCACATTACTTTTTTACTAAAGCGTCTGGTTATACGAAAATTAATTAACTTATTGGTCTGGCATCAGCATTTATGTTACATTTGTTTCCACTTTTAAATACATTGTTTCCACAGTGCAGACATTCTAGACGTTGTGGTCAATTGTTGCAGGTTCAAATCCCAGTCCGGCTGGTCTAAAGTGTCCTTGAGCAAGGCTGCCCACTGCTCCGGGTTTGTGTGTGTGTGTGTGATTTCATTGGGTGGTTAAATGCAGGGCACAATTAAGATAATAAAACAATAAAGGTGACAATAAAAGTGATTTGATTCGGGATACTGCCCCTAGTGGTGATGCTGACAGACACACTGCACTATTTTAGATGCGATGAGACACAGACTTTGTTTTGCTTTAAAACATCGGCCCTGATGCTTTATGGAACATTTATCAATAAAAATCATAACCGCTTTAGATGGCCGAGCGATATCCGATTGGCCAAACATTGTCCATGAGTAACAGGATGCTGATCCAGAATCCCGATTACAAACTTCCCAGTCTTCTTTCATTCTTTCTTGATTCATGACAAGAGCGACTGGCTTTTTCACATGCGGAAAAAAAAACCCTCCAAATGAGCAGAAAGCATTTTAAAGAGAAGGTGGAGTTCTTCAGGCCGTCACTAAAGGCGTCTCGTGTCACCAACACACACATCCAGCCTCGCAACCCCCACAAGACCAACCCTGCCCCCATGAATATCTGCTTTACTGAACAACAAGCCCATCAAAACATCCCACTGTAGTGACGGACCCTCGTGGGGGGGGGCAGATTTGAGGAAACGCTCGTAATGACCCAGTTTCGCCGTCGAAACAAGCCAACGGCGACTGACCACACTAATGAATCTTTTCACCAACCGCAGCTGTTCAAAAAGCAAAACAAAACCGTGGCGTGCTAATGGTATCCATCCGTCCCCCATTTCAACAAGTCATCTCGATGCCAAATTGACAAGAATAGGAAGCTTATCCAATGGCGAAACCTTTGAACCCAAGCTAGCCAACCATAGCCATGGTCCCCAACCCCCGGTCCGCGGGCCGGAACCAGATCAGTACCAAAAATATCAAACTTAAAGAAATGTATTGAAAAACAAAATTTCATTTTGTGAAAACAAATTTTCACATTTTCGTTTAGTTTTTTATCAGTATCGTCATTCGCCCTCTTCACATTTTCGTCAGGCAGCACTTTGACCAGTAAAGGCTGCATTTTCGTTCTAAATCGGAAGCGTCTTTTCTCCATAAATTCACTATGCCACCTGTGAAGAATCTTGCTATATTAATTTTTAAGTGCATTATTTCAGCGGTTATTTTCGCTGAATGTAAAGACATCATGTTTTAGTGGTCACTTTCACAATTAAGTATTCAAGTATATAATAGCATACTTATAGTTGAAATGGTTCATTATGAATCAGTAAAACAGTGAAGAGCCTCAGCAATTCATTATACATTGCATTTGTGCGCCGTCATAAAATAATTAGGAGCGAAACGAAACACGTGGTGGCTCGGGTTTGAGAACGAAAAAGTTTTTTTTTTTTTTTTTTTCATTTTAATCATTTTCATCTAAGCAGTAGAAATGTCCTTGTTCAAAGTATAAACAAGGAAATATAATCAAGTCTAACAAAACAGCAAACTGATTTTTCTTTATACATAAAAATTTAATTCAAATATCAAGTAAGTACCCTCTAACAATGTTAAATTACGTTTCATTCATCCTTTGGCATAACAGTTTTTATTAGGAATGCATGTTTAAACACAAATAAGTACTACAATTACCTAAATTAACTAAAAACTAAATACAATTAAAAATGTGTTAAATACCACAATCTGATCATTTACCTTCCCCCGGGCCACGGTAAAATAATCAAACGTTGACCGGTGCGCGTCAAAAAAAGAAAAAGTTAAGCACCACTGAACCTTAGGCCTGCAGATTTACAGTCATTGCCCCCTTCAACCCCTCCAAAGCCCCTTTTCCCAAAGCATCTCAACCCCCTTGCCAACAGACCAGTGCTACACCCAATCCCAGTCGCATTGGGGCGCATTCACACGCCGACCCCCGGTCCAACCACCACGCGCTTATCATATTCTGATTCTAATGAATGTCACACGGGTCAGTCCTGTCGCAGGGGCTGCCCTCGTTCCCAGTCCCACCTTCCCCTCCGTCTTCTGAACCATATGTCATTTAGCCTCTTGGTTCCCAGGTTCTGTCTCCAGGGAAAAGTGGGATTCTCCTCTGCCGCTGGATCACACTGGGCCACTTGGATCATGAGGGTGAAAAGAAACTTCAGAGTCATAAAACGTGGATCAAAAAAGGAGGCCTAGCGCACATTGTGGGAAAATGCAAACTCGACCGTCCTGGTGACGCTTGGGTGTTTTGTTTGAAGGAGCGAGATTTAAAAGCGTTAAAGAGTTCTGGATGGCTTTACATTCTTGTGGCTCCAAAACCACCAACTTTAGCGCTGGCTACGTTTTTTTTACTCAAGTACTTCACACCACTGATTAAATCATTATTACCGTATTTATGCAAATATAAGCACCCCCCCCTGATTTTTCAGCCACAAAATAATAAAAAAAATAAAAAAAAGATATATACTGTATATATAAATATATATTTTTAATTAACGTTGCTGGTTCAATTACGTTAATATTCTCTTAGAAATACTATTATTTTCTTTATTTAACAAACCTAACTTGTGACTCGTATCATTTTTATATAGCTTTGTTTGAATAATACACAACAAAAAGTTGATTATAGTATTATATATATTGATTAAAACTTCATTTCCCAACATTAAGTGTCGGTGGACCATTGTTTAACATTATATAGACGAAAACACGTACCCCGATATAACGACGACGTGTTTCCCTTTATTTTGTGATTGTTCCTGACTTGAAAAATGGAAAAACGGGGGATTATATTTACGCTCATATTTGAAATCGCCCATTATAAGCACCCCTTGAGTTTTTGAGCGTCGAAAATTTGAAAAAAAAAGAGGTGCTTATATTCACGTAAATAAGGTAATGGAATCTAGATCAGAACTTTGCAAATGTCACCAAGACACAAAATGAGATTACAAATACTCAATTTTTGGGATTACAGTAATCTGTGGAGAATAGAACTGCAGAGGACATTATACACCATCATGTTTTTGTTTTTTCGTTTTTGTGATTCTTCAGCATTCCGATGAAGCCGGATTTTTCCTCCCAGTCAAAGATTGTGTTTTTGTGGGAGGAAGACGTTCATGCGCTTCTCGGCATAAATGCAATGTCACTTCAAAAGATTAAACGCCACTAAAGTGTCGCATCACTCACCGGGAACGTTTAAGGTGCGAAAACAGGTTCATCGGCAAATTGTTCCATGCACGCATTAGAAGAAACTTAAATGTTTATATTTAAATGTAATTTAAGAACGTGCAAATGGACCAGCATTAAATCATTACACTACACCAGTAATTGCACAATTACGAACCTACTTAAAAGTTACTAAAAGTACATAAAGTTCCACCGTATCATTTGGTCTAACCACATTCTAAACCCCTAAAATATAACCTTAAAAGCTTTCACTTTGTCAGTTTACTTTTGAATTCAGATTTAACTATGTTTTGTTTATTTTTAATTCATACTTTTTTTTTAATTTAACTGTATGCAGATATACCACAAATTGCTCTCCAACTAAAATGATTAGCACGTGAATTTTACATGAACTTTTCAAGAATTATATAACAATGTATGTAAGAATTGGGGGGCATGGTGTTGCTAAACTGGTTTGAAAGTAAGGCTCTAAATTTCCTATTAAAATGATTTAACGTTTAGCACAATACGCTTTCAAGCATTTTAACAATGTGTTTAATCACTTCCTGGTTCCTTGAGACTACATCTCCCGCGTAGAAATTGTGGCCCCTTTTAGCACTTAATCCAGTCCCTTCCCGTTCTTCGAATGCTGGTCTGCGTTCAAATCAAATGGGTTTGGTTCTTTTCCAGTAACTTCGTAAAGGATCATTTTCCGTTGGGGCGGTGGGCTCGTCCGTGGCTTATCTTTTGTTCCTGCCTCATGTGATGGCACGGAGCTCGGCCCGTATTATTCATCATCAGCAGGAACGTGTGGCTTGTTGAAAGTGAAGGGGGTGAGTGGAGGGGGGGGTCTGGGGGGGCATCCCATCGCACAACCCACAATTGGGACAACATGACCCCCGATCCGAAACAGGCAGAGTCACTCATCTGAAAAAAAAGGGACGGTGGGTGGTTGAGGAGCGTAAGAGGAAACCAGGGAGTAGGAGATGGATGGGGGAGGAGAGGAAGAGGAGGACAAACAGGGCCTGGGATTACAGTGGTGATGCTAATCCAAAGGGGCAAAACCGAATTATGACGATTCTGGAGCGAAAACAAACGATCCGATGAAGCTACTTTCCCATCTGACAATATGCGTAGCCATCCGCACTACAGGACGCCGCCTGTCGCCCTGCTCATCGATGTGGCTCCAGAAAGCCATTTACCGCAAAATTACTTCTGGCGGAATAAACAGCGGCCCTGAAGAAGAAGTTTGTCTGCTTTGTTTGTCAAAGATAACAGCCGCGAGTTAACATCTGTTCCCGCAGCTCAGACTGAATCATCAGCCAATCAGGACACACGTACAGTCGTCTGCACAGATTGTGTTGTGTATCTGGATAACTGATGATGTATAAACCCACTCAACGGTTTTTGGCCTGGATCGGTACATACAGTCCCTGGATTTGAAAGACTTTTGAAATGCATTGATCGTCAAAGCAGATGATCTATTTGTTTCAATGGTGTAAAGTACGCAGGTAAATGGACTTTGTTACTTTACTTAAGTATTTTTCAGTATCAAAAATAGAAGCAACTTTTACTCTCTAACTTGACTACAGTTTTGATTTTAACACGTAATGGAGTAATTTCTACAGTAGGGTTTCCACTCTTGTTACTTGTTTTCAGGTATTCTTTACGCATCAGTTAAATAGCAGTTAATAATGAAGAGATGGTGTTTGCGACAATAAAGTTGTGAGTTCGATATTTGCTGTAGAAGACATGTTATGGACCATCCATCCATCCATCCATTTCACGAAAAGGGTTAGGGTTTAGGGTTAGAAAATCTGAAAACAGTTTTTTTCCATTTCTGGATTGTGAAGATCTAGAGCTCAGTAACTCTGGAAGGCGGGACACACCCCCTGGATTGTTGGCCAATAGCAGAATGGGACACACACATTCACACTCTCACTCACGAAACGACAAGCTAATCGTGCAACTTGCTAGTTGGAATTCAAATGTACGGGAAGAACTGGTTTCCATGCAAATCGATTGCGAATCCCACACATTCCCAAAAAACTGATGATCTTCCCAATTCCGATTTGATTATTTGAAAACGACCATTTGCGGTGAAGCCAACAAGTGGCATTTAAGAGCACGAGTCGAACAATCCGAACTGTCACATACGCCATTTAGAGCTTGATGAAAGCGTTTGGGGGCGAGCAGACACCGGCTTGTCTCGGTCTGAAGGATCCAATCTTTGAAGGCTCAGTGTCACGGCTAAGGCTGGAAGTCGGTTACATCTGAACGCAGAGGAACCGGAGGGGGTGGGATGTCGGTTGATGCATGGGGGTTGGTTCGAATTTGTCAGGGGGTGGCCACGAGACGGAGGGGTGAGAGGGGTTGAGGTGGCTCCATCCTCCCCCCCGAGGAACCACCTCAGATGCCAAGCAAAATCTGCCTGCCTCGCTCCTCTCCAGCACCTGAGGGCTAATCTGTCAAGCTCGGTAAGCACCGGGCGGCTTGACTCCATAGGCGTGTGTGTGTGTGTGTTTCGGCAAAGGGGGGAGGAGAAGACCCTACACACGTCTTTCATACGCAGTCTGAGAGCAGCCAGAAGCCGGGTTCACTTGCCTATCAGTTACTATAGTGACGAGTGTGTGCAAATTAAGCAGAGGCAAGTCTGCGGGGGGGCTCGCTGGCCTCCGAGAATACCAAAGTGCACAATTCCTTACCATCTGATTGGGTAATTCCGCACGTTTGAAAAATTCATCAAATGGTAACGGCTCCAGGCGAAGACGAGCCTCTGAACGCCGTCACATTTTCATACTCTTGCGATATGAGACTGACACGGTGTCATGGAAACCCATTAGCAATTAGCAGTTTAGCTGGAAACGAGGCCTTGTCATGGTGGTGGGACAACGTGAGACGCTTTACCTCCATCCCCAAACGGTTATGAACTAGGGTTTCTTAATTGGTTTCAAATTGTAATGAGATGACGCACACAGTATGCAGCAGTAGTAATTAGAACAGTATCGATACTCAATATCATTTTTAAAACCACAGGGAAAAACTGCAATGATGATAGGGCCTTTCTTTGCTTTTTTTTAGTTAAGAAACATAAAAAGTGGAACATACAAATGTGTATAAATGAAGAATCTCAAGACAAAAGTGCAAAAATAAATAAAAGTGCATTATCTTTTATATTTTCCAGAAGAAAAAAAAATACTCAACTTAAAAGCTTTTTAAATTTTAAATATTAAATTAAAACTAAATGACTCTGTAGCAGCTCTCTATTCCAAACCAAAAATGTATGTAAAAGTAGAAAAGCACAATATTTTATTTGTTTTTTTTTTTAAAAAGCAGGTAGTATGGAAGAAGGATTTGAGTGAGGTTTTACTTCAAATTGTTGATTCTCAGCTTCCTTCTGGTGCTTTAAATATTAACACATTTATTACAAACATTACTAGGATTAATTCTTACATTTATTTCTAGTATTATTAATATCTCTGGTCAGATGCGTTAATCAGACGTTTCTCACTCTGAGGCGGATTGTATTTCACTGCGTTAACGGGGAAAAACAGGACTTCAAAACACTTGTATTAGAAATGAAACAGTTATTAACTTCTCAAAATTCTTTTACAAGTGTGTGTCTCGGTACATGAGGTGTTAGCGCGGTTAATATCAGCGTTTAGATAATGATCTGCCGCATCCACCGGCTTCTCGCGCTCATTTGCCTCGAAACCAAAAAAGTTCCAGACAAAACTTCTTCTTTAGCGCTTTTTCGATTTAAACCGATCGCGAAGACTCTGCACTCGCTGACAATATTTATCATGTGCTCATGCGCGAATCTGAGAGACCCGGAAGTGCGGATAGTATTGATAGTAGATACTTTTGGGTCACAGTATTGTATCGTTTCAGATTTTTAGTATCGATACTTTCAAATTTCAAATTCAAATTTTATTCATCACATACATATTATACGTGGTAGAACATGTAGTGAAATGTGTTTTTGATTGTTCCATCATTTAAACACAGAGATGGGGGAAATACAATAAAATGTGCAAACTTATCGAAATTTCATCGTAATTTTTTTACAACACTAATATACAGTATTCCAAATTCACAAATTTCACATTCATTTGAACTTATTTGGCTGAGGTTGTAAATCAAAGTGACGCAACATCCCTGGACCTTTGGGAAAGCAGATATCATCAACCACTTGTCGATAAAGTAAGACATGTTCATTTGGAAAAGAAATACAAATGACATTGTAAATAAAACGCACAGTTCTACTCAAACAGTTGTAGCTTTCCCAAGCCTTTTCACTTTTCCAAGCTTTTTCCAAAACAACCACGAAAAACGACTTGCTGCCCAACTTCACAAAGTCCTGCCAATCCCCAGCAGTGCCAGGTCGGACCGCCACGCCCACCTGAAAGCGCACCACACGAACACTGCACACGACCAAGAAGACGCATTTAACAGGCCGTGTGATGAAAAACAACTTCTAGAAGGAGTGAGTCCTGCTGGGCCCAAGCCATAGCCCCCCCGCAGACGCCTCCCAATCAATGCATCGACTCGCCGGACAAAAAAAAAAAAAAAACGCCAACCCCGCGTCAACTTCAATTACAGCAAAGTTGTTTTAAAGATGACGCGCAACACTGAACTTCAAGCGTGGCGTAATTAAGAACGTCGTGGGTTCCTAACAGACGATTAGGAGGTGCAGCTGCTACATACAGGCCGGTATACATACAGTGTCTGTATATGTAAGGCCTGAGACGTCTGTGATCATCCTTTGCTGGTTTTTGGCTCATCCGAGTGGTTTTAAAAGTCAGGAGGTAACAAAAATAGTCGTTACAGACGCCATAATCGCAACCTTCTGTCCTAAACAATTATGTAGATTACAGAGACATGAATAGATTATAGATAAACAGTGACTGATTTGACTGATTCAAGTTTGTCTATCCATCCATTCATACCTACAGTATATATTATGGATTAACTTTGCAGTCTGTGTATCTGTGTGTGTATATATATATATATATATATATATATACATACATACACACTGTGTATATTTTATTCTTAATAATAATAATTAAATAATTCACATGGTTAATTATTATTATTAATAATTATTATTTTTTACATATGTGTAATATAAATATTTTATGTGATGTCAATTTTGTTTATTTTTGTAGAATGAAATATTTTTTGTCATGTGAAAACAAAAACAAAGTAATGACATTTGCCATACATATTACATAAAAGATCGGTAATTTTTTTAATTAAAATTACTTATGCATTATTTCTTGAAATATATTAAATACTAAATAGTTTTTTCATAAAATATATTATTCACATCAGACAAACAGAACGCAAATATTCAACTATCTATCTATCTAGTATCTATCTATCTATCTATCTATCTATCTATCTATCTATCTATCTATCTATCTATCTATCTATCTATCTATCTATCTATCTATCTATCTATCTAGTATATATCTATCTATCTAGTATATATCTATCTAGTATTTAGCCATCTGTCTATCCATCCATCCATCCATCCATATACAGAGTATATATTAAGCAATATCAATATTAACTGTCATTGGTTGTCTCAAGCACTCTCTGTAAATTCGCCCAATCAAAATGACCCAGAGGACCTCACCAGCATAAAGAAAGGATGGGCAAGACGCTCTGCCAGTCAAAACAGTGTGATCCAGACAGAATCTGGACGCCCGCACATGGCAGAGCACGTTACAACTGGGTGAAAGAAGCGGCGTGTGCCCTTTCACTCACACGTGGGAGCGCTCCCCCACACCGCTCCTGCTGCCAGAGTCTCTGCTCATTCCTCTTATTGTCATTCTAATTAGTTTTCAACAGGAAAAAGGGAGCGGACACACACACACACACACACACTCTGTAACTATCAGCCTCACCGCAGTCACAAGTCTCAATCCTCAATCAAATTCACGGAACCAAACCTGTGATTGTAGATCACCTCGTGCTTCCTGAGGAGCAGGAGAGCTGATTATTTCCCCTGATACGCACTCCACCTGCTAAGAAGCACTTAATTATTTACAGACGTAGTGCACTTCATAGTACAGTACACAGCCAGGGATTGTAGGGACGCGTGAACACCCCCAACACGCCAACGAGAGACGGTGGGGGAAGTTAAACCTTCACACACACACTTAACATGAGAAATGCTTGCCACCCAACCTCCAATTGCCATCGGATGCTAAACACACACACACACACACACACACACACGGGATTCAAAAGACATTTTAAAAAGCTGACATATGACTACTACAGTATTTAAAATCTCTAATGAGCTGCACCTTGTTTTAAACTAAATTACGAATAATATTACTCGCTGCTTTTACTTGAATAATTTATGGATAAAACCTGGCAATGCGACTTTTTCCATGTTCTACGGAAAAATATGCCCTTTACTTGCATAGCATACTGTAATAAACCTGCAAAAACTGACATTAGGCAATTCATTAAAAAAACATACAAGCTTATAGGAGATGCTATCGAACTTTAGTTCGAAAATCAACCCAATTAGCAAAACAAACAAACAAAATTGTGAAAATATATTGAGGACATAAGCCAACTGAGGGAAATAAACAATGTTTGAAAAATCAGCGTACTTAGATGACAAACCAATAAAAAGCAAACATACTGTAAAAAAAACATTTTACGCTAAAATAAACACAAAAAAAAGTCATAAGTGCCAAATGAATCTACAGAACTCCTTTTTACAGTTACAAATATAGTAGCTACTTGCAGAAAAATATTGTTTTCAATTAAACTGCTTTTTGTAAAGAAAATGTTATAATTTTCTTTATTGTTTTTATTAGTAATTATAAATAGTATTATAAATGACATTAACAATAATATGTCACATTTGTAAACATCCTTTAAATAGATAGGCTTTACTGATGGATAGTAAATACTGACTATAAACACAATAATTTGCACTATAAACAAGCTCAAATCATTTGTGAATTTGTCAATAGTGATAAAAATCATCTACGTTCCAGTGAACCTGCCGGCCACAGCACTCCGTATTGTGCCATATATTTAACACATAAAAACATCTTCACGCAGCACGACTCTGCTATTATTTCTTGCCGGTTGCATCAGGCTTTCCCGAGACGGAGATAAATCTCCCTCGTCAAAAGAAACCCAGAAGTGAGTGATTCTCGCATCTAAACGCTTCCCTAATTGCCTGACGAGATTGCCTTAATATGCTGGTGGACAATGGGAATCCTCAAAGGGGCATTTCCGGACTTTTCCAATGAACCTCAAAGGCCCGGAGACAAACCAGGACAAACCTTGACGGGAATTCCCTGGAATGTGCAGGTGGGGGGAACACGGATATCACGAGCCTGTAATGTCAAGAGCGAGGAGATCTGATGACTAACGGCATGACAGATAACGTAGCTTCGACGGAGACCAACATCACTCCCAGCCCCCAGTGGTAATAGCTTAATTTGTCACCCTGACACACACACACACACAACACACACACGACGGCAATACCTCATTAATGCCCAGCAGCCCACAATCCAGGAGGAGGGGGCCGGGCATTCAAGAGCATTTGAATATGTAATGAGCTAAAGATATAATCGGCAAATCAAATTTGACAATTACAGTTGGGTTTACACGCTCAACACGACCGTTCGACTCGTGAAACGCCATTCGCGAATTAAACCTCCGTGTCGCCAGTCCGAAACTGGGGGGAGATGATGGATGCTCCGGTTAGAAGCCAGACTGCAGTTACGCGTCGTCTTTCATGTCTGCGCTGAGACAACAGGCGTAGAGAAGCAAGGTTCCCTCGGGTTTACCAGCACCCCCCCCCACCTCTTCCCAGAGCTCTCCACAAAGCCTTTCCAGTTACCAGTCTGACCCAGTAACCTGGCAGGCAGCTTGGGGGTGTTGAGTAGCATCTCCAGGGCTTCCCACCACAGAGATTTCAGCGTACGGGGAGCCGGTGCCTGCGTTCGGATCCGCCGGGTTTGTTTTAGATGGACCTGATTGTGTGTTTAGCATACATGAGCCTGGCGGGCGGTGATGGGGAGGCGCGGCGGCTGAATGTGCTAATCTGGTTAGACACAGGCATCTTTCTTCTGCAGCAGTTTCACTGGAATGCACCCCCCACCAACACAAACCAGTCGGCGCTGCCAGTTCAACAGACTATAAATAAGACCATCACTTTTGCCAAACCGCTGGGCTCGTAGCAGCGAGGAACGGGGAGAAACGGCTTCCAAATTATGACAGCGTCTTAATCTACGGGCATAATCGCTGTTGGAAACACGCTGGAGCTGTAATTACATGAATGTTCTTGAAGGGTGGCGTCACTGCGAGCTGGAGTTCCGGCCCATGGTTGGTCTATTCTGAGGGTTTCTTCTACTATTGAGGTTCAAACACGAGAATGCTGTGGACTTACCCCCTGGTTCCCCTTGAAGCAAATCGCAGGCTGGTTCGGTAAAGACCCCTGCGGATGGAAAAAAAACGGAGAGGGTCAGTGAGCAAGCATATATGCGACAGTGGCCAATATTTTATATTACAACAAACTGAGACTACAAACCACAATCACTTAGTTAGCTTAGCGCAACCGGCTACTAACGAGTCCAATGTGTCATCGCAGAAAGAGTCGAAACAGTCGAAAATTAAGAACACAGGCTAGGAGTAAAAAAAATCCAAAGAACAGACACAATCAAAACGCTCGGTCACTGCACAGGGGATAATAATCCTTCCTCTTCACAGTAGGGTCTCACCGAATTGACTTTTTGTTATCTATTATTCAAGTAAAATGATATCAAAATGATACGAGTCACAAGTTCGATTTGTTAAAATGAAAAACTAGTATTTTTAAGAGAATATTAACTTTGCGGGGTGCTTATATTCGCGTAAATACGGTAACTACAGATGGGAAAGCATCTTCACCCGAGGATGTGAAGTTTGAAAAATGAAGTCGATTAGCATCACTGTCATTGTCACACTCTGCTCAAATGTTGATGGTCAGGTGAAATTGCCTGAATCTTGAGTCAGGTCTCGTGCTAGACTTCTAAAGAAGAAGCCTGAGATTCCTCAGTAGCAGTCGCCTCTGGTCATGTCAACTGGATTTCTTCATCTTTCTAGGTTCTACAGAAGGAGCCACCTGGATTCTTCAGAAGTCACCTTTTGCCATGTTAACTGGAAATTCAGATGACACGACTCAACCATCTAGCATCAATCATTGGAACTTAACTCCAGCGATTCCTCAAGATGGCTTTGAGATATTCAAATGGCGTTGAGATGTTCCTCAAAAACATCTCAAGAAGAAAGAACAGACGGCTGTGGCTGACCTCACACTCCATTCGCCGGCCCAAAGATCAAGGCCGAATTTGGCTAATATTCACTGGAATGCGTGCGGCCTTACGTCAATCCTTGTTTACTGCAATACGTGTGTAGACCTACAAACCTGAATGGCGATTAGCCATTTGTGTGGAAATTAGCCTTTTGTGTTTAAAGCCTTTTGGTACTAGATCAGCTTCTGGAATAACCGTCACGTTTGTGAAGTTGGTATTCCAGAGGAGATTGACAGACGCGCGTTCTCAGTTTCTCTCTCTCGTGGCTGGCTTACAGATAGTCATTGTTAAATTACACACGATTAAGTCATTGTTGTGTTGGTTTCACACGGCTGCTTTTAGAAACTCTGTGGCTTTGAGAAGCTCTTTACAAATAAACTCAACTTAAAATTGCTCCTATAAGTGCACTGATGATTGGGATGACGGACTCGAAGCCCCCGAGGACGCCCAGGCAAACATAACTGACCCCAGTGTGGCTCCAAACCATTAAGCAAGGTCAAAAGTCAGCGCACGCTATCTTCTAGGTACAGACGGAGCTCTGATCAACAAGCGTGTTTATCTATTATGGATGACACGGGGAGAGGCCCTTGTGTCTCGCTGGAAATATCTCAAGTTGCTTATTTAAAAAAAAAAACGTGGGCTTATTGGTCCCGCGACTGTTGTCATGCGGTCGGATTAATGGCTAAAAGGGGGGTGCGCACTAGCTGACAGTGTTTGTTTTATTCCGGCAAAAGCTGGATAAGCCGGTAAAAAGCGCAGTTCCGAGAGGCAAGAAAGGTATCGAGTGACCTGACCTGACCGTGGATAAAAACCTAAATCACCTTTCCAATTAATAGTGTATCGCGAGGAAAACTACTGCGCTCTTATGTTCTGTACTGTACGTGATGTTATACGTTTATATAAAAAATGCAAATTAAATCGTAAAGTAAACGGGTTTTCGGATTCCAGCAAATGTCAGACATCTAGGTAGTTCAAAAGTGGGATTTAGAGGAAAAAAATGCTACAGTTATACAGTACATTAAATTATAGACAAAACAATACACACACGCGACTAATTGTGTGTTTGTGTACAATATGTGACACATTCTCAATAATAATACACGTATTAACATAACAACAGAATCCACGGAAGAAAGAAACACAAACTGACTTGTTTCTTCTCACGTGGCCAGCTTTTATTTTTAATGATGGGAAACAATAAAGCGCATTCTCCGGCAGAGCTTTTGTTCTAAGCTCGCGGAAGTCTCCTCGCGCTCTAATTGGCCGACGCATCATTCGCCGCTGCCTCGCCGACCAATGGGCGACGAAATCGGCACAACACAACGCGTTTAAAGGACCGACACAACGAAACACTCCAACAAAAACACACCTTTACCGTTCGAACCACGGTAAGACGCACGGACCCAGGCTCACGTCATAATTCTGTCATTTGCGTAAAGCCCCGTTCCACATGAAACAAACGCAGAAACGCTCGGCTAAAAGTAGCGGTTGTTGTTTTTATTCACATGACACGACAAACGGGAAGTCCAGTGAAATAGCAGGTCTGTGACACTTTGCGGCGACTCTTCTATTGGCATTGTTTTCTTTAAGATCGATTACGGTCGCGGCGCAAACCCCATATTACAAAGTTCGGGGAGAACAAACGAGAAAATAAAACAGTAGTCGTAATAAACCAAACCCGACATGAAGTGAGTCTAAAGTTGAGCGCGAGTCGAATAAGCTTTTAAGCTGTGACATGTATATGCAAACCAGGGCAGTTTATCGCGAGCCTTACAATTTAATACGCAAATAACGAGAACAAAATAAAAGTCCGGCGGATGATTGTTAAATGCCACTGTGGGTTTTATAGCTGAACCGAGCGGAGCCTTGAGCCCCTTTCAGACCGTTTCAACACCTCGAAGTCTCGAACTAAAAGAGTGATTATACACCTTCACCTCTAAATTACACGTATACTGCCCCTCACTAACTACACGGTGACGTTTTCGCCGCGAAAGCACTTTAATTTCGCATTTGTGACTAAACGTGTGGAAGACACGCACACATATGTTTGTCAGACGGCGAGTCGAATTGAATTAAACTCCGTTATTGGACACTTTCATCGTTCACGTCGTGTAAAATCGAAGCAGGGAAAAGCGTTAAATCAACAAGTCACACTTTATAATAACGACTGTGGACGCTTTGTCGGATGTGTCCTATTTCTACCTGTTACCGTCCCTGTTTAGACAGCACGTCGTCATTCATGACAATTCGAATCAAAGCATTAACGCGACAGAAACAGCTGTTTTCAAGTCGTGTGAACTTTTCGTTCTGTCCCATTCAGCTGAGTGGAGTTAATAAATGCTGGCGAAATCCAACGAAACGCGTTACCTTGAGATTCTGATAGGCTTCCAGCGTCCGAATGGCAGTGTCGGTAAGCTTGACGTGAAATATAGTTCTGTTGGGAATGCTTTTGTTAATCTTTCCGCAAGAGAGTCCATACCGATGTTCTTGTTTCAACGCTGCCATGTCTGGAACTGAGGTGAACTGGCGACATTCTAGTCCACACGTCACTCTCTGCTGGGCGGGGCTTAGACGGAGCGTCTTGACGGCGTCATAGACACGCACGCACACGCGCGCGCAGGGTTAATGTATAGTCCGACGTTACACACCATTCGTCTTACAGATGGTCAAGGTGACACCGTTATTTTTTTTTTCGTGCTGAATTTGGTATAAATATTACAAACCGAAAGTCTAGCCACGATGAATTACTGAAAACACTGCAAGACACGGGTTACGAAATTGATTATGTTCAACGCTGCTAAATTCATTATTGTTTTAAAAAGGAAACATATTTTTTAAAATCATTATAATTTTAAATGCATTAAACTTGATTTTTAAAAATGTTGACAAAACACATAAACGCAGGAATAATCAAGGGAAAAAATGTATACAGTATATTCACACGCAGTATATACCGTATGTCATTGCATTTCTTGCATGCATAGATTTAAAAGTATGAAGAAAAAAAGACATACTGGTTTATCAGTCAATATATAAAAGAATTTACCTCAGGGATTATTAAGTATATACCTACCTACCTACCTACCTACCTATATTTTTATAATGAAAAAAAAATTGAACTCGTTAAATAATTCAGAGAGAAATTCATCTGCACAAAGATTATAACCGATTGAAGTGAAATGAACATGAAGGATGGAATATTTAGGTTAATTGGAATGACATAATCCCCAGCAGACAAGGTGCTTGGTCCTTGGATTAGGAAGCTCTCGCTCACAGTCTCATCTGCAAACTCTTCTTGCCATATGGTTGTCCGAGATATGGGATATCTGAAGATGTCTGTCAAATTATACATGCTACTGTAGGATTTCACAATTACAAATGATGTTAGTGGCTCTCTACATGCTTTGAAACCCTGTGTCCCATTGCTATTCTTATTTTATATTTTACATTAAACATACTGCTCAAATCCACAGTTAGACAAACAGACCCTTAAGAAGACGTTCTGGGAATAGAAAGGGGTCTAAGTAGAGCTTAAAGCACAAGATTCACTGGTGATTGACTCGGGGGTGAAGGGGTTAAAGAACTTAAAATAGAAACCTGCTAAAGCAGTAAACCCTGAAAGAAAAATAAGTCATTATTAGCCAGCATTGTGCACGTGAGCAATATTAAACTTCTTTTTTTATTAAATCTTTAAATGGGTGTTTTATATCTTTATAATAGGTGAGATTTTTGTTGTGCATAAAAACAAAAAAAAAATTTTGTTTTTATGTGCTAATTATTATAAAACATTTTTCTTAATAAAACTATTATAATAAATTAGAAAATTAGAATACTACTAAAAATAAAACTATTAGAATATTTTGAGTATTTGAGTATCAATATAGAACAATCCATGTTGCCTTTCCAGAAAGCACAAAAACGCAAAAAAGAGTAAAATAAAATAAATAGGAAATGAAACCAACTAGAATGTACACAATATACAGATAACATTATGTGATGGGAGTTAAACACAATCTGAAACAATGTAATGTAGATTTATTATCAAACAAAAAAAGTGAATTTAAATTAAATTAAAACATATTGAAAAATCAAAAACAGAAATATTTTTACATGGTGTCTCACAAACTAGACTGGTCTAAGAATCTAAGTAAACTCAAACTACAAAGGTTTCAAGAATTGTCATATCTCTATTAATTTTCATGTATATATTGACACACACACGCACACCCACACGCGTATATCATAGTTTCATCCACTGAATAAAAAAAGTGCAAATCTGAAAAAAAAATTTTCTTATTTTTTTACAACTGTTGTCAGTTGTAAAGTCCCAAGTAATATTTCATGTAGTAGTATTCTAATATTTAAAAATAATAATAATTAATTTTATTTTTGTAATTTAATACGCATATCTCCAACAAAATGACCCTTTCGTTAAGTGGCATTTAAGTAGCACAAATCTGAAACATTTCGCACAATGAAGCGTAAAATCTACATCAACACTAACATCTTCAAGTCCATGGCTCGCTAATATCTCATCAACACTCGGCATGCTGGGAACCCAGAAAAACCAGTCTGAGGTCTGCATGTGCTTCCTCAGGTCATCGCCTGCTATCCTCCACGACAACACAACCAGCCCGGCGTCATTTCTCAAAGCGCCATCCAAACTGCTATTTTAATCAAAACCTACAGAAGTCTGTATTATGTCACAATTCCAAAAATACCCGAAACGGCCACCAGACAGCAAAGTCCTCTTATTGGTGGACGCATTCATGGAAACGGCATTATGCGACGACGTGATGAAGTCATTAAGAAGCTTACAGACGTTAGGGGCAGATTAGATTTTGCTCTTCTAATCCAGCAGATTATCACCGCACAACCCTACTGACCAAGAGGACCTCACATTTCCACACAGCTCTAGTGCATTGATCATTTCTGTTTCTAAAAAGAAGAGCAGTTTCGCCAGAGTGGAGGAACATGGACTGGCTGGAGATGGGATTAGTGTTGTTTGGTTAGTCCACGTGCGCCTCAGCACTTACTACGGGCCGTCACTAATGGATGCAGGTGTTCACCAACTCGGCTGCTGAACAGCGCCAACGTACGATTGTCCTAATTGCTTTTCTCGCGTCAGGAATTTCGTTGAGCGCTCTTGGGAAGTCTATGGTATCGCTTCCGCCGGGCGTGGACATGGAGCCAGAAGCCAAACGTGAAGAGCCTGAGATGGTTGGACCATCAGTTAGTGAGGAGGAGGATGTGAAGAGTCCAGGAGCCTTTATGAAGCCCAGGCATCAAGACCCAATAACGGAGATGCCGAGAAATAACATCAAAGAGACGGCGAGCGACAACACAACTGTGGAAAAGGCGTCTGAAATGGAGACTGAGGAGAGCGAAGTGATGAGAGGAATCGAGCGTGTGGAGAACTTGAGCAGCTTGTCTGTGCAGACGCAGAGCAACGAGGAAAACATCATCTCAGGCTCCTCCAACGCACCGGAAGACTTCAGGAAACTCACAAAGACTCCCAGTTTCGGGAAAACGGTTCGGTTTAAAGAAGATGAAGTGGAGGAGGAACGGGACAGCTCGGCCGCCAGTCTTTTCCCAGACCTTGAGGTGGAAGAGTGGACCACAACAAGCTTTGAGGAGATATTTCTGGCAGATGATTGGACAGATATCACAGGTAAGATGTTTACACTTACAGGCACTACAAACTCAAACCATGAATCCCAATGTCACTAATATTTCTTTATTGACTCTTATTCAGTGATCAGATAAAGATTAGAGGAGTTTTGACTGGATGCTAATATTAGAAGAACTTCAATCAGAAACGACCTCCAGACGCCGCTGAAGGACAAATGTAGAGCTCAAAATGACAAGTTTTTGGCTGAACTTTCTAAATTTTTGAAATATTGATGCGGTGAGAATGGCCGAGACAATTGTGACCAAACTTTCTCAGTGTTGAAGATACAAAACTTAGGTGAAGTTCTCGCATCTCAGACCGCCATCTTCAATCTGCTGAGAATCAATGGGACATCTCTGGACCAAAATTTGTTCTTAAAATTCTCTTGTCTCTCTTGTTCCAGCAACTCATGTCCCTTATTTCTTGTTGTATATGTTCACAAAACTCACAGCAAGTCATGTTTGGATATTAGAACACGTTGGGCGGCACAGATTTAAATAAATCGGTGCTGTAAAGTACTTGAGTAAATGGACTTTGTTGTTTTACTTGAGTATTTTGGCTACTTTGTCCTGAGTATCAGAAATAGAAACAATTGAGTATCTGTATCTTCACTACATTTGAATGGACACTTGTTTCTCGTTACATTGTGATTTTCTACCTCGAGTTTCAACATTGTGAGTTTGAAAAGGTGATATCACACTTTTTTTGCACAATTTAGTTTGACTGAGACTGACTTCTTGTTACTATTATGTCTTTTGTTCTGCCACTTTGAAACATTGAGGTGCTACATTTTATTTCTACATGAGAAATAAATCCTACAAAATACAGTTTTTTAATTGTTTTTCACATTTCTTGCCGTTTTATTTAAGCCAAAATTCAAGCAACTTAAATTCTTTTAAAATTAAACACTTTATGACTTTTACTCAAGTCTTCTAGGAGTTGGTGACTTGTAGTCATTTTTACAGTAAGGTATCCGTACTTTTACTCAAGCGTGGTTTTCAGCCACTGAAATAAATATAGACAAATATCTTATGCGCTTAACATGCACCAGCAAAATGAGTGAACATCCGCCTTCACGTCTGTTCCAACCATTACAGCTTGGACACTTTGACCAGGGTGTTGTTGGTGTCTTCTCCTCCCCCCTTATTTCCCCACAGATGACCGTTTACTGAGAAAGAAGGTGTTACAGGCCGGCCCACAGACGGCGCTGACCCCGGCTTGGGGTCAAGAGGTCACACTGAAAATGCAGGGTGTGCTGGAGGACCGAAGTGTGGTGGAGAAAGACAGCAAGCTGGTCTTTGTTATCGGAGAGGGCGACGTCAACCAGGTGAGGGTCCGGGTCACCTTCTGTGTCTTCACATGTGGAGATCCGTGTGTGTTTGCCCAACCTGCTGGCAGATTCAGCTTCATTATCCCAACAGCCTTAGAATTCCTCAAGCAAGGAAGTGACTAGAGTTGCCAACCGGCCCTTTAAATACGAAATTGTCCTGTATTTGAGACTGAATTTGCCATCCTGTTTAAAATTGCCGGATGGGTTTTGTTCCGTATTGTTATTATATTTTATATATATTGTATGTTTTATTTTATTAAAGCAGAGTTTCATGCAAATTATCCCTTACACATTTTATGAAGAATATAACTTATCCCACTTTTGATTGGGTGACACGCAACGTCACCGTTTGATTGGTCTTTTAACTTTTAACCGTCCAGTGAGGAGGGCGGGTATGCAAAGTGTCAGACATTTAATCATTACTTTATTACTTGAAACATTAGTGTATACAACATAATGCCCACGTGTAAGTCAAAAACTGCGTCCCTTATTTTTCGGTATTAAAAGTAGTATTTTATCAAACTCTGCGCGTCTTAATGTTTCAAAGCTTGTTAGTTAAGGTTGTTTGAAACATTCATTTTAGTTTATTACATGAAACATAGTTAATATATTAATAAACAACATAATACAATCATAATTGTAGTCATATAAAAATTAACTAATACATTGAAATTTTCTGTCATACAAAAACGTTTTTAATGACAACTGTCGGCTAATATTGCTCAGTAATAGGGTTATAATAGTTATTATTAGATATAATGTTGAAGCTGGATTTTCTAACAGTAGAGTTTATATTTAGAACATTAAACATAAACATAATTTATTTTAAACATAATTTATTTATTACATAAAGAGTCTAAGACTATTTTTGTTACAGCTTTTACAAATACATTTTTTTTTATTACAGAAACTAGTTTT
The DNA here is from genome assembly GCA_028031935.1 of Paedocypris micromegethes. Taxonomy (NCBI): domain Eukaryota; kingdom Metazoa; phylum Chordata; class Actinopteri; order Cypriniformes; genus Paedocypris; species Paedocypris micromegethes. The sequence continues at coordinate 27,105,628 of CM051499.1, read as the reverse complement.
GCACATTGAAGCATATTAAGGCATGTTCATCAACCTCCGACAAGCCTGTTGGAATTAGTCCTCCAGGCCACGCCCATTCTCCTCTTTTTTGGAAATCAAAATATGGTCACCCTACATTTATTAACTACATTTATTGTTATTTGTAGCTTGGATAGGCCACAGTCATTCGGCTACATAACCACCTTCTACTGGATGTAAAATAAAATACTGTACAAGATACCTTATGTTATTTTAGGATGTTAATTTCTGCTTCTGTAGTTTAAGTCTAAATTTAGGTTTAAAAAAAAGACTTGTGAAAAAATTTCTGTTCATGAGGTTTTATTTTCTAATACAGAAACGAAATTTACCACCTTCATGTTTCAAAAATGATAACACTAATTAAATAAAGAACAAAAAGCCAGTCTCAATCAAACTCAAGACATGGTACCAAATAAAGAAATAAAAGTTCTATCCATCAATAAAGCCAGCCGCCAAACAGAAGGAAAAATCGCCTCGTCCGCCCAAGAAATTAACCGCGGTATAAATCGACATTGCGCACAATCAAGATGTAACAAGTAGCGGTAAGTGTCACTTCAAATGTAGTGGAGTGAAAAGTACAATTACTCAATCACAAATCCAGTGGAGTAGAGAGTAAAAGTTGCTTATATTTTTGATACTCAGTACAAGTGCAAAGTAGCCAAAAACATACTAAAGTAATGTAGTAGATTTACTCAAGTACTTTACACCTCTGCTCAAAAGTAACACAGAAGCAATGTAATATATTACACTTCTGAGACAGTAATATTGTAATGTAACTTATACTTTTCACAAACACAACTTGGAAGTACGCTGGTTGTTTTGCAGGCTCTGGAGGAGTGCGCCATCTCCATGAAGCCGGGCGAGATCGCGCTGCTCATCGCCGACTCGCAGTACACCTACGGCCTCCTGGGAAGGTAGGTGGAGGATTACTCGCAGATTACTCGCTCGGTGGGGTTTTAGGCGCTTCCTAAGTTGCCAGGAAATCCGAGACGGCAGAAAGGGAGGAGAGCGTTAGGGAAGGTGTCTCTGGTGTGTTATCTGCACAGGGCGGGGCAGCGTCCTTTACACCTGTAGCTGGCGGGGCAAACACTCTGTCCCCAGCAGTTTGTTAAATCAAGCATGAATGGGAACAGATGGCGTCGGGCCAGGAGACCCTCCTCTCCTCTTTTCATCTGACCGCTCCGTTGGCTAGTGATAGAAGCGAAGTGGCTCCACTGACACGCCTGATGCTGACGACTCGATGTAAAAACGCTTTTCAAGAGAGTCGGTTTGAAACGGGACACATACAGGGAAGATCAAGAAGCCACAAGCACACAGCCATGTGTCCCGGAGCTCTCTCTCTCTCTCTTTCTTAAAAATGTTCTCTCTCTCTCCCTCTCTTCATGAGGTTCTCTCTCAATCTCTCTCTCTCTCTCTCTCTCTCTCTCTCTCTCTCTCTCTCTCTCTCTCTCCCACTCTCTCTCTCGCTCTCTCTCTATGTCTCACTTTCTCACTCACTCTCTCTCTCACTCTCTCTCTCTATCTCTCTCTCTCTCGCTCTCTCTCTGTCTCACTTTCTCACTCTCTATGTCTCACTTTCTCACTCACTCTCTCTCTCTCGCTCTCTCTCTGTCTCACTTTCTCACTCTCTCTCCCTATCATTCTCGCTCTCTCTCTCTATGTATCACTTTCTCTCTCTCTCTCTAGCATTCTCACTCTCTCTCTCTCTCTCACACTTTCTCTCTTTTTCTCCCCCTCTTTCTCTCTCGCTCCCTTTCTCTCTATTTTTCCATCTTTCTCTCTCCCTCTCTCTGTTTTCTCTCTCCCTCTCCCTCGTTCACTCTCTCTCTCTCTTGCTCATGCTTTCTCTCACTTTCTCTCTCTATTTCTCGTTCTCTCTTTCCTTCTAACTCTCTTTTCACTTGCTCTCTCCTTCTCTCTCTTTCCTTTACTCTCTCTCTCTCTGTTTATCAATCTCTCTCTCTCTCTCTCTCTGCCTCGCTCTTTCTTTTTTACTCACTCACCCTTTCTCTCTCACCTGCTCTCACTTTCATACAACCACCCTCTATCTCTTACTCGCTCTCTCTCCTCAATTACTCTCACTCTCATTCCACCCCATACACACACACACCCACACACACACACACACACACACACACACACACACACACACACACACACACACACACACACACAAAGTGATATGAATAAATGAAACTTCATGACCTTCATTTTTATACAAATCTCACACAATTAGGACTCAGAAGTTATGCTTGCAAGCTTCACTACCAAATTATAGTTGTATTGTACAATAAAATGAAGTTAAATCATTTACAGCATATGGACTTGGTTAAATTATTGAAATATCATATGGTGGGCAAGAAAAAAAAACATTTCGGTGCAATACAATTTCCCAAAGAAAAAGCAAAAAGTTGGTCACACGTGTAACGCAACTAAGCGAAACTATTCTTAGCAATTTGATTTACCAATGTCAAGTCAAGTGCGTTGTCACGAAAATGGTTCATCACGAAAGCCACAACGAAGAAGTCGTCCTTTAATCTCATGGCTTTACAGTTAAACATTAAATGACCATAGATTACTCCACCATCCCGAGTGAAGGCAAGTCCGGCCCATGTTTTTCCTCTTATCAGAAGCTGTGGAGCTGATGGGACCTGCTCCACTGTGATTATATCTCCTTGGCCCTGTTATGAATGGCGTCCGGCGGGAACGTGCCGCCGTGAGAGGCAGACAGATCCTTGCTTAATGGTTGTTTTGATGGTGAAAGTCAAATTTAGCCCGGGCCCTGAGGTGGAGAAGAGTGACAGACAACATCTCTTCCCATGGTGCTTGATAGGTGCACAAATGCGCTCCATAAAAAGCAGAGGGTTTGTGCAAACTATGTCTTCCGTTCCCAAAAAAAGCCCCTGGGTATTGTCGACAGCCTGTGAGGTTTTTGTCAAGCTTTGATAAGCCGCTCGCATCACTTCTGACTTTCTGACAACTGTCAGAGCTTGTCAAAGAGGCGATACGGGGAAGAAGTTCAAAGTAGACGAAAATCTGATTTAGTTTTTCTTCCATTACCGTAATTACGAGAATATAAGCACCCCACTGATTTTTCAGGCACAAAATAAACCCCCCCCCCAAAAAATAAATAAATACAATTTAGTTTTTTACATTTCTGGTTCAATTACGTCAACTAACTTGTGACTCGTATCATGTTTAAATTGTTTTACTTCAATGATAGATAACAAAAAGTCAATTCTAGTGGTAAAAACTTTATTTCCCAAGATTCTTTGCACCAGTCCGCACATGCGCAGGGCAACTGTGGGAGGCCCGTCGGACTCTCTGTTTTTCCGACACAATGTGAAGAGAATCTAAGCTAAGCGAAGGATTTTTATCCTCTGTTTAGCAGACCAAGCGTTTTGATGGTGTCTGTTCCTTGGATTTTTTTACTTGCCCATGTTCTTCATTTTCAACTGTTTTGACTTTTTCTGCGATTACACTTTTGTTAGCACTAAGCTAAGCTACCCGGGCGTGGTTTGTAGTTTCTACTTGTTGCAATATTAATGAGTGTAGATGGTTTAATTCTTCTTAGTTTAATTACTTCTTTCAGTGTTATTTTTCCCTGTTTAGTGTTGCGGCGTGTCTAATGATTCTTTATTTCTATTATTGATCCAATAAAAGTATATACTACACGCGCACAAAGACAAAGTGTTTTCGTTTATTTTTGATTGCTCCTCACTTGAAATACGGACCAATGGGGGCTTATATTTACGCACATATTTGAAATCGGCGATTATTCGCCTTACGCCATGCCAGTTTTTCAGCTTTTGGGTGACTAAAGCAGCCGTTTTGTTCTCCCAGTAGATTATATTGGATTAAAATGGGCGTATTCACTGGTGTCCCTGATTACTGTGACAGCTGAACCATCAATCAATAATGACATCATCAATACCTGCAACATCAAAGACATTTCGCGGCCCATCAATCGTGTGAGCGATCTGCATAACAGAGGGGCTGCTTGCTGTAAAGTCAGATATGGCATATATACATGAGAAATAATAATATAAAATAATAATAATACATTTTATTTATCAGAGCCATTCAGGACACCCAAGGACACTTTTCAAGCAAAGAAAGCATCGTTACAAAAAATTACACACAAAAAAAAAATTGTATGCCATTCATTCTCTACCGCTTACCCCATTTCACGGGGATCCAAACTCTTGGCCTGAGACAGGACACACACTATGTGGTCGACCATCAACAGACACATTCACACTCTCAATCACAACTACATCAGTTTTGCCAATTCCCCCTTATATGGGAGGAAACCCACAACTCGAGTCTCTATTGGTTCCCTCTTGCTGTGAGATGACAGCGCTGCCCACTGCTCCACCGTGCGGTCCGATATGACGTGCAACACACAAAAAAGCAAAATTGCCCCCAAATTTTCAAATTTAAGTCATTTATAGACATACGTTCTGAAAAATGTGAAAATATTGGGTCGACCGTGTAATTTTGTAAAAACGTTGAATCCTAATGGTCTCAAAAAACTGAGCTTGATGTGTTTACGCATTTGTTTGAGAAAAGCCGTTTACGCAGTAACATTGATTTTAGTTTTGACTCATCGCCGCTATTTAATTGCTGGCATTTGCATACAATACGGGAAGAAGACGGCGGTGCAGAAATCCCAGACGGCTTTTAAAAATGCTCCCGACCTCGGTGAGTCACCCATTACGCTGGAAAACACGCCAGCCTATCACCTGCTCACCCACTCCAGCCGTCTCGCAAACACACACTAAAACACACAGAGAGACAAACACACCCTCCTTCTAAACAGCAGAAACCTCTTTTCTTCCTCTCTCCGGCTTTTCTCCCTACACTCGCTGGAATCCAACACCCCCCACGGATAAACACGCTGGACATGAGCTAATAACAAATTAGAGTGTGTGTTGAGTACAGAACTCCTCAAGCCAAATAGTGTGTGTGTGTGTGTGTGTGTGTGTGTGTGTGTGTGTGTGTGTGTGTATGTGACGAGGCTGTCTTTACCAGCATGTGTTCAGACTGCGACCACCTCCCTACTGGTCTTGCTCCTCAATGAGCCGTTGAGGACAAGCGCGTGTGTAGTTACTCAGACATGGTGACATGTTGTAAAATTTAATGAACAAACTCCAGATGGCCAAGAACGAAGCGGGATGGATCTCAACAAGAATATACATCTTGAATCATTGACATTAAGACGTTTTCGAAAAACCCAGTCCTTGAATGACCCCTGACTGGCCAGCGTTTTTACCCACGGGTGTAAAAAGGGGAAGCGAGGGTCACTGGACATCACTGGTTTTACAAGCATGTACAGTTTCAATAAGCCCGTTTCACGATGAGGTTTTTCTGGGAAAAGCTTCTGTTAACCACCATCCAAATCCTCACCACATGTCCCGAGGTGGATAATTGCGACTGGCATTAAAGATGAATTTACAGTTTGGTTTCCTCCAACCATTCCTCGGAATCAAACCCAGATGTGTATCTTCTGATGGTGCCATAACCAGTCCGCTTTTATTATTTTACTGCGTTTACTGTCAGTTCTGTCGACCTGACCTGTTCTAGTTTATGTTCTTGTTAAAATGAAATCACAACCTGCCACATGCGCCTCTTAGCATCGTTAGCGGTTAGCGTATGCTAATTAGCGGTTAGCATATGCTAATTAGCTTAGCGACTCTGTTGATGCTAAATTTGACGCCTGGCAGAAATGTGAAAGGGAGAAGTGTGGATAGAGGTGTGAACGGGCGCTGGACGTGTGTAGGTGCGCACGGCCTCTCATTTGAATGTCAAATCGGCTGATTGTGGAAGTCCATGTGACTGTGATAAAATCTTCTAGCTGCACTGACATATGACACATTCTCGCACATTTGCACGCGCACGTCATCGCACATGCCCGCGCTCACGCTGCCAAGTGATGTGTCTGCTCACAAAATGGCTTTTAAATCAACACAAATGGCTGGAGGTTATGGTGAGTGTTTGCGGGCCAAGTCTTGAGAAAGAGCAGAATGACCTGCAGAAAAGAACTGGCAGTAACTCCTCTATAGGTCTCGGAAAAATGATCAAATCGCTGGGAAAAGTGGCTCAGCATTTTGTTTCAAATCTCCAAAACCTGTTTTCATGCAAAAATACATGAATTTTAAAAATATCAGTAGGGTTTTTGTATTTGAAGAGCGGTTTTGCTTATTTATTTGTAGGGCAATACAGGTTTTTCGACACTCTACATTAGGTGATTAATTATCGTATTATTGTATTATAGTAATATCAAGTTTTAGATTTTTTTGTGTTCTAATGTATTTTTGTAATATTATTGTAAATAAGAAATATAAGTATACATGCATAATATATACACATATAATATAATACATATTTATTCATAAATATGATAGTTTCATATTTATAAAATATATTACTTAAACACACAAGACTTAAATATACTTTTTATACATTGTTATATACACATACAGATATGCACAAAAATAAACAAAAACTGAAAAAAAAACTTTTTTTAGTTGCACACACTGATTAAGCCAGTGCGTTTCCCTGCGTGTCACTGCAACATATGCAAAAATCACAAGTGTATAAATGCAAATATGGCAAGTGTTGGCGCTCAGGTGTCAGACGCGGTTTTCAAAACATTCCCGCAGCAGGTCTGTGATAAACGCTGAAAATGTCACGTGACTTCAAACCTCCATCTGAACCCATGGAGCACAGCGAATCAGTGCCACTCCCCGCTGTTGACACACACACACACACACACACACACACACACACACACAAAGGCTCACATGTTCATACCTGTCTAAACACACCCTTGAAACAGTAATGTTGTTCATGAATCATTCGTAATAAATCTCTTACACACACACACACACACACACACACACACACACACACACAAACCACTGTTTAATTGATCATTTTTATGTTCAGATGCTTGTTTATTCCTCATTTGTTGTAATCTAATCTAATCCAATCTACTCAAGATCCTTTAACCTGGAGTGATCAGTTTCAGATGAACAGGGTCAGATGTTTATGCATCATTCTGGCTGATCTTTCTCCAGGTCGACACTTTCTTTCTGTTTATTTATTTGTTTGTACTCGGCCTGTTCCTAGAAACCTTGACCCTGATCCACCGGACACTCAACTGTCAAAGCAACATGAATCCTCCTGCAGACAGAGTTAAACTGAGAGAGAAAGAGATAGACAGAGAGAGAAAAAGAGAGATGGACAGAGATAGAGAGAGAAAGAGAAGGATGGACAGAGTGATAGAAAGAGAGAGAGAGAGAGAGAGAGAGAGAGAGAGAGAGAGAGAGACAGACAGACAGAGGAAAAGAGAGAGAGACACACACAGAGAGAGAGATAGAGAAATAGAGAGAAAAATGGAGAGAGAAAGAGAGACAGAGAGAGGAAGAGAGAGACACAGATAGAGAGAAAGAGGAAGAGAGACAGACAGAGAGAGGAAGAGAGATAGAGAGAGGGAGGGAGAGAGCGAGACAGAGAGGAAGAGAGAGAGAGAGATATAGAGAGAGATGAAGAGAGATTCACAGACACACACACACAGACACACAAACAAACAGAAAGAGAGTGGGTGGCAGACAGACAGAGAGAGAGAGAGGTGGAGGTGGCAGACAGAGAGAGAGAGTCAGAGATTGATAGAGAGACAGGCAGAGAGAGGAACAGAGAGACACACACACACAGAGAGAAACAGAGAGAAAAAGGGAGAGAGTGATAGAGAGACAGACAGAGGAAGAGAGAGAGAGACACACAGAGAAAGATAGAGAAATAGAGAGAAAAATGGAGAGAGAGAGAGACAGAGAAAAACACAGATAGAGAGAAAGAGGAAGAGAGATAGAGAGACAGAGAGAGAGAGAGAGAAAGAAAGATAGAGGGAGGGAGCGAGCGAGGAAGATAGAAAGAGAGAGAGAGGAGGTCTGAAGCGGTGTCAGTTTTACGAGGTGTTAACCCTTCGACACTGACGGAGCGCAGACACACCCCGGCCTGACCTGATGGAACACACACTACTGTCACAAACACAACGCTTTGGGAGTGACACGCACCCAGAACAAAACAAAGTCATAATCACGACACGTGTTGAGGAAGCTTCGCAGAGTGGAATTAAACACTCGAGTGATGGAGGAACGTTTACATCAGTGGACCATCAGTTACGACACGTCTAGTCTCGGGACACATTTTTAAAAAGCATTTATTCGTCATTGTTGTCGCGTGTGAATGACGTTGAGAGTAACGGGTGAGATTGGCCCGTGTTTGTATTTTTTACGTCGGATTCGGGTAACGGGTGAGATTGTCTGTTATCACGCGGCTCAGGAGAGAACAGACTGTGTGAGAAGAACACGCGTCAGCAGACACGTCACGGCCCCTGACCTCTCCACACTTCCCAGCTCTGCTTCTAACAGATACAGATAATGCAACCGCAAAACACCACGCAGAAGAGACGGGGCACGTGTGGGGACGGGAATACACTGACAACGAGGAAGAAAAAAGAGAGACGGACAGAGAATGTCAGACAGAGAGAGATAGAGGGCGGGGTTACAGACAGGGGGAAAGACAGAGTGAGAGAAGGAGGGGGACAAAGACATAGTAGAAACGAACTGATTTAGAGACAGAGAGAGACAGGTGGTGAGAGATAGACAGAAAACACTGAATTAAACAGAGGGGGGGGGGGCAAGAGACTGTAAGAGAGAGAGTGAGTGAGAAAAAGGAGAGAGAGAGCGAGAGCAGAAAGAGAGTGAACAAGAGAGAGAGAGACAGAGTGAGAGACAGAGAAAGAAAGAAAGAGAGAGTGAGAGTGAAAGAAAAAGAGAGAGCGAAAGACGGAAAGAGAGAGAGAGAGAGCAAGAGAGAGGGAGACAGACAGAAAACACTGAATTTAACAGGGGGGAGAAAGAGAGAGAGAGTGAGAGAGAGAGAGAAAGAGAGAGCGAGAGACGAAAAGAGAGAGACAGCTAGTTAGAGACAGATAGAGATTTTAAACATACTTTATTTATCAAAAAAATACTGAACATATATACAGCATTGAAAACACCCTAGTTTTCTTTATAGGATAAAAATAAAACAATAAATATATAGAAAAATTAATTCTTAAATCAATAATAACAGATAAAAAACAGTCAATGGCTCAGATTCTAACCATCTTCGATTCTCAACACATCATTTACTTTTTTTAAAGCCTGTACACCTCAGACAGTGAGAGACAGACAGAAAACACTGAATTAAACAGGGGGGGGGGGTGAGAAAGAGAGAGAGTGTGAGAAAGAGAGAGAAAGAGAGGGACGCAGGCGCCAAATAAAAAATAGAAAAGAAAGAGACCAAAAGAGAGACTCAGGTTGTGAGAGATATATACAGAAAATGTTGACAAACACAAAGAGAGAGAGAGTGTGTGAAAATGAGATAAACTGAAAGAGGGAGACAGACATTATGAGATAGACTGAGTTAGACAGACAGATAGTAATCAGATAGTGGGCCGTCATTCAGAGAGAGAGATAGGGATTGAGAGAAAGAGAGAAAGAATTTAGGACACAGACAGACAGACAGAACACCTCTTGCTGATGAATGGTAAACGCACGCGAGCTGTTCTCTTATCTTCCAGAGAACTGCCTTGCTATGAATTTGTTCGCTTGTTGACTGTGAGCTGGACTCTGACCATTTCTGCATGTGTCCTCTTCAACTACAAGGAAGAGTAGAGTTGTGTGAGGTCACCTCCTGCTGGGAAACCCTCTTCTTCCATTCCGTGTTTACAAAATAGAACGGACCAACGGTTTTCAGTGTTTGAACACTTTCTTCAGGGTTCCAAAGTACTGTAGAGACCACCAAGGTAAATCAGAGGGTAAGATCTGGGTTGGAGTTCAGGTTGAGGTTAGGGTCAGAGGTTAAGGTTAGAGCTAAGGGTTGTAGGTTGTGTTTAGGATCAGGGGTTGGAGTTTGGTTTCCAGTTAGGGTTAGAAGTTTAGTTTCTGCGTAAGGTGTTCAGGTTTATGTGTTTGACATTATGGGTTATGGTTTAGCGTTAGAGGCTAGAGTTTGAAGTAAATGTATGGTTTAGGGATTAGCCAGGGATTAAGTTTGGAGCTTGAGGTTAGTGTTAGGGTGTTTTATATATATTGGTGTTAGAGGTTTAGGGTCAGAGTTTAAAGTTTAGGGTTAGTAAGGTGTTTAGGGTTTAAGTTAGGGGTTTAGGATCAGGGTTAAGGATAGGGGTAGTGTAAGGGTAACTGGTTTAGGGTTTAAGTTAGGGTTTGCGTTTAGGGATCAGGGTTAAGTAAGGGTACAGCATTTAGGGTTTATTTTGGGTTAGCAGTTCGGGGTCAGGGTTAAGGATTAGGGCTAGTAAGGGTATAGGGTTTAGGGTTTAAGTCAGAGTTAGGGGTTTGGGATCAAGGTTAATGGTTGAGGGTTAGTAAGAGTAAAGTGTTTAGGGATTAAGTTAATGGTTTAGGATGTTTAAGGATTGGGGTATAGTAAGGGTATAAGTTAGGGCTAGGGGTTTGGGGTAAGTAAGGGTTTAGTTTAGTAAGTTTAGGTTTTGGAATAAGTAAGAAAAAGGGTTTAGGGTTTACGTTAGGGTTAAAGTAAGGTTTATGGGTTTCGGGTTTGAGGTTAGTAAGAGAAAGGGGTTTAGGGTTTGAGTTTATAGTTAGTTATTTATGCTTGAAATATAAGTTTGAATTAGAGGCTTAGGATCAGGTTTTAGGAATTGGGGTTAGGGGGTTGGGGGTGTACGGTCAGGGTTTATGTTGGGTTAGGTTAGAGGATTGAGGTGCATTTAAACAATGTTCTCCAAGCCACTCCTTGTTTTACTCCAAGTTCAAGCCGAGCAATGACTGTTGCCGCTGAACAGGAAGAGAATGGCGTCTGAGCTCGAGCATGTGTTTTCTTAGCTGGTCTCAATACTTTCTCTTGTTTTCCATGTGCAAGCTTTGTTTGACTGAGGCTCACCGTTTCAAGGCCACCCAGATCACGCTTACATACTCAACACTCTGTGTGGCTGCGCCCAGAATACAAGAACGAAGCTGTATTTATGTCATGCATTCATAGAGATGTTTCATATAAGACTCCATAGGTCATAAATAGACGTTGTGTGTGTGTGTGTGTGTGTGTGTGTGTGTGTGAGTGGGCGTGTCTGTGTGTGTATGCATGGGTGTCTGTGTGTGAGCATGTGAGCACATTACTGTGTGTGTGTGATGGCCGGTCTGGTGCGTACTTGTGCGTCACACATTGTCTTCTTGCGGAAAATCCAAAGGCATGAGCTGAGAGAACAGAATAGTGCCACGCAGCGTTTCCCCCGCACACACACACACACTGCAGTGAGTCAGATGGAGACGTCAGATCACCGTCACTGGCCCTCAGCATCAGCATCAGCACACATCCATCACTAGATAACCTCTCAACGCTGCACGCGCACCAGGGTTGTGCATCAATCTGCATTCAAGCCGCTGCTAAAGTTGTCTAAATGTTGTTATTTTTAAAAATACAAATACATTATTTTGCACTAGTAAACCTATTACCAATCTAATACAGCTTTCAATGAAAATGTAAATATTTAGACTAAACAATGTTCTAAATATGTATTTATTTGATAATATTTTATTTACTATATAATGAATATTTATATAATACTATTTTTTAACATATATATATATATATTATATATATTTTTTTTCAAATGTGCATGTGTATTTATGTGTGTGTGTATATATATATATATATCATTTTTCTATACATTTTTTGCGAACGAAGTTTCTGATCTAAATAAGGAGTCACAAGTAGCAACAATTATACATACCAACAATATTACACACATGCCTACACATTTAACAAATATTTACTGTATTCATAATTAAACACACACACACTTTCCAGTATAAAAGTGTATTATTTGTGTCGTTATTATTTTTTAATTGTTGTTATTTTCTATGACCTTGATTACTATAATTAAGAACTACACGTGAGTATTTAAATGCCATCGGATAAAACCATTCAATTACAAATGACATGGACCTGACAGTTTGTTCGACAGAAATTGACAAACATTTACCAAACGTCTTTTTCCTTGTTGTTGTGTGGCTTTAAACTGCCGACAGCAACCTACGATACATCAGAGCTATTCTGAAGTGGCATGATAGATCATTCACGCAGATCATCCTGCCTCCAGTGGTTTAGATTTTTCATATCTTTCCCAAATATACTTTCTCAATCTCCAAAAGCTCCAGTGCTGGTCTTCGGGTGAAAGTGGCTCTCTGGAGGCTGGGCAATAAATGTGAGCGAGCAGCTGTCCTGTCCACTCAAATCCTGCTTATGGGAATCCAATCCCTCAGCTCCTGAAAGCTGGTCCTGCTGGTGCGGTGGTCAGAGAGAGGGACGCTAATGAGATCGCTGCTATAATTAGCCTCTCGCTTCCTCCATCACGACCCCTGACACTTTTTCTTCTGAAACGGTGCAGGTTTGGGCTGAATGACCTGAGTACCTGAGTAAACTTTAGGAATTTTTGTAAAATTTGGACAAAATGTATACAATATGTATACATATGCATAATACAATTGATTCTAAAAAAAAAAAATGTATGACAAACGCGTAAAGAAACTGAAAAAAAAAAACTCTTTAGACATTGAAACTGAGCATAGTATTTGTACTTGTATTAATACTTGTACTTCTTTGATTGAGTGGATTTATTGGGACTGCGTGAATTTAAAAGTGGCTTATATTTTTGATACTCAGTGCAAGTGCAAAGTAGCCAAAATATGCCAATAAGAGAAAAAACATTTACAGAATTTACTAAATCTACTCCCAAAATTTACTCAAGTACTTTACACCTCAGACAGACCAGGCCACAAGCGAGGAGAGGTCGACACTGGCTCTTAACTCTCAGACTGTATTTTTGGGTCTATAGATGAAATAATGTATAATGAACCGACTTTGTTATTGTTTTTCCTCAAGGTTGTATGTATATACAGTGAGACGGATATGGATGGAAGTATAGAGTGAATGACGTAAAGATACTTCTCTCTGGATGGACGGATGAATATATGAATGAATTGACAGACAGACAAAGAAATGGATGGATGGACAGCTGAACAGACAAACATGATTTGAATTAAAGATTAAGGAATTTATGGATGGAAGGACGGATGGATGGATGGATGTATGGACAGATGGATAGGCATAGAAACACATAGATGGATGGATGAACGGACGGACGGATAGATAGATAGACATACAGATAGATAGACAGATGGATGGATGGATGAATAATGGACAAACAGACAGATAGATAGATTGATAGACAGACATCAGATAGATAGATAGATAGATAGATAGATAGATAGATAGATAGATAGATAGATAGATAGATGGATGGATGGATGGATGGATGGATGGATAGATAGATGGATGGACGGACAGACAACAGATAGATAGATAGATGGGTGGGTGGATGGACGGATGGATAGACCGACAGACAACAGACAGACAGACAGACAGATAGATGGATGGATGGATGGATGGATAGATAGATAAATTGACTTAAATAAAAAACAGATAGATAGACAGACATCTTACAAATACTTTACATATTCTTGGACTAAAAATGTCTTTAATGACAAATGAGAGTAACCCACATTAGAGAGACAAAGTGAGCGCTGACAGAGAAGTGAGGCAGGTTGTTGTGTTCAGTGCGAGACGGCGAGTCTGAGCAAGCGATGATTCATTTCATTTACAGTCACATTCATTTCCACGTTTCATCACGTCCGCTCTTCACCTCTTCACTTCCCCACAGCAGATCAAATCCATCAGAGCTGAAAAAGATTCGCAGAGGAAAGCTCCGTTTAAGAACAGTATTATTACTGTGACTAAAATTCCACATTAAAATAGAAACCAGAGTCAAACAATCCCTTCAGGAAAAACAAACGCTCCGAGTTGAGTCGCGGAAAGCCAAAGTCAATTTGAAAAGTCTTCAAGCAGTTAAATCTGGCTAAAATCAGTAATGTGCCGCTATTTTTAGGCCGTCGGGGATGATAATGAGTTAGCGATTTGCAGATAGTCAAATAAATGAGAAGAGATAGTCTGAGCGCTAAACTCACGCCATTGGCTGAAGGAGAGTTTGGCGTCTGCAGAGCAAACACGGCTGTTGGTTGAACAGGCCGGTTTACTCAGACTTAAGTGGAGACCTCTGTTTACTCAAACCACACAACCTAAACACGGCCAGAACGCCGCGCCACGTTAGCCTAGACGCTACGTTAGCCTAGACGCTACGTTAGCCTAGATGCTGCGGTTCAACTGTGGCATGTTTGAGAGGGATTTGTTTTCTTGCTCTTGAAAAGTTTCAAATCTTTCACTTTTCAAAATCCTACATTGAAGAGTCACGTCAACTCAAAACATTTAGGTAGTGGGTTTGATTCCCAGCTAAAGGACAAATGCTTTTGACAACAGTTAGTGATGTGCGTTTCTGGCTAAAAATAATGTAAGTAGAGACATCTAACTTTCTTGACTAAGTGCGTAAGGTTGCCCACTGCTCCGGCTGTGTGTGTGTGTGTGTGTGTGTGTGTGTGTGTGTGTGTGTGTCACTTCACTGTGTGTGTATGTCACTGGACTGTTAAATGCAGAGCACAATTTCAACACTGCCCCTAGTGGCCTCACTGACAATCTTACGTACTTTTCTTTCTTAACAAACTTCCAGAGCCAATTTGGCACTTCAGAAATTGACTAAACTCAACTTTTTACTTTTAACAAGACTCACAATTACGACAAAAGCTATTCATGTTCATTGAAAAGATTCAGACACAGAAAAGCATAAACGAGCAACAAATTCAACTAAAATACACGTGCAAACATTCCTCAGAATATTGACACCGTAATGGCACCAGTTTTACACTGAGAAAAGTGCAAAAGGCGTTTTACTCCAAAGAAACTTTTATACTTGATCTAACACAAAACATTTCATTTTTTGCCTAGCCATCAGTGTGTTGTAAAATGCTTGCTTTGGATTAGATTAAAAGTAAGTCTTGTAGTGTAAAGTAAATACATTTATTAATGTAGAGTAAAAAAGTGGTTTGGAGCCAGAGATGATGATGAGAAGAGACCTTGTTTCTTGGATTGGCCAATGAGAAGCTGTGCTGTACGCAATTTTTTTAACTCTTTTAAACTTTAAAATAAATCATAAACACGTTTACATTATCTTGTTTTGTTCTAATAAGGAGCATTTGAAGCGATTTGCCTTCAAAGGAGACAATAGATGCTTAAATACAGTAATTATGTAAATAGCCATCAATGTGTCTCGTTATGTGTGTGCAGAGACTCGGCTGCATTTCAACCTGTTTGCCATTCACATAACGGGAGGCGCTGTTGCTGCTTGTCTGTTAAATGGACCAATAGAGCAGAATTTTCCACTGATTGGAGTCTCTTTGTAAGGCAACTTATTTGAATAAAGTTGTTGCTCCACCTCATTACACCTCAATGGTCAAGACACATGGGTTTCTGTTCAGATTTTATGATATGTTAGATGCTCTTATACATATTATTATTATTATTATTTAAATTCTAGCTGTTACCAACCCAACTTAACAACTTAATTTGATTCAAAGATGGATTTTTTTGCATTGGCCAAGTAGTGAATAGTTAATTACCTTCAAAGTAAAAATGTTAAGTGCCGCAAAATTTTTACTTTGATTCAATGACACACTTTTTTCAGCTTCATTCTCAACCTGCAACAGTCTTAATTACGCTCGTCTCTGCACACTCAGCCGGAGCAGAAGGAAGGTTTTCCACTGGCTTGGTGTTTTCAGAGATATTGTGGGGTAAAAGACGGGCAGCTTTCCGCAAACGCTTTAAACACCACCCGGATTGTTGTGGCTGAACTCCATTTGGTCGCTATGAAATCCGACAGTTGTATTTTTAAAGCCTCCATCACACATCCACGTCCCTCATCCACGATCGCCATGTAATCGGTTCTGAAGGAAACCCTTGGCACAGCAGAGGCCTATAAACCCGGCGCCGGTGGCTGAGATGGGCTGGGCTTTAAAGGGCTGGAGAAACCTGCTCCACATTATGAGAACTTCAGAAGCCATCTCCCTCCGGCACGCCACACTTTGTCGTCCTGATCCCCGCTGTTTCAACCTCGCTGCCTGCACAGGAGGAGGAAATAAAAGCAAACAATAACTGTAAGCCTTTGACAAGAACAGTGAGTGGTAAACGCTGGGCCAACGTTTGCGGCGGTTTCATCAGTTTCTTGTATTAGTCAGCAATAGAAGGTTGGGAAACATGTACCACGTATGGATTTAATGAAGTGCTCGGTCATCTCTCCACGGCCGCAGGGCTTTCAAAGCAAACCTTGCAAACACGTGTCGTGCCGAGCATTAGCCGGGATACGCCAGAGGTAATTGCCATGGCAACCACTCAAGAGACACTTTCATTTACAGACTCGTTAAAACGGAACAAAAAAATAAAAATAGTTGACGTCACGAGCTGTTTATCTCCTCGTCATTTCTTTGAGCTCTCCTCGTTGAGACTGACAGGGTGACTTCCTGATGGAGAGCACCGTGAGTCAGCGGCGGCGATGCTGGAGCGGTCACTTTGAGTCGAGCGAGGCGCAGAACTATATTTGCCGTCCTTTGGAATGTCTGAGAAGCGCCTGCTGCTATTTAGGGGTTCGAAACCAGGTTTCTGTATTCATGTGATGTGTATTTTGGGCAGAGCTACGTCTCCGAGATAAATAATGCACATTCACAATTGTAACTAAATTGTGTTGTACAAGGTACAAAAACGACTCAGGTGTAAAAACGGCTTGGGGTTCCACGACTGATTTGATTGGTTGTAAGTTGGCATGATGACGTGTAAAACAGTGAACGAATTACATTGGCAAATGACATGTATGATGGTCATTGGTCCAGACGTAATGCAAAGCTTTAAAACAATTCTAATCTAGAACTTTCCGTTCGTATACTGTAAAATACATGTTGTCTATGCAGTCATACATTTACTTGCATAATAATAATGTCAGACGCTCAAACACACATTCAAATAAAAAAAAAGGCATTATTAGTTACGAGTGCAAAGACCTTTAGGTGTCAAAAGGAAAATGTAAAATGAAAACAGCAATATGACTGAGAACATCTTGATGATACGTGGTTGGTCCAATTGGTGTAGCGGTGGTGACATCATCACTAGTCGCGGGTCCCCGAGCCGATTTTACAGGCGAGCCATTTTGGTATCTACACTGGCAAATTCACTTGATTCGTGGCGCTAAAGACAAACAACTTTCTCACTTGTAAACGTGAAGTGAGTGAGTTTCTCAATGTGGCCACTAGGGGCCGAATTGAAATTGTGCTCTACATTTACCATCCAGTAAAGCTACACACAACTGGATGCACTTAACTGGAGACTTAAATCCGTGACTCGAAATTGTGTTGTTTGATCAACCCGTTTTACTAACCTTTTGACGGGTACGTTTGAGTCCATCCGTCACCTCTCATTAACCTATGATGATTTAACCAACAGAATAAACAAATTAAACTAATACAAGTCTCGAGCTCCGCCTTTGCTGCCTGCAGCTATATTTCAAGAACTCTGTTAACAACAATATGATACTTCATTTTACTTCCCTTACAAAAATAACAGACTTCTGCAGTGTGGCCGTGCGAACCCCGAATCCTGCCACCTTTAATAGCCCCCCTGATGCTGGCAAGGCGTCACCTGAAATGCTCATCTGTTCTTCTACAGTACACAATCTCCCACGCTGCTCTCTGTCTCGTCTCCATGGCAACTGCCAAAGCGGTGACCCCTTCTGGTGTGAGTAACAGTGTCTAACCGAGCGCCGCTCTCCATGGCGTCTGCTGTGCTGCCATCACAAAACCACAATGGCTGTTTTTACATGGACTGGCCTAGACACATCCACAAAGAGCCCCAGTTAATGCCCCGACTCGAATCAAAGCCAACATGCCACAATAGCTGGAGTCTGGTGGGGTTACGACTGTGGTGGGACTCTAAATCAGCCCTCCACAGTGGTTTAGCGGCACCTAGCAGTGCATACATTAGAATAAACATTTTACATGCGCTTCTATTGACAAAAATATACATCTTACAGAGCTTTTGCTGACACATTTATGATTGGTTGGTTGTTTGAATAGGATGAATTAATAGATGGATGGGTGGGTGGATGGATGGATGGATGGATAGATGGTAAGAAAGGAAGAGAGACCGTTTTACAAATAGATAGATAGATAGATAGATAGATAGACAGACAGACAGGCAGAGAAACAATTTTACAAATAGGATGGATGGATGGAGAGATAGATAGGCAGAGAGACAGTTTTATAAATAGATAGATGGACAGACAGATAGATAGATAGATAGATAGATAGATAGATAGATAGATAGATAGATAGATAGATAGATAGATAGATAGACAGAGGGAAAAAATACTAGAATTAACAAACACAGTCGAGCCTCTAATAAGCAAATGCATTAATACCATAATCCATCAATCACATTACTCAAAGTGCAGCGTTTCACACGATCAAAGTTTACACCCCATTAAAAAAAATAGCATTTTAACCTGAAAAAATAACAAAATCCCATTATTATAAAACCTGATCATCTCATGATTACAGCATTTGCATCCTTTGCCGAGAACCTGGGGATGTTTGGCAAGTCACAGCACGACACGCATTACCAGATGTGAAGAGAAGAAAAATGATGAAGAAAATATGTAAATGAGCTGGAAGTTTCTGCTACTTTTGAGGTTTTTATTACTTTTGTTAAATTTACTGTTGATCAATGTAGCTTTACAGTGGACACTGTGTCACTACATGTCTCTATAAATATAGAAGCAAGTCGATGACCTATGGATAAAACATGGACACTTCCTAAATCCCATTCACACACAAAAAAAAAAGACAGAACAAAAAGTCCAAGTGGCCGAGCGCCAATCAGGTTGTCCGTTTCCTCCGTTGCATAACACGTCCAGTGCTGAGGAGTCATCGAGATTGTGGAAACGCGCCATCAAGGACGCAAAAACAACGGTGATTTCTCGAGACCGGCTGCGATTGGCTCAAGCAGTTTAGACAGATAGTGTTAGCGCGCTAGTGAAGGCCTGTTCTCACACCGTGTCCGGGCGGCGATAATGCGTTCTGTCGCGCCGTGACGCGCTGTTACGTAAGGCTGAAGACTT
>CM051499.1:27066412-27081412 GCA_028031935.1 Paedocypris micromegethes | reverse complement strand
GAAGTACGTTTGACGGTAATGAGACGCTAAAGTGCGAAGTAGCGCGTTGAATTAGCCGCGGATAATGACCTGATCGCCGCGCCACGGACCTACTCAACTCGCACAAACTCAACGCCTTCAATAGTCTGATATATCTCAGCATTTACATATCATGGCCCATAGTGACCTAAACAACCTAATAAAAGCCGATTATTACAGCTGCAAGCAGCAATTACAGGGTTCCAGTCTTTTCACCCTTTGGACAATTATTGATGTTTTATTGGATTTTCATTATGTCTATAAATACATAGCTATAGTTATTTCCTAATTAATTATGGTAATTATGTGTTATAGCGGCATCAATGGAAAGATAATTTGTTTACTTTAACTTTCATTTCTTTTGATCATTTATGAAATTACCAATGCATAATACAAACCATTATGAAGCATATTGTGCAACATTAACAAATATGTAACTTTATTTACTTAATATCAGTGGTGTAAAGTATTTGAGTAAACAGACTTTTTTAATTAAAGTATAGTACTTTGTACTTGTGCCGGGTATAAAAAAATGTAAGCAACTTTTTACTACTCCATTTCTGATTGAATATCGGAATCAGAAAGTCTTTTTATTCCACTACATTTGAACAGAAAACAAAATGAAAAAAAAAAATAATAGAATGACTCTTACAAGTAGCCGTGTCTGCTTTGTTTACTGTGGACAACAAAAATAAGTTTTTAAATATTCATCGTCAAATTTGAGTTTATTTAATATTAATGTCAATTTAAAGTGAAATGTTATCAAGTTTAACTATACTGATCTTCCATGACATTACAATGGTATTGTAAGCATATATAATATGATAAAACCTTGTGAATAAAGAGTTTGTTTTACTCATTTATTGGTGTTTTTAAGCCTAAATTCAGTGCGAGTAAAATTCTTTTAAAATTGAATACTTTTGCTCAACATTTTTTGAACTTGTTACTTGTAATGGAGTAATTTGTACAGTACTTTTACTCAAGTATGGTTGTCTGGTACTCTGTAAACCTTAACATTACTATACAAATGTCTTTAGTAAAATAAAAAGATTAGTAAAAGATTAGGGTCTCTCTAAAAACGTGTCTCCAAATATGTGAAAAACATTCTAGCTAAATTATATTTGTCAATAATTATTCTTATAATAGGTGAATGTGTAATTATAGCAAAATTATATTTGTCAATGATTAATCTTATAATAGGTCAATGTGTAATTATAGCTAAATTATATTTGTCAATGATTAATCTTAGAATAGATGAATGTGTAATTATAGCTAAATAATGTTTGTCAATAATTATTATTATAATAGGTGTTTGTGTAGTAATAGCTAAATTTGTCAAAATTATTCTTATAATAGGTGAATGTGTAGTTATAGCTCATTTATATTTGTCCATAATAATTATTATTATTATAATAAGAGTTCAAGCCCAACTTTTCATGCTTGACAAAATCCTCGCCAGTCTTAATAAGAAAACAGCAGGTTGCAAATGACCTCTGACCCCGATGTGGTCCAGAACACAGCCACACGTGCCGCTTTCTAGCCCAGGTGTGCCCGCTTTCTAGTCTAAAGGCTTATAAAAAGACCATCAAGACGTTCTAAAGGACATTCCGATCTAGGTTTGGGTAGGTATGGGCAATATAAACGATACAAAATTGGCCTACGATATAGATTCTAATTCCAATGGACTATCGCGATAATTCAGTCCCTCCAGGATTTTGTGCCAATTCACGGAAATTCCGCAAATTTCTTTCTTTCTAAAAAGCATTATATTAAATTTATTTATCTGCAACATTGTGTTGTTTAATTACAGTTTTGCATAATAAATGTTCTTAAAACGACATGCAACGTTTCTTTATTTCTTAAAAAAACAATAGCAGTTTCCTTAGGGTCTAGGCCATATCGTTCATCCCTAGGTTTGTGTGATTCTGAAGGTTTGCGTCCTTCTGCAGAAGGTCAAGAGTGTGTGGCCGAGGATGAAGAGGAGGTGAAGGACTACCGAATCAAATGTCTGAACAACCTGGCGGCGGCGCAGCTGAAGCTGGAGCAGTTTGAGGAGGCTCTGCACACCAGCCGGGATGTTCTGTTCCTGGACCCTCAGAACGTCAAAGCCTTGTTCCGGACAGGGAAGGTACGGCTCATTTTCACAGATGAGTGAAGCATTAATGATTCGCTCTGGGACAGTCATTTACAGCCGCTCGGACACTTGCTTTTTTTTTTGTTTGTTTTTAGAACGACATGCCAAGCATCATTCAAGCTGCGGAGAAATTCTAACGTGGAAATGTGATTTGTGTCTGTAGCTTCTGTCGGACAAAGGCGAGTACGAGGAGGCCATGGAGACGCTGAAGAAAGCTTTGAAGCTGGAGCCGTCCACCAAGGTGAGAGAAAAACTGTTAAACCAAGACCTTTGCTAAACTCCACCAGGCGGAAATCAACACATTTTAACCTCTTCAGACCCGAGCTCTAAAGTTATATTCTTTTTCAAATTTGCTTTGCTAGTTCTGGGTTCTAGCAGCGCACTATGTGTAAAAATGAAGCGTTTTTTTTTTTTTTTTTTACATGATTTGGTGTTGGAGATATTACATGAGTTATTACTAAATATTTACTTATTTTAATCGGTCTTTTGTGTCCTAACAAAAGGGATAAGTAATAAAGTTAAATATTTGCGGCCTGCAGCCCACAGAACGTCCATTCTGTTCTCCGCCATTTTCGTTATAGTTGAAAAATGCGAAACTTACATGACGGCCAGTACACAGATGAGGACACTGGGACCCAAGAGGCTATTATTAACAAAATATTAATACTACAATCAACTCGTTCTTTCTCATAATACATGCTCGAAAGGGGAACTTATCTAGTCCCATCCCCTTTTATATTCAACTTTAACACATAAATCTTAACCTTCCTTTATTACATGCACTGATATCCATATACCTTACACAGCTGTACAAATTAACTTTAACATACCTTTTCTAGACAACAAAAGATCTTCTTGGTGGTGCGTTTTTAACCTTGAACATGAACACTGCAATTTTAAATTCCCATTGATCATGTACCTTTAAAATGTTAGATTTATGAAATAACTGATGTGTACGGTCACGGAAGCCACGTTTATGTACAATTCTCGTAGCCCTTTTTTGCAGAACATATAAAGATTTGAAGCATTTCCCCAATTTTCTATACAATAATTGAAATAAGGTGAGAGCAAGGCACTCTACAGGGTGAGCAGTGACTTAAAGTGTCTTAAAGCTCCAAATTCAATGATATGAAGCGCTTCACTGTAGTCCAAAGGGTTTAGATGAAGTTAAAAATGACTTTATTGCATGTGAAACCACTTCTCGTTCAGCAAACACGTCACCAGAAGACGATGGCGATTACAGCAGGTTCAAAGCCCTGAGAGCTCGGACCTAATAAATGTAATAGTCTTTCCTACTCGCTTTAAATGCCGTCGGACGATTGGAGGAATGCACGCTCGGCTCGCCTCTTTGGAACTTTCCATTTTAAAATTCCAACAATTCCTCGGGCCTTTGATGTTCTACAACATTCACCATGTAAAGTTTAAGTACAGTGCATCGATCAACAGAAGCCGGCGTTCCAGAGATGCAGTGCAAACCACGAGGAAGGAAACGCCAAAGCTCTGCTGAAGAATCCCACCCAACCCAGAACACAACAGTTCTCCAACACCTTCCAGAACAGACTTCAGCCAAATCCTTCAAGCCATTCTGGAAGGTCTTAATGTGAGGAAAGAAACCCACTGTGAACCATGATAACGCAGCGGCCTGACTAGACTCCAGAAAGTTCCTCCGAGTGGGATTAATAAAGTCTTATCTTACACTGGGATTGACCAGACACTTCCTGTTGTCCCGCCTCCCCAACCGCAAGAGTGAATGACAGCTGCGTCGACCAATCAGGGAAGTCGGCTGCTGTCATATCAGTTTACATGTTGATTTTCCTGAGCATTTTCAAGTCCTGAGCTTCAAAATCACACACACTCGGGCTGTGTGTGTGTGTGTGTGTGTGTGTGTGTGTGACTAGTAATTCATTACACCAGCTCTGCCCGGCCTACGCTTTACTCAAGCGTCATTGTGACCAGTCCGGCCTCGTCTAGACGGAACTAAAATACCGCCCGCTGCCGTATAATGACACCGTCTGGATGGCGGAACAAAACGCAAACATTCCCTCGCCAAAGATTCAGATCCAGATTCTCTCCAGGGGGAAACCAGAACTTTGTTTTCAGACTAATATTGTCAGCGTCACTCGACTTGACCAAATTGAATATATTGAGCTTATATTTTCAAACCTTCTGTTTAACTTCAAAATTAGTCTATTAGTCAAAATGTAGTCTATTTACGAACTCATAATTCAAAACAGCTTCATTTTAAATGGAAACAAAGGTAACACCTAAGCTGCTCCGTCTGAAAGACTGAGCAGTTGAGGAAATGGCTCCATCTGTTGGTCAAAGTGACAAATTGCCTGCAGTTACTGGTTTAAAAACGTAACGCGGTGACGTAGTGCAGCTTTGACGCCTCACAGAGAGGACAACCTTTTCAAATCTCAAGTTAAACGATGGTGGAACATGTTTCCTAAGCTTGTGTGGGTTTTCTTCAGGTCTCCAATTTCCTCCCACAGTCCAAAACAACCAAAAAACATACTTGAGTTAAAGTATGGATACTTTCGTGCAAAAAAATTACTTCATTACAAGTTACTGTACAAGTCACCAATTCCAAGAAGACGAGTAAAAGTCAGACAGTACATTTTAAAGAAAGTGTGTATTTTACTCGCACTGAATTTAGGCCCAACAAACACCAACTGATGTGAAGAACAAGAAACTTTTTATTTATGAGGTTGCATTTCCTAATGAAATGAGATCTAACACCTCACTGGTTCAAAATTTCAGAACAAAATAGATAAAAAAGGAGAAAAATAATAGCAACGTATACATTTGTATACATGTGATCGCTTATAAATAGCAACGTCTCTGCGATCACATTGTATCACAATGTAGCGAGTAATGATAGGTGTCCATTTAAATGTAGTGGAGTAAAAAGTACAGATACCCAATCACAAATGCAGTCAAGTAGAGTAAAAGATGCTAATATTTTTTTTATACTCTGTACAAGTACAAAGTAGCCAAAAACCCCAAAGTTAAGTAACAAAGTACATTTACTCCAGTACTTTACCACTAATGTCCCGCTCTGTGATTGGCCAGCCACCAATCCAGGGGTGTGTCCTGCCTTCAGTGCCAGAGTTGCTGTGTTTGGCTCCAGCTCCTCGTGACCCAGAAATCGTTAGAAAAAAAAAAACAAAAGTATGGATGCAAACTACTGCTAATGATCTCTTCTATCCTTCTAGGCTATACACGCTGAACTGTCAAAGCTGGTACGGAGACAAGCGGGCGGAAATGACACCCAAAGCTGGCAAAATAAGCCCTCTCAGGTGCTGGGGGCAAACGCGGCCCCCTTCCTCACCCCCCCGCCCAAAAAGGAGCCGTTTGTAAGTGACTGAGCGTGGAAAATCCTTTCAGCTTGTGCCAGCGCTGCCTCCGTCCTTCTGATGCCCTTTCCTACTCTTTCAGGGCATTTCCTGGAAGCTTCTACTGGGAGCTCTGGTGGTGGCCTTGGGCAGTTTAGTCACATCCGTTGTCCTGACCGCACGGAACTAGTTCTCCCACTCGCACATGTACAAAGTGACACGCTACTGAGCTGCCGAGGAGCCGAGGCCAGACTGCAATCACGCAGAGCTGTTTGACCTTCTTACCCTTGTTACACCGACTCGCACAATGCAGAATGTATGGACACAAAATGCTCGTGTCGATGTGATTTGCAATAAAAACACATTGGTGGTTTTGGCGGTATTAGTGATTTGCTTTCTCTTGCTGTGTTTCACTGCTTCATCTGTCTGATCAATAAACCGGTGTGTTTCTTTCTGTAAAAGAACACAGATTTTGCACACACGTCTACAATGATTTGAGCAAACATACTAAAATAGGTATGTATCCCCACAACACAATAATTATATGAATATTAAAAACTGGCCTCACAGAGTCACAGTAAATTAACCGATTCATTATAATGATTCAGTGAATCGCTTAAATGATTCATTAAGTCAACCTGTTCATTAAGTCACTCTACTGATTCATTGAATCGCTCAAATGATTCATTAAGTCAACCTGTTCATTAAGTCACTCTACTGATTCATTGAATCACTCAAATGATTAATTAATTCAACCTGGCCACTTTACTGATTCATTCGATTACACAAATGATTCCTTCAGTCAGCCAGTTACCCTGTCACTCACTCAATTCATTCAGTCACTCTACTAATTCATTTAATACTCAAACGATTCCTTCAATCAGTCACTCCAACGAATCATTCAACCGCTCAATTGTTTTAATCAGTAAACCTATTTATTCACTCAAATTAAATAATGATTAAAATAAATCATTGCAATGATTCAATCAGGCACTCAATCGATTCATCCAATCCCTCAACTGAGTAATTATGTCACACATTTGATGCAATACTACCCTTTTTTTCAATCTCTTTAGTACACACGTAAAAAACATTACACAAAATAACAGAACAGTAAATAGTTTAAATGAAAAACGGAAAACATATGAAAATGTTTTCAAATATTTAAATAATTATTTGTTTCAAGGTATGTGTTGACGACTCGGATCTGAACGGACACCTTAAAAATACGATTATGACGTCATTATTTTTTTTTTTAGCTCGGCTTGTCGGTCGGCATTGAACCTGCGCGTGACGTCACGGCGACGTCAGCAAACAGAAACGGTTTAAGTGTGAACTAGCAATCGGAAACCGAACTAACAGTATTCCGAGTCCTTGCTCCAAAGTCAAGCCGGAGACGCAATTGACATTTAAACAGAGAATGCTGCTGTTTTACACAGTAGATGTGGGCTGGTTTCAAAACGGTTGTGGACATTCTCAACACGCCCCCCACCGGTCAATAACACACACACACACACACACACACACACACACACACACACACAATCATCCTCTCCGGGCTCGGAGTCGCACCTGACGGTGATGACGCTGATCTTCATTTCGCTTCCCGCCGTTTACACTGTGGGACTGATTCGAATCGCACGATCCGGATTAGCGGCGCACGCGCGTTGAAGTTGCGCATCCGGACGGTGGTGGAAGGGTGAAAGCAGCCATGAACCAAACGGACCTGCGGAGACTCTTCGTGGCGTGTGACGGCAACAGGTCGGGGAGAGTTGAGTTCGAGGACTTCACCAACGTTTGTCTGGAGCTCAGCGTCCCCGACGACGACGTCAAGACTTTATTCGGCAAGTTCGACGTGGACGGGGACGGGTGCATCGATTTCAGCGACTTCTCGTCGAGCTTCCAGCAGGTGTCCGAGACCCTGGACCTGGCGTCTCTGCGGAGCTCGAGAAGCGCCTGGGATGAGTTTGAGAGGACGTTTGATGCTGATGTGGCTCATTACATGGGAAGGTATGACGAGGAATGACGGTGTTTTGGGGCTTTTGAGGTTCTGGTTAGTGCTTTGTTAACGGTTGGTTTTGATTTGAACTTAATCGAAGGGATTTAAGAACTTCTGAACTGCACTGCTGCATTACAACGTTGGACTACGGATAACATTTTTTTTGTGGGTGTTTAGATGGGTTTAGTAATAGATTATTATTTATTTATTTTTTTTTTTATGTTTTTTAAAAATGATTTAGGGAGATTTCTCTCAATTTCTATCTTCCTCTCTCTCTCACTCTCTCTCTCTCTCTCTCTGTCTCTCTGTCTTCTCTCTCTCTCTCACACACACACACACACACACACACACACACACACACACACACACACACTTTTTCTCTCTAAGTCAGTAATTCTGTCTCACTCTTCACATGTCTCTCTTACCCTTTCACTACGTCAGTACTTTTGTATCCCTATATACGTACCCGTCTTTCTTATTCTGTTTTGCTCTCTCACACTTTTGTTCTACCCAAGTCAGTACTCCTGTCTCCCTCTTCACCTGTCTCTCTCACTCTCTCAGTGGTACTTTTGTCTCGCTACAGTATATACCCATATTTCTAGTTTTGTCTTGCTCTGTTTCTTTCTCACACACTTTTTCTCTGTATATATCAGTACTTCTGTCTTACTCTTCACCTGTCTCTCTTGTTAAGTCTTGCTCTGTCTGTCTGTCTCTCTCTCTCTGAAAGATGTCTCTATGTCTGTCTCACTCTTTGTATGTCACGTTTTTCTATTTTTTTTTAATCTCACTCTTTGTCTTTTTCTCTCCATGCTAGTAAGTCTGTCGCACTTTACCAGTCTCTCTCGTTCTGTCCTACTGTCTGTGTGTCTCTATCTCTTTCTGTGTCAGTTATCCTCCATCTCTCTCATTCTGTCGGTTGGGCTGTCCTCTCTTCTCTCTCTCTCTCTCTCTCTCTCTCTCTCTCTCTCTCTCTCTCTCTCTCTCTCTCTCTCTCTCTCTCTCTTCATCAGATTTTAGGCATTTGATAATGTTTTGACTTTCCCTCTCTTCTTCTTTATCTTCTGGGGTGAGCGCAGACAGTGGGAAGGTCTGAGTGAGCTGTATGAACAGATTCACTCCACATCAGATGAAGCGCTACTGCAGCAGTATGAAGGTGTGGTCAAGACCCTCGTGGCCGAGTGCAAAGAGCACATGATGGAGTCTCAGCAGCTGCAGGTCACCCTGCGCAGGTGGGAGACGCTTTACTGTGTGGGATTGTGGGAAAAATACTGACAAAGATTTAGAGAATAATCCGTATAAGGAAGTCTTGGAACATTTGAGTCGTACACACACACACACACACACACACACATTCAAGGAAGTATGGAACTGCAAATCAGAGTTCAAGTTAAAGCATCCACAGGAATGCATTATTTTGCTCTGACACGTATTTGCGGAGCGTTTCTTTAGGTGTGGACACTGTTTAAGGTCAATGTTTTCACAGCGCGATAAATACCGTTTATACTGTGTGTTTAGTGCCGCCGTCGCTCCCTCGCTCCTCCTGCTCTCCGTCCCGCCTTCTGATTCCTTCCCTCACCTGCCCGATTATTCTGATAAAGGAGTCATTTATTTCTCCTGGAACCAAGTGGAGCTTTTTATATCTGGAGTATTTGTGTTTTATTTTGTATGGCAATAGAACGGAGGAACTGACCAGGAGTCAGTTAGCAGAGATGGAGGAAGATCAGAAGCTTCAGCTTCTCCGTACGGAACAAAGAGTGAGAGAAGAGGTGAGACGATGCAACAGATGATGAATTGGATTCTTCTGTGAAAGATGTGTTTAATGTGAATATTAAGCTTTTATTCTTTTTTTTTAAATGCTGAGTTTTGGCCTAGTGGTAGGGAGTAGAGCTTGCAACCAAACGTTTGCAGGTTTGAATCCTTCGACCACTGAATTGTCCCTGAACCTGATCTGCTGCCTGGTTTTCAGCTCACATCTTCAGGCCCTATTGGTTAGAGAGTTGACCGGATTTAAAGTTACATTGCTCATTTTGACAAAAAAATTTTATTTGACTAAAACTCAGTTTTGTTTCAGTTCCAAATTAGTCTAAAAACAAATTTTTAAAAAACAAAAGTTTTAGTCTAATTTTAGTCGACAAAATACCACAACATTTTAGTTGACTTAAATTGCAGTATAGATTTAGTCAACGAAAATATAAGTGCTATATATTCTAAATGTTTACTAAAGTTGCTATGTCTAAATGCTAAATGTCTAAGAAATCTGAATACGTTAACTATAACCAAATAAAATATATACAAAGATCTTACTTATTTGGAAAAACATTTATTTTTTTTGAACTTTTGTGAACTATTCTTTCATTCTAAATACATTTATTCTCATTAATGATACCTCAATAAAGAGGAAATTAAATACAGTAAAATAAGTTATAATTGCGTCACGTTTATAAGTAACAAATGGTTGCACGGTGGACAGTAAAAAAAAAAAAAAAAAAAAAAAGTAGTTTCATCAGCAGATGTCGCTTCAGGTGTGTTGTATTTTTGCCCGTGATTGAACGTTATTGAAGAAGCTAGCGTCTCTATCACATCCTGCTTTTCTTACCCCGCTGAAAAACTCTGTCCTGTCTCTTTGCGTTTGCACCCGCCTTTCTCCACAAACTCTGATTAGGATTAGATGGTGTCACATAAACAGTTTTGTGTGTCATTGAAAATGAACGTGTCAATGCATTTTAAGTTTTCGTCCCTGAGCTGGAGTTTTTTATATAATTCTCGTTTCGTTTTCGTCAGGGGAAAAAGTTGAAAAATGATCACTGCTTTTCAGTAGTGATGGTATATATATGGAGGCGAGTGTTTGTGTGCGTGATTCTTTGCTCTGAGCGTGAGTGGCTGGACCCAATGCGCACAAAGGCTTCTTTTTGAGCTTGTAAATGCCTCTCTATCAGACCTCTGCAAACACAGAACACTCCCCTCTTGGGTTTCATGAACACAGGAGCAAAGGAAAATGGAGGAAGCGGTGACACTGCTTCAATTCAAGCACCAGAACGAGCTGGCTGACCTGGAGACCGCAGTCGAGAGGCTCACGAAGGTGCCAGAGCGGCTATAGTGACCACCGGACGCTGATTTAATGCCTGACATTCTGAATTTGCATCATCCGTGACTTCAGGAATATCAAGAGGAGGCGAGATTGAGCGGCTCCAGAGAGGACGCGGTCCGGATGAGAGGAGAGATTCGAGATCTGATGCAGGTAATGTATAATTGGGTAGATTTATATTTAGTTTATTTATGGATCACCGTAAAAAGAAATATTTCTAACAGTGATGTTGAACATAATAATACTCTTAAATGTAAAATTTTGAATTGTGTACGATATTTTATTGGTAACCAGTGTATGATAAACTGGTCTGCATGTACTAGAGATGAGTTTCAAGGAAGACAAACGGTCTAAAAAAAGACCAATCTCCACTGTGTTTGAGCTCAGCTAATAAATTAATACACCAAATGCCGTTTTTACGCAAATATAAGAGCCCGCTGATTTTTCAGAATTTTTTTCCCGATATTTTGTTTTAATAACGTTTCTGGTTCAATTACATTTAATAAACCCTTAAAAAACATGGTCTTATAATTACGCACATATTTGAAATTGGTGATTTTAAAAATTCGAAAAAAGGGGTGCTTATATTCACATAAATGCATCAAACATTATACTTTAACCAGGACGTTTCCCATCAGTCTAGCTGCTTGCTCTGTTTGGTCTGTTTTGCACCGTTGGTCATGTTTTTAACATTCAATAGGAGCTTCTCTGAACTCGGTGGATGTCTTTCCCTGCAGGAGAACGAGGAACTGAGGGGTTCTCTTGTGAAGGCCCAGACAAACATCTCGATTCTTCAGGTAGAGTTGGACAGATTGAAAAACGCCTTCACGGACCAGAAGCTCCAACACAAGAGGTGAAGATATCAATGGTCGCCATTGTACAATAATGTAGATCTTTATTCCTCTGTGAGAAGAAACTTCTCAATGTGGTTTGACTTCTCCAGAGAACGTGATGATCTTAAGAAGATGATGATGGAGTACCAGTCTTACTCCAGACAGATTGAGCTTCTCCAGTAAGACCCTGTCCCATCACACTGGATAGGAACCTAGAGATCCTCACTGTGCTGCTTTCACACTCATAGGGAGATGAACAAAAAGCTGTATGACAGCAACGATGGGTTGCGCTCTGTACTGAACCAGGATAATGTCTCGGCAAAAAGAAGGGTAACACATTGGCTTTTTGAACATTTACTGTGTTTTCCCGAAATTAAAGTGCATTTAAATTCTTACATTTTTTTCGAAGGTAAATTATCTTGTTGCTTGAGATAATTAATAATCAAAACTCTTATTACACGAATACAATTGTAATATATCAAATGTCCTTAAATAACAGTCCTCAAAATATGTGAACTTAGACCTGTAACCAGATCTACTCACGACCTCCCAAACGCAATGTTGTAGACCTGTAGCGTTCTCGCCACGCCCCTCATTCTCTCTCTGCCAATCGAGTCCCATTCGTTTGACTGACATCATTCACTCACCAATCAGATCGCTTACGGCAACAGAAGGCAGACGAAATAACCACTAAAAATGTTTCTTACAAACATTAAGGAATCAACATAATTATTCATACTGACATAACATAAATAAATATAACTCGGGTCCAATTAAGTACAAGATTAAGTAGATAATTAAATAAGATGTGTTATTGCCAATAATAGAATTAACACAGTATTCACTTAAATATCAGCCCTATACTTAATGCTGGGCTACATATAAACAGGTTTTATGTGGTACACAACACTTAAAAATCTGCCAGAATGTTTAAGTACACATTTTTTAGCATAAATGTATTTAATTTACTTACATTTATGTATTTTATTTTCTTTATTAATTTACCTAAAATTATTTTAATACATTTATTATTTATTAAAGCTATACATAACTTGATTATCGCAACATTGTGGTGACTTGTGATGAGTAGTAGGTAACACAAAGAAGAAGAGCTATGTGAAGTCAAATTAACAATTTAATCTTTCACAACTAATCTAAATAATTTTAACTAGTCACTAGACAGTGTTACTAGTTTGTAGGTAGAGAGAAAATAAAAACCTCACTGACTCCAATAACTGCTAAACTCACACAGTAAATGTTCATATTCATGTTGCGCTCTACTTTTTTTTTCGTCTTCGTTTTTTTTTCATCAGTAAAATTTGAATCTTCCTACAGCTTTCACCTAAACATGAAGTCCTTCCCCGTAAGATGAAACCGGTCCGACAGAGCACTTTGAACCACAGCAGGTGAAGAACAACCATCATCATTATTCAATCGCTGAAAGTTCTCGAAACGTTGATGGCCGTTGTGTTCGGCTCTTCAGTTTCCATCACGATGACGACGCCATGGCGCTGGTGAAGAGCTGGGCCGAGAAGTATCTGGACAGTGGCGTGTCACTCCAGACCGACATGGAGCAAACGTCAGGCAGCGATTACGATAGTGATGACAGTCGTCACACGCCGCGTCTCAGCTACTGCGCGTCTGAGCTGGATGTAAGTCACATCGCTCACTCGGAAAAAAAAACACGTGTAAAAAATTAAATCAAACATTGTGTCAAGGTTTCAGATGTAAAGTCTGAAGTTACGGAGTCTGTGGCTCGCAGCACGTCTGGATCGATATCTTGCTCGCTTCGAAGACGCTTGTCGGCCTTCCCCATCAAGGTGGTTTCCTGTTTTTAACACTTTCAGGGCCACACAGTGGTCCAATACCCACACACCGGTATTGAGATGTGCCTCTATATGGATTTTGCAATACCGTGGATACAGTCACACATTCATTAATTTATTTTTTATACATGTATATAAACACTTTAATACCGTATAACACGTTTGTTTCGTTACAAGTTTTAATGACGACACGGAGACATTGCTAATCGAACACGGAAATCGTTCTGAAACAGGTAATAGATCACACCCGCGACTGTGAGCAGCTCAGATGACTGTGTAGTGTCTTTAACTAGTGTCTCTTTATATTTTATCAACGGCGTTTGTAAACGTTTGTTTCACGCGAAGTTCCGATTCAAACTTGCGCTCCGTCATGCACGAGAATGAGAGCAAGAAAGAAAGCGTGGCAACGTAATATCTCTCTATCTCTCATCTCACTCTCATTTTTGGAATAAACGCCAGAGCTACTACTTTTAAGACATAATGTACTAAACATGTCAGAAGCTTATTCACGTTACCCCCTGGATCTAATTTCTTTAAATATTTGTACATAAAATCTGTATTGTAACTTTAATGTAAATAAGGTCTACTAAAATGTAGTAGACCCCCCCCCCTTTAAGTAAAAAAAAAATAAAAAGATATGCGTTAACTGTGTTAGAAAATGGCAATATAAAGAATATTTAAACGCCATTTAAAAGAATGTAATAGTAGGTGTACTAAGTGTAATCAAGGTCTACTAACATGTAACACCCTAACCCCCTGTTATACTCTAGAACAAACTACTTGAATGATTTGCTTTTTTTAATATAGTTTCAGTTACAGAACGACTATTGTTTTAATTAAATGGTAATATTTATTTTATTTGTTTTAGTAGTGTTATTTATTGGAGTATGTTTTAATATTTGCGTGTGTATTGCCGGACTATCTGAATTTCTCCCTTGGGAGATGAATAAAGTTTTACTACCACTACTACTACTACTACTATAACACCGATCTAGAGTAGACTGGAAAATACCGTGATATAATTTTAAACTCATACCGCCCACACCTAGCATAAAGGTTGCTGATAAAAGTTGAATTTTGGCTTCCATCAAGACTGGCATCCTGTTGCTTTCTCTGTAGAACTGAACTCGATGTCAAAGAATCTTGATTTTGATGTTGGATCTGATGATGTTTGATCTGATGCTCTCCAGCAACCTGAAGGAGACCCGTGTGAGGTGGAGGAGCTGGGGTCGGTGTACCGTCTGGTCCTGGCTGGAGATGCTGGTTCAGGGAAATCCAGCTTTCTATTGCGGCTGAGCCTTAATGAGTTCCGAGGAGATATGCAGACCACGCTCGGTAGGAACATCAACTGAATTAGTTTAAAAATCAGATTAAAGCTTGAGAGTCCACTGACTTTTCCCTTTTGGAGGGAAAGTGACCGGTGTTTAATGTCGTGATGGTTCTTTTCACTCTCCCAGGTGTTGATTTTCAAATCAAGCAGATGCTTGTGGATGGAGAAAAAACGAACCTTCAGATTTGGGACACTGCTGGACAGGAGAGGTAAAATCTCTGCGTTTATAAATGCTCTTTTAAAGTCAAAAATAAATGTGAGATTGTGGCATTGGTGATTTGATAGTTTACACACAATGTTAAGACGTATATACGATGATCTGAGTAACTTATGGAACTGTGTCCAAGAATGGATGGATTTGATAGATAATTCTTTTTTTTTTAGATATTCTGTCTTTCAGTCTTTATTTCGGTCTTTTGTCTTTTTATGTTTTTTTTTTT
>CM051499.1:26972085-27053422 GCA_028031935.1 Paedocypris micromegethes | reverse complement strand
TTTTTGGTACAGTAAATCAGTGATGAAATGAATGTACCATTCTGAAGCCCAATGTCTTGATGACCTCAACAGAGAATCTGCAGAGGTGGAGAACCAGAACAGAACCGGAGAGAGAATCCTTAGCGTGGATTCTTCTGTTTTTCCAGCTCTCTTGAAACCTTACAGACATAAACACGCCGCGGTCGTGATGTCTTTCAGAAGACGTTCTCCCTTCATTTAATACGTCTGCTTGAAATGGTGTTACATAAGCAACCTGAAGAACTCTATAAAGAAAATGGAACCAGAACAATTGATTGTGTAATCTTTTTTTTTCCATGTCCATCACTCAGATTAAAACACTGTTCAGTACAACTGAAATACTGATATGAAATAATGCTTTTTCCTGTCTCGAAGTTTAATAAATTACTGTATTTGCGTGAATATAAGAACACCTCTGATTTTTCAAGCACAAAATTAAAAAAAAAAATGTTTATTTTTGAAAATTTCTGGCTAAATTAAGTTAATTTTCTTTTTAAAATACTTTTTTTCTCTTTATTTAACAAACTTGTGACTCAATGTCGTTTTACTTAAAAGTAACAAACAATAATGTATTCTAGTGATCGGAACTACAACACCCATAAGGCTTCGCTCTCTACACGTGAGAGACAAGCCGCGCGCATGCTCTGTAGCGAGCAGAAACACTCAGTACGTTCGTGATTCGTTCAAAATTCAAACTGATCACTCGGTCTTCGGTCATTTCGTCCACGTGTCACGTGACCGCGATCAAGCTGTTAAAGCAAAAACAGCAGGGCAGATGCAGGACGTTGCTCAAGTTTTTCTAGGGCTTCACGTGATTTAAATAGATTTGTGGCAATTTATGTTTTATCAGTTTTCCTCTGAAGAAAACCATGTTGTCTTTTGTGTATATTACAGCGCCGCCTGCTGGAAATGAACGAATGACACGAAATGATTCGTTCACTTTACTGTTCGAGAATAAAGATCCGAATCAGTTAAAATAATCGAACGTCCCATCACTAGTAGATGTTCAACCCATAAATGACTAGTCTTTCCGATGGTGAAAAAAAAATAAATAAACAGGCTTTAGTTAGAGTATAATTAAAATGAAATATTAATGAAATAAAATGAAATACTCCATGTGTATGAGGTGAGCCGCGATCATGGTTTTCCTCGTGACCCATAAATGGAAGAAAAGGGTTGATAGATCAGGTGAGTAGATTCCATCGGACGGCAGAACAAATAAACGTGAAATGCAATAAACTTCAGCAAGGCTCCCAAAAGCTCCATTCATTCCCCACCTCTGCTCCTCTCCAACCACAATCAGCTTCCCTCTAATTATAATATTGTTGTAATCCAGCGCTGGAGACGACGCCTTCCCCTGACAGCAGGACAGCAACAGAACATTCCACTCCAGGCTTTTAGAGGGAACTCCCACATCTACTCAAGTGGTTTGAGCCACCAGGACTATAAAACCTTCTGACATATGGTTTCAACCAGCTCAGCCCTGGTGAAGCCGTCAATATCCCATGACCAGAAGAGTAAAGTACTTGAGTAAATGGACTTTGTTACTTCACTTAAGTATGCTTTCGGTACTTTGTGCTTGAAAATATTGTAAATTGTAAAAAAACAAAAGCAACTTTTACTCTCAACTTCGCTAGATTTCCAATTGAATATTTGTACTCTTTACTCCACTACATTTTCTGTTACTCGTTACATTGTGATTGTCCTTATTTGAATGGAATGTCTTCTTTTGTCGAAAAACAGCACTCTTACGCGATGCTTTGTTTACCATGGTTTACAATGGTGTTTGTAAGTATGTTACCAAGCTAACCAAAAAACACAGTGACATGATTATATTTTAGCTTGATTTTTTGTGTGCAACGTGAATAAATTAATCATTAAAATTATACATTTTGCAAAAGGCACATTTAGCTGTGAGTTTGTGATGTACTTTTCTTCAAACTTATACGTAGTTTACTAAC
This sequence comes from Paedocypris micromegethes, assembly GCA_028031935.1. NCBI lineage: Eukaryota > Metazoa > Chordata > Actinopteri > Cypriniformes > Paedocypris > Paedocypris micromegethes. Next base: position 27,051,443 of record CM051499.1, on the reverse strand, counting down.
TGAAAAATAACACTGCATCTTTGTTTAATTTTATTGCAGAGAAACTTTCCTATTCACTTGAGAAGCTACTCAAACTTGACCTTGAATACTCAGAAGAGGAAGAATGTGTTTTACTCATTTTTTACATCATATAAAACATTTACTAAGTAGAATTTCTAATTAGAATTTAACTTTTTTTCTTTGCCCATTTGAATGACCAAGACTGACTTTTGGTTCGTTGTATCTACTTTGTTTTTAAAACAAAGAATCGTTCAAGAATAGAGTTTGTTGACACATTTCTTGGTGTTTGGAAATTCAGTGCGAGTAAAATACTCAAGTTCTTTTGAAATTGCATACTTTGCTACTTTGATTTAAGTCTTTTTGAAATGGGTGACTTGTTACTTGTATTGGAGTGATTTTTACAGTAAGTATCTGTACTTTTACTCAAGTATGCCGGTCTGGTACTCTACACCTCTGCCCATGATGAAATGAATCATCTATGGAGTTGATTGATTTTAAATGGCCTGTTGGTCCATAAGTCAACATAAAGAAAATCGTTGGATCTAGTTGAGCAAGATGAACCAGGTTTCGACACTCAGTTGTTGAATCCACTGGACCGGGAGTCAAACCTGCAACACTTGTGTAGCAGGTCCATCTTCTTCCCACTGGACCACAACTACCAGCCTGAACTAAAACACTGGTCTTACACGCACAAAAAACTTTCACCGAGATCACAAACTTGCTTCCACACACTCAATTCCCTTCTGATTGAAGTATTTTGGTTTATGATATTCAATTGTTATTGTAATTCATTTTTGCTTTGTCTACATTTTTGTTTCCAATCTGTACATTATGAAATTTTAAATATTAATGATCTCATATTTGTCAGTCAGTCATCTTCTACCGCTTCATCCTTTACTTTTTTCTTTAATAAAAAATAAAGATTATAAATTAAAACATGAGCAAAAACAATACATTAGTTAGAAAAAGAGCAATACCAGTATTCCATGACTTGCCCATAACGTCTGAATTTTAATTCAGATTAAGATTGAGCATGTTTTTGCTGAACTATCCAAGTCAAAAATACATGCAATGAAATAAAATGTTATTGTAAACATTTTTGACTTAAGTGAAAACATTTTATCTTAATAAATATTTAACACAAGTGTAAACAAAAATCAGAGGAGAAACAACTGGTGCGTCGGCTCATGAGTTTATCTTTTTATGTTGCATCACAGGACTTGTGACAATTAAGTCGACTAATGGGCTTTGTGGAATCAGTACGTTTGTTTACTACAGGAGAAGAGATAAGCAACCATTCGAAAGAAAAAATGAGGCTCATGCTGAAACACATTCCATTCCCAAAACTGGACTTCAGGGTCTCTGATGGAGGGAACCAGGGACAGACTAAAAAGAAAACCTGGAACCATGTTTAATAGTGTAGAACACCATCCCTTTGGCATTTGTTGTATTACCCAGTTGTATAACCAGGGATTATATGGCTGGAAAACAAGAGGATGAACAACCTAGTGCTCACCACTTAATTGGCGACATTCTTAATTCTTTATCTTAAGAGACATAGAAGAAACCAGGAATTAAAAGGTTTCACAACAGTATAAACCAGCTGTGCCCAACCTAAACAAATGTGACTAAAATAATCCAATCCTGAAAAAAAACAACCATACAACCCAACAAGAACACTAATCCTAACCCGCTAACACTAACCCTAACACTAACTCTAATTTCTAACAAATGGACTAAAATCACCAAATATAGAATATAGAAATGAACGAGTGGGCCACATGTACCACCTTAAAAAGGCACATTTCGTCCCGTGGTCCTAAGGTTGGCACCACTGGTATAAATTGTACTAATCAATGATATTTGCCATCATAGAATTGATCATTTGGTAATAGACCTGCACAATGAAGCAGTAAGTAATGTTGTAGAACCCACTCCAGTTGTAGAACCTACCAGACGTGTATTTTAATTGGCAACACCTGAGAGGCAGGTCCAACTAACCAATCACTGGACCACCACTGCCACCAAAACCTTTTAAAGGGCCTCAAACTAGAACTTCTTACTTATTTGCTTATTCAACCATGGAGTTCAACCATGCTGGTTTCTTCCACTAATCCTAAGACGTGTGTTTTTCAGGATCCAAGGTGATGAGTTTGGTTCCATCTTTTGTGACACAATAACCGATGTAGTAGTTTGTGTGGATTTGGTCAAACCATGCGTTCTGTGGACTCTCAAACAGATTTTGCAATGTCCCTGGGACCGTAGTTAGTGTTATCAACAAGCTAACAAACCCAGCACATAATTACTCAGATGGAGGAATTGCGAACGCTCAAGATGAAAACATCAGTCTCTGAGCCCTCACTGAATGTTTGCGCAAAATCTGTGAGCATTTTCCAACTGCCCTGGACGTCAGGGATGAATGGTAATGTTTACCAAGCAGTGATAAGTTTAGCTGAAGCAGACCGAGAAAAGTGAGGGATCTGCCTTGAGGAATGTGTCTTTGTAACTCAAACCTCCTAATCTCTGAAAGGCAGCGGACCCTTCTCACCTCAGTGTGATACGTGAAACCTCGCACTCCACAAAGCGAGCGTGTGCAATTATAATCCAGTCCAGAAAAGGCGTCTGTGATGAATACATCCTAGTCTTTACTCTAGCGCTAAATGGATGTGTTCAGGGAGGGAAAGTAAACCCTCGTGTGGACGTGCGGATTCCACTCAGGCGTTCCTCACCTTACACACGCGAGCGATACGGGACACAATGGTGTTGTCGAAGAAATCAAACTCCTTCCCCGCTTCACTGAAGAAGAAGTAAATCTTATCGTCGTCGCCCACCACGTTGCCTTGGGGCAAGCTTTCCTGAATGTAGGCCGATCCTACAAAAGCCGGGTCTGTGGGGGAAAGCAAACAAGTGTCAATCCAGGATAGTGGAAGCAGGAGCCTCCAAAGCCCAATCTCACCTTGAAGCCAGTTCAGCGAGTTCTCAGTCTTTAAAGCTGTGCCCTGACCGAGGCTTTTGTAGATGATGGGCTCATTCCCTTGGAAGTTGCTGACGGTGCCCGCATAAAGTTCTCCATCTGGAAATCAGTCATGGCAGAGCAAACATCAAGGAAATGTCGGTTGAAGCCAACACGTCCGCTGAAGCACGTACCCGCCATGATGGCAGTGGACTTGTATTCTGGGTTGAAAGGGCACCGGCTGCGACCATCTTCGTTGATAATCTCTCCTGATTTGCTGCGTACCAGGGAAAACGTAGGAGTATTCTGGGAAGAAACAAAAAGGGTGAGGACATCAGGCTTGAAAATGTCCACAGCTATTGCATGCATGGGTTTTCTCTAGCTCTTGGTTTTCCTCCCACAGCCCAAACTCAAGCAGGAGAACTGGAGTTTGGAAAAAAGTTGTCATTGGGAGTGTGCAGTGTGTCCCACTCTGTGATTGGTTCACCAACACTAATCTGGAGGGTGTGTCCTGCCAAGTCCACAGGTGCTGGGATTAGCCTCCAGGAATCAATGCCAGATTAAGTCAGAGAACTTTTGCACAATATTTTTATCCCTTGGACTGTTCAGAACATTCAGAGAACCTCACAGTACGTTTCAGAGTAGACATGTTTGGGAGTTAAACGTGGACAGATAGAGCGGGGTGAACACCCATGGACTGTGTGTGGGCCAAGCAAACTGATAACAGTGATGGATGGTTACTGGATTCGCTCTTTAAATAAAAAATAAATCCGAGAAACTATTTCAGGGGGCAGTGTAGGGGAACGTCTCGGAGCGAGGCTTCACTCTCAGCGGTCAGTTCTGACCCTTCACGTCCTCAGACGGACCAGCCCTGGTGGGACGAGTCTAAAGTAAAGTTCAGGGCGGTGATCATTTCTCATCCAAGTGGCATTCACCCGCTGGAGGAGCGGAAGTGAGTCTTTCCGAGGGTTTGATTGACTGAGTAAATTACACGGGTAATTAATTCCTCCCTTCTGGCCTGTGAATAGAACGGAGGGAGGTGATGGAAGAGAAGAGCACTTACGATGTACGCGCAGATAGGACTGAAGGCGTACGTTCCGCACACGTAGAGGTGGGTGCTGTTGACGCGCAGCAGAATCTTAATGTAATTGAAGCAGTCGGTCTGGAAAAGGAAGGAAGGAAGAGAAACTGCGTTAAGTCCTCATCTGAAAAGTCTGTTCATTCGTTCCTTCCATTTAAATCTGATAATATCCAGCCTTCAATCTTAAAGATCCATCCTTGCTTCAACTTGTCCTTCTATGCATCTGTCCATCCATCTATCTACTTTTCTATCTTTTTATGTACATCCATCCATCCTCCCATCTATCTTTGTTGATTCATCAATCCATTTAAATCTGTTTGTCCCTCCATTCATCTAGTAGCACCATCCGTCCATCTATTTGCTTTTCGGTCTATCTAATCGATCCATCTCTTTGTCTTTCCGCCTGCCTGTCTGTTTGCCCATCCATCAATCCAACCATTCATCTATAAGTCGAAAAATCAATCAATCTATCTATCTATCTATCTATCTATCTATCTATCTATCTATCTATCTATCTATCTATCTATCTATCTATCTGTCTATCTATCTATCTATCTATCTATTTATTTACCTACACTACACTATCTCCTTGTATCTATGTCCATCCATCCATCTCTGTGTATTCATTCATTCATTCATCCATTCATCCATTTTTATCAGTTGATCAATCTATCTGTCATTCATCCTTACATCTTGAAGCACCACGCATCCATCCATCCATCCATCTTGTAGCACCATTCATCCATGCACTTCCGTCCATCTATCCAGCCATCAATGCTTCCATCCGTACCTCAGTTAACTCTCTTTCTCTCTCTTACTCACGCAAAATACGAAACAAAATGCCAAAATTTGCTTTTCCAGCTTGTGTTCACATCACTTGGTCTAGATCTAAATCGTCAGTAATGGTCTGGAGAAGCTTCAGGCAGGTGACTGTCATCATCGCTCTCGATGAAACAGCAGGTGTTTGCAGACGTGAATCCAACCCACGTCTCCACAGCCAATCAATCACTGCAAATCAGGCAAGTGGATCATTAATCCAGGGACTGGCTTCCTGCTGTGTGAAGCTTCCATCCAGATCAGAAAGCGAAGGAGTCGTGTGTGTGTGTGTGTGTGTGTGGGGGGGGGGGTCATGTGACTTATCTCGTCCACTCACCTGTAAGTCTTTTCCCTTGAAACTGCACTCGTCTCTTTTCCTCTGCGGCGTGCTCCACGTTAACTGCGAGAGTAGATTGGCAAAGTTCACAGAAAGAATTCACTTGCGCAACTGCGCGTTCGCTGTATTCACAAGCGTCATAAATCCACGCAAGCGGTAATTCAAGTCATATGATTGTTCCTACTCACGTTACGCTGCAGCTGCGCTCGAGTGATGTCGGTGATGTTGAGTGCGAAGAGAGTCTCTCGAGCGCCGACGTACAGCATCTCGTCCTCTTTACTGAGGAGCAGAGAGGTGAAATTGAAGACTCCGTCGGGAGAAAACCTCTTGGCCGGCCTTTCGTTCGCATCTTTCAGCAGATGTGTGGAGAGAAGAAGAAGAAATACAGATAATTTGTCAGTCAAACACTGTGGAGACGGGATTCATTGCTTAAATATGATAATTTATTCAGTTGTGTCAAATTAACAATGTATAACCAAAAGTTTAGTCTATCTATCTATCTATCTATCTATCTATCTATCTATCTATCTATCTATCTATCTATCTATCTATCTATCTATCTATCTAGATGTATGGACGGACTGACTGACGGTTGGATGGATGGATGGATAGACAGATGAATGGATATCTATCTGGCTATTCATCCATTCATCTATCTATCTATCTATCTATCTATCTATCTATCTATCTATCTATCTATCTATCTATCTATCTATCTATCTATCTATCTATCTATCTATCTATCAAACCATCCATCCGTACATCCATCCATCCCTCTCTCTCTCTCTCTCTCTCTCTCTCTCTCTCTCTCTCTCTCTCACTATCCATCCATTTATTCATCCATCTTATATCCATCTATCTATCCATCTATCTATCTATCTATCTATCTATCTATCTATCTATCTATCTATCTATCTATCTATCTATCTATCTATCTATCTATCTATCTATCTATCTGTCCATCTGTCTATCTATCTGTCTATCTGTCTGTCTGTCTGTCTATCTATCTATCTATCTTCTCTGTCTGTTCGTCCGGCCATCCGTCCATCCATCCATCAATCAAAGCCATTCATATATCTACCTGACCATTTATCTAAAAAACATTCATTATCTGCCTGTCCATTTGTTCATCCATCCTCCCTACTTTCTATCTAATGTGGGTGTCTATTTATCAAACTGTTCCAACAACAGCGGGAAAGAAAATCTGTTGCTCTATTATTAATATGATTTTATTACGTGGCTAGAAACATATGGCTCGGCTCTTAATTAAAGATATGTCATTCATTATACACGTGTATTATTATCATTGACAGCTCCTGCAGGCTGTTTCTCAGTTGCCACGACGACGGCATCAATAAAAACCATGGCGATGGCATCACCCTTCTTCCACTAGGGGGTGTTTGTGATTTTAAGCTAACACACACACTGATGCAGATGCTTTTAGTGGATCTGCCGGGACCACTTCTCTAGGAGCAAAGAACTTCTGAGCCAAAGCACGTCCTGTTCGAAAAGCGCTTCATATAATTTAGCAACACAAGAGGAAAGCGGCTCTCGGCCATACTAGAAGTCAAGAGCGCAGTAAAGCAGAAGCCCTCCAGACGTACAAGCAGTGTTGGATTGGCTTAATTTGACTGATTCTCTGCTGGTGGGTTTAAAAGAACATGTAATGATTCGGCTGATTTTGCTCTGGTGGGCGACTCTGGGCTGAGGTAAGACTCTAAAAGCGTCTGGGCTTCTGGGAGCCACTGCAGAGGGTCTGCGCTCTCACTTCCTGATCCCCGGTGAAGAGAACGTGGTAATAATAGGGCATCAGCTTATTACCGCTAAATCCAGTCTGCTAAACCGCAGGAGGGGATCAACACGGCACATTAGTGCCAAGCTGCCGGGGTCTTTGCCTCCGTGTTTCTCGTATTTCCCCTCTCTCTGATTACAGGATGAGTCTGGGCACCACTCGACACTGGCTGCATTCATCTGAGAAGGTTTGGGGAGAAACCCAGTCCTGGTTTGGGAAGACAAGAACAAAGGGCAATGGTTGCATCTAAACAAGGCTTCAGTGGGACCTGCACAGACAGAAACTGCTCCCCAATTACTCTCCAGTGGCCCTATTGTTGCTCGCCCCGCGCAGCTCATCCGGCGACTCCAGTAATTGGAAGCCATTGAGAGAAAGATCACACACAAGAGCGTTTTGGTTAAAAGATGGAATACAAAAAGGACCACGATTTGGCCAAAAATTATGTAGACTTGTGATAAGAAGGTTGACGATTTGCATCCCAGACCGGCTGGTTCCACAAGCAAGTGTCCAAAAGCAAGACACTAAACCCCGTTTGATTTCTAAACCAAGGCTTTGGGCTTAATGTTTTGAGACTGGTACATGCGACCAAAGATTGGACATTTCGACAATTCTAAGGGCCCACGAGCTTTGGGGTGACCAGAAACCATCTTCATTGATAATAGCATTATTAGAAGAGCCGATGAACACTAAACTCTCTCTTCAACAAAACATATATTGACCTGTAATAATAACATGTTGAATATGTTCATTTCATTGTATAGAAAGGCTGCCTAGTTGGTTGCTCGGAACCAAATAACACCTGCACCTCCTAAGACTGTCCAAAATAAAATGCAACAATCTTGTTTTTTTAAATTTTCACACGTGCTTTGAGACGATTGTAACTGTGAAAAGCCTTACAAACGCACTGAACTTGAACTTCAACCATTGAGCAAACCAATGAACTCATCTGAACCCAATAGCAACTGCAAACTGAAGCGGTGAAACTGTAGACTTCAGCTAATCTCCTAATTGATTCTCATGTCTCGCAGTGGAACGATTGCTCCCGCAGGCGATACGCCGCCTCAGTGAGACGCTGTTATTGTTTGAACCGACTCGTGGTCAGTTCCCTTGGGGCAATTTCGTGACGACGACAGCTGCCATTCGTGTTCTCGCCGGTGCATGCTGGGAGGGGAAAAGCTTCTCCGGTTTCCACTTCATGCGGAGAGATTGTCAATAACAGAGAGATACTTAGAAAGCAAGTAGCTATTGTCTCCGGTGAAGAGGTATAACATGTCATAACCCAATCGCTCTGTCCTTCATAGTCTGTTAGGTGTGCTGCTCCACTCAAAGCTCAAAAGAAAATTCATGAAAAAAGTTTACACGTGTGAAGAATCAGAACCAAGATGTTCGAGCAGAAGCAGATGGAAGAGCGACAGGTCTCCACTCAGTTCTTAGAACTTTTCGCAATATGTGATTTTTTTTCTTTCATGGTGCCATGACTGTTTTGCAAGAACACACTGTTCTTTAAAGCCAAATGGTTCCTTTAAAAAAAAAAATTCAAACCCCATATTCTTCTGCTAGATGACCATCTGATCACCACTGTGAGAGACATGCGATCATTATTGCCATTACGCAACTAAGTGTCATTTTCAGGTTTTCGCTCTTTTTCGCCGGATTAAGCTACTAAATGGATTGCCAGATCCGAAGCGCTTTTCTTTCTAATCCACTTAGAGAGAAATTAATTATGCAGGCTTTTAGAGAACCCTTCCATGTTCGCTTTTTTTGACCAGAATTCCCTTTCGGCTGCTCTAGCAGTACATGCCCAAAGTTAATTAGAAAGACGGGGAGAGGATTGCGAGGAAGAAAAAGATTGTGTAGCAATCTGTGAAAGATCAAAGCTCTGTGTTGAGTTTAGACCTCAGCAGACAGATCATTTAAGTCAACAGTTCATCTGAAGAATCCAGCGTTCGGGAAGACACGGTCCGTACCAAGACAGATGTGGTGTAGTCACATGGTGCACAGCTGGCAACATCAGCTCAACAAGTTCTTCTGTGTAGACAGAGTGCTTTTACGGCAGAAAGGTCTGGTCATTTGTTTCCTGTACACTAGTTAGGACAACCAGTTAGGCCAGATCTGGGCACGTGCAGGCCACATGCGGTTAATGGTTAACTTGTAAAAATTAAATTAAAATTGGATAATTTTTTCCAACCTAAAACCGAATAATCCGTTATGAAGGCTTAAAAACCATTTTTTAAAAAGTGGAACCATATACATAAAATGTACGTAAAAAAACTTGTACTAGTATATTGTTAACATTTAATTTTACACTGTCAGTCTGCCAAATGTTAGAACCCAATGTGGCCCGCGAATCAAAATATTTGCCCACCCCTGAGTTAGGCTCATTTCTTTGCATTGGTTCGTATTGGGGATGGACCCAATAAAAAAAAAAGAATGAAAACAGTCAAATGTGCCAAAATATGAAGCCGAGCATCCACACATCATTTCTTTTTCTGACTTGCCAATTTTTGGGTCTCCGGGAGCTGGAGCCAATCCCATCAGTTCTAAAGCCGGAAGGCAGAACACGCCCCATGAATTATTGCTAAAAGTTGCTGGAATTGGGTCCAGCTCCCCATGACCAAGAAATGGAAAAAGCTGATTAAAAATTGGAATGATGAGTTTAGGCACTGTCAGAATACCAGTCTCCATTAGCCCAAAATGACAAATGTTGACTGAAAAAAAAAATTGCTTTGTTTTTCCAAGCGAACTGATTGTTAAAACCATGCGTAGGCTGAGAAGTCCATTTGTTTGTTAGCGCAAAGCTCTCAAGGAAACTTCAGGAATTCTATACTTCATAAGAATCTGCGCACAGGAACGATCTAATCTATAGTTCTTTTACACTCCAAACACATCCTCCTTTTTATTCGTCTTCGCTGCGAGGTGTGACATGTTGCATCTGGCCAAATTTCAATAAAACAGCATGTTTCCTTCAAGCTTCATGTTGAGCTTGCAAAATAAAATTTGTCTTGTGTTTTGACTTGTATGTTTACTGACTGTCATGCTGTTCTCTCTAGAAAGCTTCTTCATACAGACTTGTGTGAACATCTACTGCTTTTTTTAAGACAAATTGCCCTGTTTTTTGTAAGTTGATTTGGATAAAAGTGTCTGCCAAATGACTAAAGCAAATGTCGGGAACACCAAACACTTTCAACTACAGATGTTTTCAACCACAGTGATTTCTGGATGTTCTTCCAATCCAGAACGATTTGAATGGTTTGGGATTCAGCGAGATCTCGTTCTGGCCCTCAGAGTTTGATTCCATGATTAGAACCTGCACAAATGGTTTACTGCACTTTACATTTACGTCATTTAGCAGACGCTTATATCCAGGATCATTACAATTTTCTCCACAAAAGTCTCCACAATTACGATTTTTCTTGCTTTCCCTGGGAATCGAACCCATACCTGGTATTCCAAACAGACTGATCCGCCTCTGTAAGCTAGTAGATGGTCCGAAAAATGGTCCGGACCAAAGCGGAGAGTTCATTTCAAGCAAACCAAACAAGGCAGGAGTGATTTCACCATCAAAACCATAGAAGAGTTGATGTGGTGAGGAGATGGTGATGTCATCTCCAGACATCTATTGTTAGAAGAATGACAGGCTCTTTTGTCGTAATGACAAAGTGTTGCCTGTTACAGCAGCATCTTGATCTTCTGTCTCTGCAGCAAATGATCTGGAGCGATGTTCTCCTCAATTATTTTCACGTAAACGGTGCTTAGCAGTCCTGACGGCAGCTCTTTATCAACAAGACCATCGACTTCAAACACCTCCAACCAGCTAATAAATTATAGATTCTGCTCAAAAAGACAACACTTTGTTTTTCTCTCTCCGCACATTTTTCCCGAGGATTTCAAAGTTCATCTAGTACTAGTTAGTATCACCTTTCCCCAACAAAGAAATGATCTGACTTTTTTCGTTTAATGATAACAGATTTCTCAAGTACTACGAACAAAAAGCTAGATCAACACCACCGCACAAAAGGAGCAGAGCTGGTTGTGTTCTTCCCTTGTGAGTAGACATTCCCAAGGCAAAGGGAGTCTGTGGCTCTTCTGTGCCTTCATTAAAACCCTCAATGGTGAGCGGAGAAGAGAGGATGATGCAATGCTCCGTTTACACATTAAAAAAAACATTCCGTTCTCTTCCACCTGCCTGCGTGGCCGGGTCTCCCTGTTCCAAAGTTAGAGGCTGTGCAATAAATAATGGAGAGCGGATGATATAATAATAAGAGAGCAGCCAGAGGAAGGACGAGGGAGTGAGATTCAGAAGCATTAAGACATCAAGTAGAGGGATTTAGCACAAGATTCAGTGGAGGGGTCCGTGTTTGCTTACTGAGCTGGCAGACCGGCCCGACAGCTCGACAAAATAAACTGTGGCCACTTGTGCCAACTGGAATTCTGGGTAGGCAGAGCTCACGTAAACACTCACGGTTCAAATGAAGACCACTCACAGACACCAACCAAGGTGGACGGAATGAAACTGTCAAACTGTTTGAGGTTCAGTGAAATAGGTGTTTTTGGACTTCACGGGTTTGCCGACAGACCACGTTTGAAAAGAGTTAAATCTGGATTTACTTCCGTTGGCGGCAATTTGGTGTGATTTACCGGTGACCAATATACCGTATTTACGCAAATACAAGCACCTGTTTTTTTTTTTTTCGATTTTAGCGGCTCAAAAACGTGCTCAAAAAAAAAAAAAAAGTAAATATAGCATTTGAATAAAAGAAAATAACATAATTCAGGCAGAATCAAACTAAAAAAGGGGGATGCTTATATTTGCGTAAATATAGTAATTACACACATTCACGGCGCATATACAATATAGTGGTTCCCCACTATTCTCCATTGTCCTTTCTGACGAAAAACCTGAGTGACAAAATGCATATAAATGAGAATAAGCAACCCAATCCTCCAATTTTTCATGCACAAAATAAAAAAGTAGAGTAACAGTACACTTGGTGCTCTGACTTTCCAAAAAAACTTGTTTTTTTTGACTAAATAAGCCTAACTTGTGACTCATCCACATATTTCAATTTGATGTCGATTTACTTGAATATTTTTAGATAAAAATTAGTAAATGTTTTTTAAATGCAGCAGAGCATATCTCCAGTAGGGGGTGCTATAATTCCACTTGCTATGTCCATATATGGGCTTTTTCCAAGTACTTCACCGGAACTTGGCGAATTCCCCACATGTTGGGGTAATTAAATATATTTAATTTATTTAATTGTTTTTTTTAAATGATATTTTTTATAAATATTAAAAAAAATTTCCTCCCAGTGCGCTGCGTTTTTTTTTATTTCTGTAATAAACTCTATAATAATACTCTTTTCAAAAATTCAATCTCTATAATAATAATGCTGATAATACTCTTAGATTTATTTATTTTTTCTCTCTCATTCTCTCTCTTCACTTCACTTAAGCAGGTAGGCTACTGCACATATCAACAAAGTTTCAGGTACATGATGAATACGTTTCATTTGCGTGGCATGAGCTGGCTGCCAATAAACACACAAACAAACCCAAGACATCATTTCAATGCACGAGGAAACAAACCCACGCAAACAGACATTCAAGACGCTGTGGAAATGGGTGTATGGCTCTTCACGGCTGTTTATGCCTTACAGGTCTGGCAGGTTTGATTTATCGGTTCAACTTTCAGCATTTCACAACGTCGCTCTAATACGCTTCACTCATGCCAAGATCCATTCAATCAGAGTGGAACCGTGATGGAATTGAGTGGCTTGTATCTTGCAGCCCGTGGCTATATTAATGCTGTGGCAGCAGTCTGTAAAATTCCTCCTTGGCATAACTGATCCCAGTTAGAACAGCTCTGATAAAGGCCGTTACGCAAATAAGATATGAGTCCTTTCATAAAACCAGTGTACAACTCTAAAAGTACAACACACCTGAAGTGCCATCTGCAGATCAAACTTCTTTTTTTTTCTTTTACCATTTGTTCAACGTGCAACCATTTGTTACTTATGAACGTGATGCAATTATAATTAATTTTATTTTACTGTATTTCATTGTCTCTTTGTTGAGGTTTCATTTATGAGAATACATTTATTTGGATTGAAAGAAAAGTTTGTAAAAATAAGCGCCAGAAAAATGAATGTTTTTCCAAATATGGTCTTGTATATATTTTATATGTTCACAGTGAACTACAGAGATTTCTAGATAAAGGCAACTTTATTAAACATTTAGAAAATATAGCACATTTATTTTTGTCGACTAAATCTGTACTGTAATTTAGTCGACTAAAATGTTGTGGTATTTCGTCAACTAAAATTAGACTAAAATGTAGAAAGAATTAGAATGGCTAATTGGAACTAAAACAATAATGAGTTTCAGTCAACAGACTATAACTAAACTAAACAAAAAATCTGTCAAAATTAACACTGCATAAAAAGATATGATACATAAACAACATTAACTCAACATTGTCATGAACACAAGACTAATACAGTCAACAAAGGCTTTTCAGACAAACCGTAGATGGTTCTGTCTGCAACAAACAGTTGTGGGTTTGATTCACAGTGTTAAAAATACTATATACGTATTTTAGTTTTATATATAAAGGCTGCTTCGGGAAAAAGTGTTTGCTAAATGCAAAGGGGTATGGTAACATTTAAAGAACAACAACAATCTATGCAATTTAATATGCATTTTTGGCCCTACGCACACACACACACACACACACACACACACACACACACACACACACACACACACAGTCTGAGAACTTGAACTGCACACTCTCTTCTCATGTTACCACGTGCCACATGAGAAGCTACTCGATGCATCTGACTAAATATGAATGGACTGTTTCCATTCAGCACACGTTGTGGAAACCTTGAATGCTTAAGCAGGGAGAAGTTACTCTCGCTGCAGGGCCTGATGAAAAATCCTTGAAAGGTCCCAACTGCATAAAATACCGTTTTAAACATCTATTAAACAGAAGCAGAGAAGCATTGGGTCAGAATCCCTTAGAAACTAGTTTTTCTTCTTCCTTCTCGGGGTCACACTAGTGATGTGTCGTTTGTGAACTGTTCGTTCAAAACGAACGAATCTTTCAAATGACTTGGAATGAACAAGTGAGCGATTCATGAACGATTGTATTGAGCAGTTCGGTATTCGTTCGGTAATTTAGTTTTGCTAGGCTTTCACATGATTTGAATAGATTTGTTTATATGATTTGAGCTAACCCTTCCAAGTGACGCTGCATGACTAATGTTTCTATATTTCTGTTATTGAGCTGATAAAAACCTAAAAGTAAGTAAAAGTATTTACATTTATTTGCTGTATATTGCTATACTTGCTGTAAACGAATTGAACGAATGACTCAAAATGATTGGTTCATTTTACTGTTCGAGAAATTAAATATCCGAATCTGTTAAAAGAATCTTTCCATCACTAGGTCGCACGACACTGTCCTGCCCTACACAAGTGAATCCAAATCCAGCTCCTGTAAACATTCTCCTCAGCTTCAGCGGGCAGAAAAACGGCTGGATAAGCGCTGAGCTCCATTGTAAACCGCTTATAGGTGTCTTTTTAAATAGCTTTCTAATACGCTTTAAGCACAGAGACAACAGCACTACACAAGCGGCAGAGCAGATGATCTTTCTTGAAAGGCACCAAATGAGAACCCGAATATTTCAGCATTAATTACCGAGAAAGTTCAGGACAGCAAAGCCAGTGTAATTAAAAAAGCAGAGTCCAAAAACACCAAAACCTCATTGTCCACCAGTGAACTCTCGTCTGAAGTCTAGTCTAGTCTGGTCTTAGCTGAATTAGAGATGCCAGTTTATTACGTTGAAAAGGAAAGGTCACAGTAATGGAGAATCGTGTTTGACTGTGGAGATTGTTCATGCCAGTAAGGCAATTTTCACTACTCTTTTGAACAAAGAAGACAATGTCCCGATGTGACATTATCTGTGCGAACGCAATTCTGATCCAAATGAAGTGTTTCATTCGACGTTCTCTGTGCACAACAATGGCACGACTAGCGCTATAGTAAGTACTAGAAAGGTTTTCTCCTGGTTAAACGGATTTTCAGGTTGTCAACACTAGAGCATTAGTGTCTAAATCTAGTTGAATAAAGAACCTCGTCAATTCAGGCCGGAACATTTCTGGCTTCGCTCGGGTCCTGGTGCGTGGCCCTTGCCATTACACTGACTTACAATCACTTAAAAACATCCCGATTGCGAAATACGTGAATGTGAGCACCCGTTTTTGTTTTTTTCAATTTTAGCGGCTCAAAAACTTGAGGGTTCTTATAATTGGTGATTTTAAATATTCACGTGAATATAAGCGCTAATTTCTTTAAATAATGGTTCTGGAGGCAGACGTGCACATGAGTTTTAATTAGCTCAATAACAGAAATAAAAAAACATTAGAAATGTTGCAACACTTAAGAGGGAAAAATAACACTGGAAGAAGTAAGATTAAACAAAAAACAATCATTAGTAATTAAAAAAAAGACAGACCATATTGCATCTGGTAGATCGCCGTGCTAAATGCTAACTGCTAGCGCTTGAAAACGAGACCAGCCGCTCCAAAAGCTTCAGAGCAAATAGAAACAGTACAAAACGAAGAACACCAGAGTCAAACACCATCAAACCGCTCTGTCTGCTTTACAGAGTAAAACGTGACTGTTCTAATATTTACGTCTAACAAAAACCGAGCTCAGTCGACTTTACTCAATGCTCTTTTAGCACAAAGGCTCATGGGAACCAGTGAGCAGCAAAGCATGATGGGAGGTGTAGTTTCGACTGCTAGAATAGATTATTGTTTTATTATTTTTAAGTAAAACAACATTGAAGTGATACGAGTCACAAGTTAGGTTTGTTAAATAAAGACAAAATAGAATTTTAAGGAGAAAATGTACGTAATTTAGCCAGAAATAACAAAAAAGAATTGTGCCTGAAAAATCAGGGGGGTGCTTATATTTGCGTAAATACGGTATGTTACGGTCAGATCAAGCAGAATCCAAAAGGAGACTCAACAGCAATGACTTTTTAGGTTGACTGAGGAACAATCAGGTGACTTGCTAGAAAAAGCTACACAGACTTCAGAGACAAACAGACACAAGACATGAAGCAGAGAATGAAGAAAATAAAGGTGAAGCCAATAAACTGTCCCCAACAGAAGGTCGAAGAAATGAACAATCCATGAAGAACCCTCAACAAAACCAGTTGACAAGTTTAGGCAGGTGCTGTTAAACCCGTCCTTTCCTGAGCACGAGTTTAAATGGAGGTGAGGAGTAAAGCAATGGCTGGGCATATGTTGACACTAAAGCAGGACAAATGGAGCAAGTGTGCATGGACTTGTCTTTTCTTGCTAGAGCGCTGGCTCTCTGTAGACCAGGGATTTGCGGAGTTAGCACTGCAAATACCTAGTCACTTTACACCTCGGCTTGCATAACGTGATCGCATTTAGTAAACAAAAGTGAGAAGCCATATCGCATTCCAGTGGCTGAACAAAACGATGCTTTGCCCCTTAAGAGGCGTCTACTTTGTCGCTCACAAAAGACGATAAAACCCATCATCACTAAACGCATCAATAGCACCATAGTGCAGTGCGTATCGACATTGTTCTCCATACAAATCACACCAGCCTGCGACAGCCGGAATGGACGCACCCAAAGGAAGTCGCCGTCTATAGCATGACAGATGCTGCTATAGAGAAGAGTAGAAGAGGAGAGAGACCGAGGCAAAATACCCAGGGTGCTCGTCGAAAATACGTCGGAAGGTTTAGAATTCGGTTTTGTTGGCGTGTCAAGCTTGACGTGGAGAGTCACGCCTGTGTCATGTTCCTTTTCCAGTGGTGTGACAAGAACGTAAAAGCTTTAAAGACCCAAACATTAGTTAGCCTTGCGCCTTCTCTTGACGTGTCTACAGGTAATGTCCGAGACTGTTGGGAATATGGGCTAGAATTGCAAGTGTTCATTAGGGCCCGGACCTCACCTCTTCCACACATGGTAATTGCGAGTAGCAATAGAATCAGCATATAGGGACGGACAGAAATTCCATAGGCAAATGTATCATATCAAAAATACTTCGGCTAATTATGTTATCATATGTTATCATATGTTATCAAACCGTTAATAGAAGCACCCCCCTGATTATTCACGCACAAAATAAAAATTTTTTTATTAACGTTTCTGATTCAATTACATTAATATTCTTTCAAAAATACAATGTTTTATTTATTTAACAAACCTCACTTGTGAGTCGTATCATTTTGATATCGGTTTACTTGAATAATAGATAACAAAAAGGTTGAATCTAGTGATCAGGACTTCAGTTCCCAAGATCCTTTGCTACAGTCAGACTCCACACATGCTCAGAGCAATTCCTGAGCATTTTTGAGCATTGAAAATGCGAAAAAAGGGCTGCTTATATTCGGGTAAAAATGGTAAGATGGTCTTTAGGGCCACAAAGATCTATGTGGCCACCCGGAGCAGTGGGCAGCCTTATACTAACTGACTTACCCTGACCTTACAGAGTCCTGCTTAAGGATACGTCAATCACAACATCTGCTGGTTCGGCAACCCATCAATCAAAACCTCTAGCCATTAGGTCACGACTGTCCTGAGCTGCCCCCTCAGAGCTCTTAGTCTGGCTGAGGAAGTCCAGCTTTTATTTATAGTCTTCAAGACATCAACCAGCCTTTCAGAAAATGAAGGTCATAGTGTTGGTGAACGTGTTCTTACTGTAAGTGAAGCTAAGTCGTGGGGTAACGTCGTCCTCAGCTGCTTGACTCAATCCAGCCAGGAAGGGATAGAGGAGGAACAGGGAGGCGATTGGGAAAGTCAAACTTATTGTCCACATTTTGTATCTTATCAGTGGCTCATGAAGGTCTTTTCCTCGTCGTTGTGTCTCTCCGCTAACAGGAAACCTCTGCTCTTGCGAACAGGAGAAGTGCGTGATGAGGGCAGGGTCTCACAGTGGTGGGATCATCCGTCCACCGACAAACGAGTCCTGAAGGACAGTCACACAGCTCCAGTGGGTCTCCATGTGCTTGGTCGAGGGGTCACTCAAACAATCTGTAAAACACAAAGCATTTCAAATTAAAGATAAAAATTCCTGCTTTAGATGTTAACCAATCAGATCTCAAGTACATTGAAAAAGAGCGGGAAACCCTAAAAGCTTCGCCAAAAATGCGATTTTCAATTAGAATGCTCGCCTTTTTTGCCCAACCATAGAATGTTCCCTACATGAATCTAATCCGTTCAAGTTCCTGCTTTAGATGTTAACCAAATTAGATCTCAAGTTCATTGAAAAAGAGCGAGAAACCATAAAATCTTTGCCAAAAATGCAATTTTCAATTAGAAAAAATCACGAATCGAAAAATGGGTGGGCATTCCTGCTTTAGATGATAACCAATCAGATCTCAAGTACATTGAAAAAGAGCGGGAAACCCTAAAAGCTTCGCCAAAAATGCAATTTTCAATTGGAAAAAAAAATGCGAATTGAAAAATGCGTGGGCATTCCTGCTTTAGATGTTACCCAATAAGATCTCAAGTTCAATGATAAAGAGCGGGAAACCCTAAACGTTTTACCAAAAGTGCGATTTTCAATTAGAATGCTCGCCTTTTTTGCTAAACCATAGAATGTTCCCGACATCAATCTAAGCCGTTCAAGTTATCAATCGTCAAAGCCTCGTCAACCTTAATGCATCACTAGCCACAGCAAGTAAAAATTTAATCAAGTCTCACTTCACCGTGGTCAACCCAGATCAAACCATCTTCTGTGAAAAAGTCAACTTCTAAAGGAAAGACATTCGTGGACATTTTTTATTGATTCATTCAAAGTTTATCTATCTAAATGGAGCATGCCAGACTTGAGCGATGAGGTCACGTTTGACTTCATATGATATAGAACCTGAAATCAAGCGTTTCACACATGAATGCTACACATCTCACTGATGTGTGAGGTATTTCATCACCGAGATTCATCTGTAGCAAAGAGAATGTCAGCAGTGGGGGACACACATCTCAACTATATTTTCCATCCAAAGCTGAAGGCTAAAGCCTCTCTTAATCTACTAAATTGAACATTAAGCTCACCTCGATTTCACACTTCCCCGGAGAGCAATTCAGTAAACAAACTTCCCCGCTTAGCACTAATAGCAGAAACCAGATTAAGGCAGAATAGGGAATTCCAGCTAACTGGGATTTCAGCGGGGTGTAGCGATACTGAAAGGAAACAAGAGTTTCCCGGAAACAACAGTATTGCTCAGACTGAAAGAGCTCGATCAACTGTATCAAGTGTCCGTTAAACCTGCTTTACGATTATTGTCAGAAAAGTAAATGATTCACTTGTTCCGTTCTAGAAGTGCAACTCTGAGAAAGAAAACACTACATGATGCCAACAAGTTGACTCACTCTTAAACATCCTCTTCTTGAACTAAAATAAGCATTGACACGGAAAAGGGTGTGTGACGTCCAGTCAAATGAGACGGATAAGTTCCGGGTGTTTCGCTTGATATGTGATATATAGTTTCAGCCCAGAACTCACCCTGTCATCATCCCAATGTCAGTCCAGTCCATGACCAGCTATAAACCCAAGATTTTAACTGCCAAACCGCAAAGCAAATCGGTTCCGGGTGAAAATGTATTATCAGTGTCAAATGCACATTTCCTTTTATGAACTGCCCACAGCTAAAGGACTTGCAAATTAAGTGTGGTGAGAAATTGGCTTTGGATGCAAAAATGGAAACGCTGTTGCATTACGGCAAGACGGAGGTAAGTGCCAAGGCCCGTTGGAGAAGAGTCGGATTTTTGGGATAAACATTCCGGAGAGTTCCGGTGAGCTGGAGATTTTACATTTTGTAGGTTTGGGTTGGGTTGGGTTATACCAGGGGTGGGCAAACTACGGCCCAGGGGCCACATGCGGCCCGTTAAATGTTTTAATCCAGCCTGCCGAACTTGTAAAAATTAAATGAAAGTCAGATACTGTCAGTCTATGGAATAAGATGCCAAAAATATCAAACTTAATTTTCCAAGAAACAAACAAAAATCTTCACATTTTGGTTTGAGAATTTTTTTTTTCAATTCAGAATTTTTCGTCGTTTGAACCCAGGGGCGGCCCTTACTCTGATTGGCTTTTGAGAATGTGATTGACAGCTGCTTGACAAGAAAGCCCCGTCCGGCCTCTTTGTCAAATGTTAGAACCCAATGTGGCCCGCAAATCAAAAAGTTTGTGTGAGTTTCTGTGCTCTGGGCTGTGATTGGTCAACAATCCAGAGTGGGTGTCTTCTTTTGGGCACAGAGATTAAGTGATTGGTTCAGTAGAGATGAAAAAAAAACATTGTATTGCGATATACCATACATTTTCAAAAATGCTTTTCCATTTCTGGATCATAGCTGAGCTTGAGCCAACCCCAGTAGAGACCTCAAGGCGGGGCCATCTCCAATCCGAGCCATGAGACGTGCAAGGAGACTGGAGACCCAGAGAAAACCAATGCAAACACAGAGAGATGCATTTACATTAAATGATATTCTGCACAACAGGCACACTCCACACAGATGGACGATCGCCTTCTACACACAATCTCTTTCCCAGCCAAGACAAAAACAGTTTACAAGGTCACTCTCCCCATGCCAACGTCCATATGCTGTGGTTGGAATGTCCAAGGCCGTTGGTTTGGCCGTATCGGTGTGGGAGGCTCCGTTAACAAGCATCATTAGCCTTCACGCTGCTGGGGACACCAACAAGATCCATCAATTACATACACGTTTGGCACATCAAAGACAAATGTTCTGTGTGTACAGGTTTTTATACCAAAGTGGGGCCTTGTGGGCAGTTGTGGGGACGTTTGGCTGACCACGTTGAAGGCCTGTTTGTTATTTTGGTAGGTTATGATGAATTAACATTATTAAAATTATAATTGTATTAAAATTATTAATGATATTATAATATTTTAATAATGCTATGGTAAGGGTGAGGGACAATGGTGTGACCCCGTCTTCGTAAAATTTGTAAAATTGTAAAATTTTAATTCATAATCATTTATATTCCCTAAAATGACGTCTTGGTTCAGGACATATAATGCACATGACGTGCAGATACACAACAGCAGGAACTAGTTTAATGACTCGTGTGATGGTCAGTATCAGCGTTCTAGATCAGAGCAGGACGGATGTCCACACAACTTATTAATTTATTATTAAATTATTAACCTATTAGTTTGAGTTAAACGTTGTTTAGCAGCAAGATAGTCAGAGAGAGAAAAAAAAAATTGAGACAGAGAGCAATAGTTGTAGAGGTTGATAGACAGTAAGAAGGATGATAAAGAAAGTAGGAAAATAAGATAACGAGAGAGAGAGAGAAAAAGATTGAGAAAGCAATAGAAAGAGAGTGAGCGACAGAACGAAAGAGGACAGGAGAACGTAAGAAAGAGAGGTGGGAGATTACAAATATAAAATGAGAGAGAAAGAAAAAAAAGAAGAGGGAGAAAGAAAAAAAAAAGAGAAAGAAGTAGAGAGGGGGAGGAGGAAAAAAATAGAGAGAAGGGAGAGAAGAGAGAGAGAGAGAGAGAGAGAGAGAGAGAGAGAGAGAGAGAGAGAGATGACTCATTCAATCTTTAAATAATAATAACAACAAACATGACTAGGTTTTAAACTATGACTAACTACGTTTCAACAGTCCATTCCAGAGGTCCTTCGTGACATCAGATACTCTGCCTACACACCATTTACACACCCTTACATCACTTCCTGTCAGTGCGCACAAGCCACGTGTGCATCTTCGCACATGTCAATATTTTCGCCATAAAATGAGTATGTTTCTGTCATAAAATCAAAGTTGCATTTTCAGTTGAATCCAGAACGTTGGTGATCCACAGTCTGATCCCTAAACCCATCTTAAAGTAATTAATGGCTCCTCCCATGATGATCTGACCGCTGTTAATTACATCCATATGTCCCTTCAAAAGGTCCTTAATAGGCTAATTAAAATCATATTAAATAGCCAAACCGAAATGAAAAAAAATCGGAACCATGTGGAACTACAAGCTCCTTCGAGCGTTTTAGATGTCGTGCAGAAAGACAAAAAAATATGTTTTTGTATATAAATGAGAGCTCTGAGAGTTAATAATCAGAACCAATCATCATCCACAAACATCGGCATATATTTCCTAACGTGTCTTAGCTAGAAACGCCCTGAGCAGATGTGAGGCCTTTACAAAGCCAAACTCTGTCAGTGAAGGACCTGCTAATGCCATCATCTTTCCAGAGAAGCATTTCAAAGAGCCACCAACCTTTAATTCCAAGTCCATGTGGTGCGCGATTCAAGTTCCGCTTACAAGCCGCGATTAACAACCCAGAGTTTGTGCTTTGTGAGCCAAAATGATGTTGAAGTGTAAGATTGGGCGTCTTTTCTTCGTATTTTTAACTGCGTAGCAGCGAGTGGCAACGCTTTCCTGCCTCTGGTTTTAATTTTACGAAGAAAAAAACAACTTTTGCGAAAACACTGGCAATTCAGGGAAACTGGAGCTCGTTTGAAAAAAAAAATCTGAATCACTGGAGTTTATTACTCAAGAATGTGATTCTCAGAAAAGCAAATATGAAACAGTCTCTCGCGTGAAGCCAGAAGCAGGTGAAGATGTGGCTTCTGAAATGCCTTCAGTTCTGCCCGTGACGCTTTAATTCTTCTTCCACGCCGCTTTAATTCGATGTTTAGTTTTGAAATTCCCTTCCACGATGTCAAGGTCAAGCAGTCGACCGTTTTTTGTGAGAAAGCCAGTAAGTGGATCGTCCTTTAGGGAAGTAACCTCGAATTTCTGCAAGTAGCTCCTGCTTTCTCTCTAACCTGCTTCACTGGGAATATCAGTGTGTTTCTGGTGGACGCGATGCAGTGTATCGGCTTCAAACAAAGTGCTGGATGACAAGAAGAAGGCAGAGAAGGTCAAGTTGGGTTTTTTTGGTATGTTGATGCTTTTGTAGAAGATGAGCCGCATTTGCACGCTGAGGTCAACTCTCGATCAGTTTGTGCTGGAGCTGATGGTCAGAGCGAAACTCTAATTTCGAAAGGTTTAAATCCCAGAATGAGCAAGATACGGAACCTGATCTGCTACCTGATCTCCAGCTTAAGGTTTCAGGCCTAATAGTTTCACAGATGGATTTGGGAGATGAGGGTTGCAGGTTTGAATCCCAGACTAGGATGTTCAACAACTAACAATTAGTTAGTTTGGGAAAGATACTGAACCTGATCTGCTCTCTGGAAATTTCAGGCCTAATCATTACAGCGTTGAAATTGGAAGAAGAGGGTTGCAGGTTTGAATCCCAGACTAGGAGGTTCCACAACTAACATGTCTTTGGGATAATACACAGAAACCTGATCTGCTACCTGACCTCCAGCTTAAAGTTTCATGCCTAATACTTTCAAAGTTGGATTTGGGAGAAGAGGGTTGCAAGTATGAATCCCAGACTGGGAGAATCTCGGGAAAGATAATGAGCCTTTTGTGATGCCAGAGGACAAGTATTTTTTGAGAGTCGATCCAGTGACCTGAAGTTTTCAGGTTTGAATCCCAGACTGTCATTGAGCGAGGCACCGAACATTAAGGACTATTTAAATTAAATAGTTGTTTTTTTTCATCGAGCTACAGGGAAACTTTAAAGAAACGATCCGGCAGTTTAACATTACTAGTTAAACTATTATTATCATACAGTTGCTGGTGAAGAATACAGTATCTAAACGTTTTTAAAAGAGTTTTGCTCTTATGTCTGATGACGATCCCCGCTGAGGCGCTTCATACGGTAATACCGCGAGCGATGCCTTCAGGACAGGAAACTGCTGTAACCTACAGGAACTCGGCTATAATTGAGCAGCAACCCGTCTGGAAGACTTCCAGAACCCTGGAGTTAGAATAAAACACCAACGTTTAGAACTACCAGTCTTTTTTTTACCCTAAAGTTTTTGTTTTTCCACATCAGACATTTTTTTTCCTGAATCCAGTCCCCTTAAATGAAACAGACATTGGCAACCAAGCCTTTGCAGACATTTCCTGTTTTAAAGTTCAGGCACACTTGCGTGCCACAGGTGAAGGGTCTGGTTTTTCAAGTAGGTCACGGCCTGAACCACCACTTCACTTCCATTCCCAAACGCACTCGATTGTTCCGTATTATCTTGCCATCTTTGACTTTATGCTTTTACAGTGGTTGTAATACGGCCCTCGGAGCTGATAACGGCACTTTGCCCTGTTCTGCTTCCTGTTGTGCCTGATATTAGTTGTAATTTCAGATGTTGGTTACTTGCATATATTTATTTATGTTATTTATTTTTTATTTTTTATTTATGTGTGTGTGTGTGTAAACATTATATTTATATTATATATTATATAACATTATATTATATGCATATATATTTTAAATGTATATTTTATATGTATGTCAGTGTATTGACTGTAATTTACATTAAATTTGTATTTTATTCAAACAGGAAAATAATAACTTAAAATTATGTATTTAGTTATTATAAGTAACAAATGATAACAGAATGACATAAATAATGTGAATAAATATAACATAAGTATAAGTAGTCCATGTCAGGGTTTGGAGTCCCTGTTTGATCACGTTAATTATGTAGTCTTTTACTTTACTTTACATTACTTTACAGTAATTTAGCAGACGCTTCTATCCAAAGCGACTTACAAGTCATTACAATTTACAATTCAACACATTTTCCTGCTTATCCTTTTACTTCAAATCATTCTAATGATTCTGTTCACTTGTGTCTTGTTCTGTCATAATTGGTTCTGACAGTAAAGTCGGTGTTGTCTTTTGTCAGGGGCTGGATCGTTTTTTTCAGTGTTTTTGGACTTGTTGGTCTTGTTGGCTTGTTTTAATTTATCCTCGTGTCTGTTACGTTACTCTGTCTAGATCGCTATTCTCGCTCCTGTCTTGTTCTAGTCTAGACCGATTAAACGTAGGGTAACGTGTATTGTCTTCGAGTGGCATTCTGCTAATAAAACTCCCTGCATTTGTGTCTTAGCTATTTTGTGAAAGCAACCCAGGGTTTTATTGTCTACCTTGTCGATCTAATCAACATGTTTATTGATTATTTCTCAATTTCTTCCATTCCATTAAATTCTACATTGTGTAGGAGGATTACGGTCAGCATCATAATTGCAATATTTCCTCCACTGCTGGAGACTGTATAGTCAAAGACATTGAATTCCTGTGCTTTAAATTGCAGAGGACAGATGTTCCGGGTGCTAAAGTCATCAATCACATCAAAGGGCCAGAGCCCGGTGCGTGTGAGGAGGCCTTCAGAGAGCTTGACCCACCCTGCCTCTCCACTCACTCAAAATCACTCCAGCAGACACCTCCCACACCACCATCTACACCATCTACACAACGCCTAATCCAGCCAACAGTTATTCCCACCTCAACCACATACAAAGGAAACGGCGTTCGATTTCATTATCATGTGTGTAAAAACATTATGTGAATTTCAAATAGGACTATATGATGAGTTGAAGAGTCTTATATCAAGAGTGTGACACAAAATTACCCACAAATGCAGGTTATGGCTAGTGATGAACAGAAACGTAGACAGTAACGTAAATTAACCTGAATCCTTTAATAGAACGCCACCTCTAATAGAGCGCCACCATGATGAAAGGGCTGAAAAATAGACCGCCATCCTTATACATGCAGATATTCATGAATGATAAACTTCTCTTCCACATTCTGTGTCCTCTGGGGACTTCTGTACTGACAATAATGTCTATTAGAGCATCAAATACCAAGTCATAAAGTCTGAATAGATTCTCATGTGGCTTGATCACTGAACAACAGTAGAACGCCTCTAATAGAGCGCCACCCTGACGAAAGAGTTGAAAATTTGGCCTGTTGAAAATCGTTCTATTGGAGAGTTTTACGGTATATTATTTTGTTAAAACCTAAAATTATATTTATAATATGTATTTCCAAATGATAATTTTTTTAATTGACGTTTATTGGTGAATGATTCTGTAAAACAAATTCCTTAAAAAGCAGTTGAGCATTGAGATTGCAACAAACAATTGCAGGTTCGATTTCGCAAAAAGGCAAATTCTTCTTTTTTTATGCCGAACCACAAAACTAAGGTGTATTTTTTTATTCGCATTTCAGGTTTTATCTTCGGCTATCTTTGTGAATCCTTCCGAGAATATCGTTCCGTCAGTGATTTTACATTCGCGAGGAACTGATAGTGAACCTAAAACTCGATTTACGTAGGCTTTTCACCTGCAATCAGATAATCCTTTCACTGCCAGGCAAATGTTAGTTATTGACTTCTTCTAAACTTGGAAGCTTCCCAACACCATTCAAACGTTGCTGACAGTGATTCAATGACTCGATCCATCAGAGAGAAGAGTTGCAAGCAGTGGCCAGTCAGCAGCTCTTAACAAAGTAGCACAATATTTGCTTTTAGACAGTTAACGACGGTCATCTACACGCGCAAAAAATGTTCAATTTCTAAAGAGAAACCTTTCTGACTCAAGTTCATGCCTAACCAGGGCCTTTCAATGTATTCGTGTGATATTTCTGCCCTTTCACACAACAATTCCTGGAGAATTTCCGAAACGACTTTACCGGTAAAGCACTACAATTCCGGCATTTTACCGGTAAAACACCATTCACACAGTGTTTTCAATCTACCCGTATTTTCAGTGACATAATTAACTGGCGACACCTTTGAACGTGCGAACGTGCTCGTCAAAATGTTCTGATTGGCTCAAAGCAGTCGTTTACTTCTGTGTGTACTGATTGCGTGCTTATTCCCGCAACCATAGTTCCGCGTTCACACAGGGCAGTTTGCCGTCAACTTACCGGCAATGGTACAATTACCCTTGCCAGCAAATTGCCAAAACAAATTTGCCGGCATTTGTCTGTTCACACACAACTGCATGCCGCCACTTTACTGGTAATTTACCAGTAAGGTCTGTACGTCTGAAAAGTTCTAGTCAGAGTTCACTGGCTCCTCATGGCCCAGAAATGGATCAAGGGGATATGAAGACATACAAAGAACAAAAGGAAACTGTTTTTACTCACAATGTTTGTGCACTATTTAGGCGTCAACCAATCAGAGCTCACTCACACATTTCCAAACAGAAGAAGAAGCATTTTTATTTCCCTGAATTTGTCGTAATGGAGAATGGCAAATAAAAGTGACTCCATCATTTCACTGCACTGAGGTCTTTAAATGCACTATTGACTGAAATGTATTGACAGAGGAAAGAGCGGCGAGGGTGGTTTAGTGGCGTAACTACAGCGCTCAGCACTGTCGACACTAACCGCCGCTGGTCCTGCCACTAAAGCCAATGTCACCCGCTCTGTGGCATTTCAATCATGCCTGTGATGCACACCATTCCTCAAGATCCCAGATCCTTGGAGAAAATTCCACTTCATGACCTTGGAAAGACGGGACGGTCCATAATTAGGGGCTGAAGGACGTGGGTCACGGCAATCAAGATCAGAGCTTAGTTGTGTGATGGCATGACTTAGTTACTGAGGTGTAAAGAGTACCAGACAGCCATAGTTACGTAAAAGTACAGATACGTACTGTGTAAGTTACTCCAATACAAGTAAAAAGTCACCACTATAAAAAAAATTTGAGTCAGAGTAGCAAAGTATCGAACTTTAAAAGAACTTGAGTATTTTGAGTATTATAAGACAAAAGATAAGGCAAAATAAAATACAAAGAAATGTGAAAAATGTCTCTTCATGAAGCTTTATTTTCTAAACTAATCCATGAAACTAATCCATGTTTCATAAATGGTAAAACTAATTAAATAAAGTACAAATAGTCAGTCTAAATCAAACTCAAATGTGCAAAAAATAAATCAAATAAATCCGATACAATAAAATCCTGGTAAATATTCACGTCTCTAAGTCGCGTTCAAGTGGTTTCTAATTTACAATTAGCTTCCAGTATCTTCACCAGTCTACAAATGGCAAAATCGCCTCGTTCGCCCAAGAAATGAACCAAAAAAATCGATTATGGTTTGTCGCGCACAATCAAAATGTAACGAGTAACAGTAAGTGTCAATTCAAATGTAGTGGAGTGAAAAGTACAGTTACTCAATCACAAATGCAGTGGAGTAGAGAGTAAAAGTTGCTTGTATTTTTGATACTCAGTACAAGTACGAAGTAGCCAAAAACATACTTAAGTAAAGTAACAAAGTGCATTTCCTCAAGTACCTTACACCTCTGCTTAGTTAGCCATGACTGTTTTAAACAAACCTGCTGCTGCAGACTGTCCAGTGGCTAATAATGAGTTTACGTGAGGTTTTGAGAACCTAAAGGTGATTAGCTTGAGGACGCGTGAAGGTCCAGCTAATTCAGCATGAAACTACCAGTTCCGACACCTGCTCTCTCAACGGCCCCAATAAAAGCACCGGCCCTATTGTTTTCAGAGCGCTGCGGTTTCCAATGAGGTGAAACGAGAGTTCCTGAAGGATGGAGTTCTCTTGAAGGAAGTATTACCATACATGGTTGGGTTTCACGGGTGTGGCCCGGGCGGTAATATAATAAGGCACCGCCCAGCTCAGAATCTACCTCGACTAGACTTGTTGGAAACTGATATGTCTGTTTGTGCCAGAGCATCTCCATCAAGGCTGTGAATGTTGCTCCTCAGACTTGAGAGCATCAATGGCAAATATCATTTACGGTATCAAAATCTGGAAAATAAGCTAGACAATTTTGTGTGTTCCATGAAAAGTCACACTTTTTTTACAAAGAAGAAGGATAGACTGTTGAGTTTCACATGAAAGTTCTCTATTTCTGGCCATTTTGAAGGAAGGTCAGTTTTATAGCTTCTTTAACCAGCTAAACAGTTTCCAGAAGCGCTTACAAGATCAAACAAGCGTTTTACAATCATCCATTATCCTTCTGACACAATTAGCAAACACATTGTAGTATTAAAACACTGGAGTTGCTGGAAACAGTCTTCTATACACTTATGTAGATATTAAGCCAAAATCAAATTTACTGCTATAATAGTTATTTACAACATCAGCAATGTATAGAGTGTATTTCTGATTAGTTTACAGTTATTTTCATTGACAAAAACAGTGCTTTTCTTTCAAAAATAAGGAGATTTCAAAGCGACCCCAAACTTTTGAACAGTAGTGTATTATTGGTCAAAAAGGCCTTTAAAACAGTGTAAATAGCTCAATGAAGAGATATGTAACGTCTGGCACGTTTCAAGATTCACACAAGCAAGAAACCCGAAAAACTACCTGTGAAACTAAATTTAACCGATTCAAAAGCAAGAGTTTCCACCCAAGCGGAGAGAG
This sequence comes from Paedocypris micromegethes, assembly GCA_028031935.1. NCBI lineage: Eukaryota > Metazoa > Chordata > Actinopteri > Cypriniformes > Paedocypris > Paedocypris micromegethes. The sequence goes on along the minus strand of CM051499.1, from coordinate 27,022,141 downwards.
AAACAGCAGCACGGTTCTGAAAGCTGTCACAGCCACTACACAGAGTGAATTGTTGGCATATAAAACGCAAGTGCAGGACCTTGGCATCCATAAACATGACACATATTTGATCCCCTTGAATAAATCATTAAACCGCCAACACATCCAGTCTCTCTCTCTCTCTCTCTCTCTCTCTCTCTCTGACACACACACACACACACACACACAATTACAAGTTAGTACTGGCTGAACTGTACAGCACTTCTCACGCAAGACTCTTTCAGACTGTCGTCTCATTGTTCCGGTAGATTCATTCGTGCACAACACACACAAACAAGCCTCTGGACTGGTTGAAGCCTGGTGAAATACATAATCTGTTGTGAGCAATCAGGCCAGAAATAACGCTAAATTGTCATGTACAGCCACATTTCATTATTAATCACCCGTATTCCTCCGTGTGCACTTCACAACGTATTGTTTTGCGATAGATCTATGCACAGATATGACAGTGACATTCTTTCATCTGAATCTTTTTGGTTTCACTCTTAACCCTCCTATTATGTCCGGGGTTCAATTTGACCCGTTTTCAAAGTTTAAAATATTTTTTTCAAATACTTTAAACAATTTTCTCACTTTGAAACTTCTCATGCTTGGCTTATTTGATGTAATCCTCACAGAGAAAATATAACGATTCAGTTCACAAATTTGTAACACACTGCTACATGTTTATGTTACAAAGATACTGTTCGGGTCAAATTGACCCGTGTTAAAAGTTTAAAAAGAAAAATAAATACGCAAAAGTATTTTTTCACTTTGAAACTTATTCTGCTTGTCTTAGTTGGTGTAATCTATGTATAAACAAAAATTCGGTTCGGTTGACACATTAGTAACGCTCTCTACATGTTTTTGTTACAATTATATTGTTTGGGTCAGTTTGACCCTTCAGACAAAATGGAAGCTAAAAAGAGTCAGAAAGATCAAATTGTTTTTGTTTCTTTGTAGCAATGTGACATAATACACAGCTGTATCACACTCACACACTCTCTCTCTCTCTCATATACACACACAAACGCACGCACACACACATTTTGGGGAACTTTGGCTTCTGACACTTATATGCATAATAAAGTCCCCCGGGTCAAATTGACCCACCAACATTATTGATGTTCCTCTGAACATAATGAGACGGTTAAGATGCTGGTTGTAAAGTTCTTTCTAAAACCGTAAAGATTTTGTAGGAGGCGTGAAACGTAACTGCCACAATAAAACGGAGTTTACTATATATTTATGGCTGTTCCTTACACACGTCACACACATACACACACGCAAGGCCACAGCAACGTTGAATCATTAAATGCCTCCGACCCGTCATCTCAGATCAGGTATCGGAGGACAAGCTAAAGCGCTGTGACTGGAGCAGTTGTCTGGTATGAATCTCCGCACGACCGGGGTGAAGAATGTCTGAGTGGGTCGGAGAAGCCATTAGAGAGCTAAAGGCCAGAAGCTGGAACGGAGGAGCAGAAGATATCAGATCACAGCAGAGGTGTACAGAGTACCAGACAGCAATACTTGAGTAAAAGTACAGATCATTATTGTCAAAATTACTCCATTACAAGTAACAAGTCACCAATTTCAAAAGGACTTGAGTCAAAGTAGCAAAGTATCCAATTTTAAAAGAACTTGAGTATTTTACTCTACTGAATTTAGGCACCCAAGAAATGTGAAAAACTCATGAGGTTTTGTTTTCAGATACAGAAACGAAATGTAACACCTTGACGTATTAAAAATGGTAGAACAAAGTAGGTAAAAAGAACAAAAAGTCAGTCTCAGTCAAACTGAAGTGTGCAACGAAAAAAAAATTGTAAAATAAAAATCTGACTAGTATTTCACTGGGCAATTGGTGTGTGTGTGTGAATCTTATGTGTCCTGCAAGGCGACCTTGAGTGACTAGAAAAGCACCAATAAATAAAAAATTGAATGGATTATTATCATTAGTCAATTAATTATTGATGATGTAATACAATTAGTAAAATCACGTTCACGTGATTTATCTGATAAATATCATCCAGTACCTTCAGCATCCTGCAGATGGTGATATCACCTCATCCTCCCAAGAAATTTACCGCAGTATCGATGCCGGCTTGTCGCGCACAATCACAATGTAACGAGTAATGGTAAGTGTCCATTCAAATGTAGTGGAGTTAAGAGTACAGATACTCAATCACAAATGTTGTGGAGTTGAGAGTAAAAGTTGCTTTTATTTTTGATACTCAGCACAAAGTAGTAAAAAATATACATAAAGAAAGTAACAAAGTACATTTACTCAAGTACTTTACACCTCTGGATCACAGGCCGTCAGAGTCATTGACCACAACCAGTCCATGAACTGGCCAAACTATCAAACGCCATTTAAAGTGTCTGAAACTACACGTATTCCACCCACGACCTGCATTCCCACCAGTGCTGGAGTCACGAACACGCGTCAGTGTCCCGGAGCGTCTAAAATAGACACGCATAATGCATGTGATGTCGACATGCAGGAGCAACAGGTGTGAGACGGAGGAGGTGTCGGAGTGGGACGGCAGCCGTCTAAAAAAAGCCCGTCTACTTCAGTGTAAGATTTTTGATTTAGTTTTCGTCATGGTCTTTTGACTAAAATTTCAGTTTTGTTTCAGTCCCAAATTAGTCATCTTGATTTTTTCTAGATTTTTCTGATTTTATAAATTTTCTGATTTTTAATTTAGTTTAGTCGACTAAAATGTTGTGGTGTTTAGTCGACTAAATCACAGTCTAGATGTAGTCAACAAAAATATATGTGCTATATATTCCAAATGTTTACTAAAGTTGCTATGTCTAATAAATCTGAATACGTAGTTAACTATAAACCTATAAAATATATACAAAGATGTGTTTATTTGGAAAAACGTTTAACTTTTCTTTCAATCCATACAATTATATTCTCCTAAATGAAACCTCCACAAAGAGGAAATGAAACACAGTCAAATAAAGTAAATTATACTTGCATCACGTTTATAAGTGACAAATGGTTGCACGGTGAAAGAAAGAAAAAAGTTTCACCTGAATATGGCGCTTCAGGTGTGTTGTATTTTTGCCTGTGACTGTTGCCCGGATTATTATTGGACGTTGTCACGAAAGACATTTTTATTTAGTGTCAATAAAGTGTCAATAACTGTAGTTGTAGTTTTCGTCCCTAAGCGGGAGTTTTTATATAGCTCTCATTTCTCAGGTAAAAAGTGTCGTTGACGAAGACAATGACAAAAATATTTCGTCGACGAAGTAAACTCTGATCTACTTGCCCGATAACCAGCCACAGAAGGACGTTTGCTGCTAATATTGCTCTAAAAGTCCGTGTTTTTAGGAACTTCTTGAGCTCATTCTTGCCCGGGACTATCTGAAGAAACTGAGGGTCTTCAAGTACTTTTGGTCTGTTTCCAGCTCCATATCCAGTTCCCACGTAAAGCCCCCGGGAGCGAGTGAGAATCAGGACTGGGAAACGGAAGGAGGGAGGGTCGGATTGTGACGTCCGCCCCACACACATGTTTAAAGACTTCCCAGCAAGTGAGTAAAAACCCAGCAGCAGGCCTCGCTTCTCCCCCCAGGCCCGTGTAAACCCTGACCGAGCATCTTGACTCCTGCTCTCCTGTCTATCATCCACTGCTTCTGTTTCAGTTGATAGTTTCAGGGCAACTACTGAACCTGATCCCAAGCAATTATGAATTATCTAGATGTTACGGTAAATCTTGCATCTAAAAAAAAAGGTTTGCCAGCAGATTGTGACGGAAAGTTCTGATCTTTGTTCCAGTTCTGTGAGTCTCAGCTAAACTCAACAAATCTTTGCTTGAGTCATTTGTTGTTGTTCACTTATTGTGACACATCCAATAAGCTCTCTCTCTTTCTCTCTCTCTCTCTCTCTCTCTCTCTCTCTCTCTCCCTCTCCCATTTTCTCCCCCTTTCTTTCCCACTCGCCTCTCTCTCAACTCACCCCGTCTTTTGTCACTTTCTTCTTCCCCACTCCTTCTCTCTTCTTTCCCACCCCTCACTTACCTTTCTCTTTCTTCCTCTTTGTCCTTTGTCTCCCTTACACTCCCTCTCTTTCCCTTCTACGTTCACTCTTTTCACTCCTACGTCCCTCTCTTTTCTCTACCACTCTCACTTTCCTCTCACCTCCCATCCCTCCTCTATAACTCTATCTTTTTCTCTGTCTCTCTCCCTCTACACTTATAACCCCCTTACTCACTTGTTATAAAGTTGAGACATTGTTAAAAATGAACGAATCATCAATGAGGTCTCAAGCACAAAAAGTCAAGCACAGTAAACTCAGCCTAGAGGAAATTGTTAAACTGTTATTGCTTTCCTGATAACCCTCCACACACACACACACACACACGCACGCACGCACGCACGCACACACACACACACACACACACACACACACACACACACACACACACACACACACACACACACCTCCTTTGAGCCCACCTCTCTTTGAAACATCAACTTTTTTCATCAAAAATTATTCCTTCCATTCCTCTTTGGAATCATTCTCAACAATCTCTAGCTGAAATATTTCTTGCTGTACAGCCATTACACGTCACCAGATTTCACAGAAATCAAAAGTGGAACAAAAACACAACTGGATTTTCATTGAACTCTGTCTGGAATCTACCTTTCATTTGTGAACCAAGGCACCACTGTCTTTAAAAAGAGCAAGACATTTCAAAAGGAGGGAGAGCCAGGAGGATTTATAGCAGTCAGCAGTTAATGACGTCGAAGAAAAGATTGCGCTTGTGTTATCTTGTTTGCGTCTTTCGAGTGTCACAACAGTGAGTCTGAGCTCCTGCCAGAAGATTCCAGGAGCTTGGAAGATCCAGGCTTATTTACATTCCTTGATTCTACTACCAGTGCCCATAACTGACCCAGTTCTGTAATCTAAATTCTCTTACACACACACACACACACACACACACACACACACACACACACACGACGGGCAGGTATATAGTAGTCAGCCAAGCAGTGAGGAATCAAAGCTAAAGCTGGATAAATAGCCTGGGGATCTGATGACTGGGATGAGAAACAGGTGGTGCGGACAGGCCGGAAAATGGGAGAACAATATGTTCGGAGGAGATACTACGAGAAGATCTGTTCCTTTCCCTGCACTGCTTTGATTCAGGATCCATCTCAGCAACCTGCACTATTCTTGCAGTTCAAAATAAAAAATTGTGGTGGGCGATACGGCAAAATTATATATCGTTCCAAAACCAAGTAAATACAGGCCAGTATTGCCGATACCGATGTCGATACTTGTTATTTTTATAGATTATAGATTTTTTTATAGATATACTTATAGATTTTTAGCACACAATATAAATTACATTTACTTTCTTGCATGTGGGGATGTCGCAATTTATAACTTCATTTTGCCCGATCTGAATACATCTGTAGTTTTTGATAAGATTCGCTCTTAGTTAGTCATCTGCACGGTTAACAAATAACAAGACATTTCAAATATGAAAAATATATTATTGCTATAAACTTAACATGCAGCCTGGAGGGAAATTACAAGAATAACAGTAAAATTTTAAAGAACTGGAAAAACGGAAAAATACTATAAAATACACAATAATATAGAAGCAAAAATGTCCAAGCACTATTAGTTTTTTTTATTATATATATATATATTTTGACACAACCCCAATATCGATAGTATCGATATTAAGGATCGATCCGCCCAATATCAAAATAACCAAAATAAGAACATGTTTTCACATTTAAAAGAACTTTTTTTGGCGCCAAGTGAAAGATGTTCAGCCTAAACAGACTCCTAGTCCCTAAAAGGCTTTCAAAAGTACATTTAAAACATCCACACGATTGTCAGGTCATAAAAAGTCCCTAAAAATGGGGTTTAATTGCTTAATTATAAACTTCACAAATGTTATTAGTCTAAAAATACCTCCGGGCAGGATAATGGCCCTTAACTGGCATCTCTCAAGTCATTTGACCCCAGGACCTCATCATCATGACACGCGTTGTGTTGGTTTACTGATTTTAGCTGGTGCTTCAGTCTAGCTAAGCTGGTTTTAGAAAGTTTACGCTGGCTTACAAGCAGAAAAGCACTAAAAATCCTCTACCACTGTAGTAAATAGAGCAGCCAACACTTAGACAGGCGCCTAATCGTTATCGAGACCAAAACCTGGAAAACCTCCTTTGCTTCCAAGAAGGCGCATACCTCACACCGACGTCCAAGCGGCTTCAATCACTCTCAACCTAAACATCTTAGCTGAGTCGAAGCTAATCTCGCCTGGCTGTCTGGCTTCAAAAACCTTCTCAGTTCTCCGACTGTCAATCATGAGTAGACGAAGATCTGACCAAGCAGCCGTCTTTAAAGAAGTTTAGACGATGAAGCCCGACTGGAAGCCCGTCGGCTGTTTGTTTGTTTCCACACCGGTCTTGTCTAGTGGTTTGTTTCGCATTGTGTGACTGAGTAAACTAGCTGTGGCTGATTTAACCGCCAGTGTCTTCTACCAACTATCCAAAGCGTTTCTGACAGCCTCACACAAGCCAGCCTTGTCACGCTTCCTGTAGCCAGAATGCGTCTGCTGGCTGCTTTGTGCAAGGAACATGATGGAAATGAAATGTCATTTCGCATCCACAGGTGGCCAAATCAACATGGAAGATAAGAGCTTCCACACAGGGGTCCTTAACAACCAAAATGAGGAGATATCCCACCAGTATCCATCCATCTGTCTGCCTTTAAGTCTACCGACCTGCCTATCTATCCACCAACCCATCCATCTATCAATCTGTCTATCTGTCTACCTACCTACCTACCTACCTACCAAACCATCCATTAATCTATCTATCTATCTATCTATCTATCTATCTATCTATCTATCTATCCATCTATCCATCTATCCATCTACCTATCTACCTATCTATCCATCTATCCATCCATCCATCCATCCATCCATCCATCCATCCATCCATCTATCCATCTATCTATCTATCTATCTATCTATCTATCTATCTATCTATCTACTTACCTACATATCTATCCAACAATCTATCTGTCTACCTACTTATCTAACTACACATGCATCCATCAATACATCCATCCATCTATCTATCTATCTGATTGTGTATCTACTTACCTACCTACCTATCTATCCAACTACTCATCGTTCCATCAATCCGCCCATCCATCCATCCATCCATCCATCCATCCATCCATCCATCCATCCATCTATCAATCTATCTGTCTGTCTGTCTATGAGTCTGTCTATTTGTCTATCTACCTACTTAACTAACTACCCATGCACCCATCCATCCATTCGTACATTCATCTATCTGTCTATGAGTCTGTCTATCTGTCTATCTACCTTCCTACCTATCTAACTACCCATCCATCCATCCGTTCATCCTTCTATCCCATCATACGTCCTCGACCAAGTCACAAACACACAGTGGTGCCAACACCACACGAGCACCGGCCTTTTTTTCCCATCCCTTGGAAAAGTCATGCAGCCGAGTTCAAGAAAAGTCACGGGCCACGAGCGTGAAGTTCCTCTGGCAGCGCTCCCACAAACACACAAACCCCCGAGACCAGGACACCCAGTACAGCGGCCCAGTACAGACCCCTCAGACCTGATCCGCTACCATCCTGTTATCACTTCAGCGATAAGGTCTTACAGTAGAGGGATTGTCTTGTGTCAGCGCACACCCCTACACCCCCCCCCCCGGACCCTCCTGTCCCAGCAATAACAGACCCCCGTGGGGCCGGGCCACTCGCTCGCTCGCTCGCTCACTACAGCTCTATAAAAGCCCTTTCCTTTGCACACTAACCAAACACTCCCGCAGACACGCATCAATCATTAACGCCAGCTAGTTAGAGCAGGAAAAGCTCACCACTTGCTCTTCAAACTGTGTCCCGACCTGTGGGAGAGAGAATAAATCCCAGTGCGGGCCGGGCCGGTCAGTAGATCCAGGGCAGGAGTTGCCTGACTGGGCTGTACGTGGGATCGCCGGTGTTGTGCTGCTACTCGTGCGCTGCGTCAGACTGACACACTGCTGTAGTAAAGCCTCCCTCTGGCTTAATCATGGCTCCGCCCATTACGCTCGCATAGTAAAGAGAGAGAGGGCGAGCGAGAGCGAGAGAGAGAGAGAGGGCAGAGAGCAATAGTGACCGAGAGAGAGGTACAGATAGACACTGCGGCAGACAGCAAGAAAACGAAAAGGGAGAAAAGGTCAGAAAAGAAAAATAGAGAATGAGAGGGAGATAGAGAGAAAGAGGTAGATAGGAAGAAAAAGTGAGAAGCAGAAAGATACAGAAATATAGGGAATAGGAGTGTGAGAGAGGGAAAAATGAAAAAAGATAACAAAAAGAGAGAGAGAGAGAGAGAGAGAGAGAGAGAGAGAGAACACTGCAAAAAATGCACATGAAGACAAAACAAAACAAAATGAGTAAAAAAGTAAAATGATAATTTTATAATAAAAAGTAAAGTAATTTTAAGTAAAGTAAAAATTATCTGCCAATGGGTAAGACAGCTTGAAACAAGTCCTATTTTCTTAAAACAAGAAAAATACTCTTAGATAAGTTAATTACGTTCTAAGATAGTTAATTTATCTTAGAATAATTCTAAACTAGTTAATTTACTTTTTTAAATAAAAAAACAACACACTTTATTGTGTAATTTTAAGATCTTTTGGCTTGTCAAGAACCTACATTTTTTGCAGTGAAAAAGAAAGAGAAAATAAGTGAAAATAAGGCATTGATGGAAAAAAGAAACATGGAAAGAAAGAACGAGAGAGAGAGAGTAATGGACTGCAAAGGACACAGGAAGGACAAACAGAAAGAAAAAAGAGTGAGAGACAGACAGCAATTGAAACTAGAGATAGACAGAGGAAGAAAAAGAGACAGTGAGAGTTTGAAAATGTCTGAGTGAAGATGGTTATTCCTGGCAGAGGAAGTCAACGCTTCCAAGCCAAAGGATAATTCTTCGTCTCAGCAGCTTTTTCTGAGGTGTCGCATCAGTCTTAACTTTGAAATGTCAACTAAGCGCTTAAGGGCTTTCTGTGATATCGTCTAATAAAGGCCTAGTTAACAAGAGAAGCAGGAAGGAGCACGGAGGAGAACGCTTCACAGTTGGGAATCCCGGAGACTGAAATAGTGCTGCTAATTATGGATGGAGGGGAAATGCTAAGCAGATGGGATGGAAGGTCCGGGGTGTCAGACTTTAGGATGCCATCATTAGGAGACCAAGTGGAGCCAAAAGCAGCCATGAGGGGCGGGGTCTTTCTAGCAGAAGCCAGATGCCCGCTAAAGCTCCGCCCTCTTTCCACGCCCCTTTATTCCAAATGGCTTTCAACGTCACCGAGTAAAGAACATCGCATGGAATTGTTGCGATGCATTTAGCTGATGTTTGATGTTGAAGTGTGAGTAAATTTGCATAGAAGCATCTGCATGTTTGACGAAAATGTGCAACTTATTTTGAATCATGTTTAAATGCTGGAGGATTGGAAAAATACATTTCATTGCATGTTCTACCAAGTATAATATATAATGTGTATAATGTGTACATGATAATAAAATTTGAATAATTAATAATAATTTGAATATAAAACCCCTTGATTTTTGAGTAGGTTTTAAAGAATAATAATAAGAATAAAAAAAAACTTTGTTTAATCTTTGTCAACACGGTTTAATAACTCTTTCTGTCCCTGAGGTACTTTTCTCTGTCGTTTGACTGGAAAAAGCATGAATGTACGTGGGTGCTACCAATATCTTGTGAGTGTGTTTGTGTGTGTGTGTGTGTGTGTGTGTGTGTGTGTGTGTGTGTGTGTGTGTGTCTATAAAAGAAAGATAGAGAGAGAGAGACAGAGAGAGAGATTTTAAGAGATGGATGGATGTGGATGGATGGATGGATGGATGGATGGATGGATGGATGGATGGATAGTAGCTAGATAGATAGATAGATAGATAGATAGATAGATAGATAGATAGATAGATAGATAGATAGATAGATAGATAGATAGATAGATAGATAGATAGATAGACTTTATTAATTCCACTAGGGGAAATTTTTCTACAGCAGCAAAAGCAGAGAACGAAAGAAGTTTTTAACATAAACGAACAGTGAAGGCAAAGTGAACAAAAGTAAGAAACAACAATAAAAAGTTTGTGCAAAAACACAACTGTGCAAATACAATGGAGCAAATGTAACAAGAGAAAATATAATGTGCAATTGCAAATACAATAGTGCAACGTGTCTGACTTGTGTGTGTGCGTGCGTGTGTGTGTGTGTGTGTGTGTGTGTGTGTGTGTGTGTGTGTGTGTGTGTGCGCGAGCGAGTCGGAGCGCGTGTGTATTCTCCTCTCCTCCACCTCTCGGTTGACTGATGTAGCGTGAACACGTTAGCGACAGCTTTAGCGCGGACCCCTCGCTCTCATTTGTCATCAGAAGTTAAACTAAAGGGTCTCGTGCGCTTGGAGCGAGGGGAAGCGTTCGCTCAAAACTTTTTGGCTCTGTTAATCCCTCGATGGGGGGACGTAATCCCCTAAATGAGAACACAGACTGCTTAGATTCACATTGCTTGGGCACGAGCAGGCTTTTGCCATTTCGGAATCTTAATTAATTTTAATCCATTTCATGTAATAAAATGTAATGATATTCAAATTCGATTATGCATGTTTTCATCTTCGATTAATTTGTCTTGAGCAACAACCTGATTGATATCAATCTTATCAGGGACAAACAGTTTCCCTGACCTCTATAGATCTAGACGGGTATTGCAATCGGCCCTCGATCTTCACAAATGTGAAATGTGTGTTGCAAAAGCTTCCCCGAGTTTGTTTTCATGCCGTGAAAAAGCACAGAATTAGTGCCGGGGCTTCACACTGCGCAGGTTCTACACATGCGGAGGGAATTTATTTTTCCAGGGGTCCGCCGCATAAAGAAAGAGAAATTATTTTTGAAGGCTGAACACGGTCCTGCAGAATATCGATTGGTTCTTTGTACAAAAAATGCAAAGGCAACAATGAAAATCGTTCCCACACACAACTGAAGGAACTATTGTATTTAACTTGTGTGTGCGTGTGTGTATTGTTTTCACAAAACAGATTTGAAGTGGGTTTTGTAGGCTTCTGCACCTAAAAGCTTACAAACACACAACTATTTTACCAACATACTCTACCTTTCAAAAGTTTAGGGTCAACTATTGACTTTCTTGGGAATTTCTCGCATGGAACAGCCTTCATTTCTAAGAACAAAGATAGACTGTTGAGTTTCACAAGATAGTTCTCTATTTCTGGCCATTTTGAGCGTTTGATTGAGCCACAAATGTGATTCTCCAGATGCTCAACCTGCTCAACGGACGGTCAGTTTTATAGCTTCTTTAACCAGCTAAACCAGCAGTGGTCACACCCGCTTATTACCTACACTAGAACAGTGGATGTGAGTCGGGCGCCGGTCGAGTTTAAAAAAACAGATAATAATATAACAGAATGAATGAGTGAGGAAACACAACGGTCAAGTAAGTCTGCTATCAACTCGGACATTGTACTTCCTGAAAATTGATTTTCTTCTGAAGTATGTGTGTGTGTTTACTACAATTTCAAACCAGAAGATGACACTCAGCAAACCACATGCAGCAAACATCTACATTTGAGGACAAAGCTATTAGCCCCCCTACAAAATAATTTCAAAAAGTATTTCAAAAATTATAAATATGCTGTATGTATTCACTGTATGTGTATATTTATACAAACGACATAATAGTTAATGTTTTTATAGCCGGCAGATCGCTTTGACTAGGTCGTGTAATGAGTAGATCGCGAAACAAAAATATGTGAGGTTGTCATCGAAATCATCGATAAAACTCCGGAATCTAAGAGAGACAGAAAGGAAGTTCTCCTCAGGTGACTGGACTCATCCATGTGTCTGTCAGGAGACAAATGAAGACGCCGCCTCCGCCAAAGTCTTGACCAGTGTTGACAAACGTCATCATCGCTTTGAACAAAAATACACTCGCAACCGAATCCGACACACACCAGACACCACAAGCTCAAGGAGATCACTCAATGAGCCATGAAACGATAAGAAAAATATCGTGATAGCTTGTCAATAGCTTGACAATCAGGAATACATTTTTACATTATTTACAATGCTTTACACGTCTTTACACAGGAATACATGCTTTACACATTCGTTTTCCAATAAATGTTTTCACCTAGGCTTCTTGAGTGTGTGTGCGTGTGTGTTCCTGTATTTATCACAAAATTGGGCCCCGAATGCTAGTTTTTAGCACAAAGTGGGGCCCTGTTTATGTCAATGAAATGAACTTTTTTTACTGGTTGGAATTAATCAGAAATATACTCTATACATTGCTACTGTGGTAAATAACTATTCTAGCTGTAAATGTCTGTTTTTGGTGCAATATTTACACAAGTGTATAGAGGCCCATTTCCAGCAACTGTCACTCCAGTGTTTAAACGGTACAATGTGTTTGCTAATTGTGTCAGAAGGATAATGGATGATTGTAAAAGTCTTGTTTGATCATGTTAGCACTGCTGGAGACTGTTTATCTGGTTAAAGAAGCTATAAAACTGATCCTTCCTTTCAGCAGGTTAAGAATCTGGAGCATCACATTTGTCAGTCAATCATATGCTCAAAATGGCCAGAAATAGAGAACTTTCATGTGAAACTCAACAGTCTATCCTTCTTCTTAGTAAAAACAAGTGTGACCTTTCATGGAACACACAAAATTGTCTAGCTGACCGCAAACTTTTAAACGAAAGTGCAATCTAAGTGAAATCAAGAGTTTTTTTGACTGTCACGCTTGACATGAAGCACGGCTCTCACTCGGAATTAAATGAGCTTAATCGTTTTATTTACTCTGGATGAAGAACAAACAGGCTTCGATAAGCACGACATGGCCGGAGAAGAAGAGCATCTGGCCTTTTGTCTCCCTCATTTCTGCTGCTGAGACTCAACCCGAGCGTCTGCTTTGTGTCAGCACGTAGAGCTTCAGGAACCTTCAACTTCAGAACTCATCAGGAGTTCAACCCGATCTTTAATAACCAACACAGTGAGCACCACACAAATCCGCCTCTTCCTGCCAAACAAGGACTAAAGATCTCGATTGGTCGTAATGGACGATGTGGGAAACTCCACACGTTGTTGAGTCGTTTGTCAACACGTACAACGCTTTTAATGAGCGTGCAACGTGTCCTGGTTTCTCACAGAACTTGCAAGGATTCTTGCGGCGCCACTGCAAACACCAGCAAGGTCAGTCGCAAAGTTCTCGCTTTTAGAACCAGCCTTCCTCCAGAGGATCCCTGACCTTGCTCCTCAGGATCCCGCAGCAGAACAGACGTTCCTCTGTCTCTATTTTAAAACCTCCAGCTCTTTGAAAGCGAGATCACCTGCTGCAAAGCCCAATCCAGCCGGTCTCGTCTTTGCCGTGGGAGTCAAAACGTAGGAGATTCTTCAAACGCAGTCCAACCCGAGGCTTGATTCCTGGGGGGAGGCTTTAATATCTGCTCACAGTCTGGACGGAGGGAGATCGATAAAGACTCTCGGAGAAAACCCGGCTTTGGCCACAGCTTGATACGTGGATTTAATCAACCAGATATTTCTTCCACATCCGTTTCCTAGCATGCCAAGTGTTTGGAATCAGATAAAATGTCTAATAAACGAACAAAAATGCCTTACATTTACGTTTGGATTTTTTTAGTTGTTGCTTGAAACTACGTTTAGTTTTTCGAAATATTTTTCCCTTGCAATCTTCAAATTTTCGCTTCGAAGTTTGTTTTTTTTCTGGCCCAAGATTCACGTGGACACGGCCCTTACTCTGATTGGCTGGTGAGAATGTGATTGACACCTGCATTTATGGTGAGAATGTGACTGACTGGAAGAGGGGGAGGAGTTTAGCTAGCGCTTAAACACAAATCATAATCAGAACACCTTCATTGTCGGAGTATTTTTGCATTTGTAGTGATTCGACACGAAACCATCCACATCACGGAACGAGAACGACGCAATTGTTGTTTAGTTCTAGTTAGCAAGAAATTACCGTTATAGGTATTTTTTTACAACATAAAGAACATTTTATCATTATTTTCATCATTAATTGTAATAATACGTGAAACTTGTTTAGCCAGAAACCTGACCAGAAATCCAAACGACAAAAAACTATTTGAAGCTAAAAACGTTTCAAGCTAAAACTTGAAGGTTGCTAGCGAAAAAACAAAACGTAAATGTGAAGCATTTTCGTTCACTTCTTAGAAATCTACGTTTGATATTTTTGGCACCAATCTGATTCCATACAAGTGGCGGCATCTCAACGTTATCTGCAGGCGTGTTTGCTCAATGCATCGATTCACGAATTATGCGATCCGAGATTATCCGAGAGAGAAAGCGTGCCCGAGTTGCACGCGCCCACCACGTCAGGAGTAAACACAACCTTTCCCCCTCTGGGAAATCATAAACTGACCCCGGACCAGCCTCATGGTTTCATTCCACCAATCACTGCAGGGCTCGTCTCCTCCGTTCTGCAGATTTCAGGAAGCCCATCACAAAGGAAAATCTTTACACTCTTTGATTCTGACATTGAGACTCTCCCATTGCTTTCAACGACCCTTGGCGATGCTCGAAAAGGCGTTTAACCGTGAATCTGTCTGGCAGCCTACAATTGCTCTCATTGGGAAAGAGAGGACTAACAATGGCTCGCAAGAAGTGGAGAGAGAAGTGATTACTCAAACTTAGAGGATCAATTATTTATGCAAAACTAACATGGCGGCTGCTGGTATTTTCCATCTCCCGATGTAACGGGGAAAAATCCTCGGGATTAATTAATCATGACGGCATATGCACGTGGAAAAGCCCAGACGTATGAAATATTCAAAATTGCAACAGACAAAGTACAGGATTTCACAGCGAGCCGGCGCTGGAAAACTGTGGAAATCTTTAGCATTACAAATGTTAGTCTTCCACTACAAAAACCATCAGGGGAAAAAAAAAGATCCTGTGAAAATGGCTTTGATCTGGGAATTTGCAAATCAGCAATTGTGTTTAAGCAGATTTTGTCTACATCATGAAGGGGTGAGAGAGAGAGAGAGAGAGAGAGAGAGAGAGAGAGAGAGAGAGAGAGAGAGAGAGAGAGAGGAAGTAGAAAGTGATTGGGAGAGACAGTGAGAAAGAGAGAGAAAGAAGAGAGGGTGAAGAAGACAGGTAGAGAGCGAAAGAGAGAGAGAGTAGAAAGAGAGAGAGGGAAAGAGAGAGAGGGAGATAGAGTAGAAAGAGAGGGACAGAGAGAGGGGGGGGCTGAAAGAGAGAGAGAAATAGAGAAAGAGAGTTGGCAGGAGAAGTGAGGGGTGAGAAGATTTTCCGCGCGAGGCGCCGCTGATCGCCAGAGATACCCTCTTCCGAGCGTTGAGCGAGAGAGAGAGAGAGGAGAGAGAGCGCGCTGAGGGCGCGAGAGAGAGAGGAGCGCGAGCGGAGCGCGCGCCAGAGCCAGAGAACATGAGAGGAAAGGAAGGATTACAGAAGAGGGGTGGGTGAAAGTAAGATAGAACGAGAGAGAATTGGGGAGAGAGAGAGAGGAGAGACAGAGAGGAGGGGACGAAACAGAGAGACCCCATTGACGAGGGGGAGAGAGGAAAGAGAGAAAAGAGAGACGGGGTGGTGCAGAGAGAGACCCTATTTGAAGAGGGGGAGAGAGAGTAGAGAGAGAGAGAGAGAGAGAGAGAGAAGAGAGAAGAAGAGAGAGGAAAGGGGGGTAGAGAGAGGGGTGAGAGAAAGTAAAGATAGAGACAGAGGGGCGAGAGAGAGAGAAGAGGGCTTAGAAAAAAAAAAAGAAAGATGAGGGGGTAGAAGAGGAGACCGTATGAGATATGAGAGAGAGAGAGAGAGAGGGGGGGAGGTGGGGGCAGAGCGAGAAGAATTAGAAAAGATAGGGAGAGTAAGAGAGGCACGTATGAGATTGAGAGACAGAGAGAGAGAGAGAGAGAGAGAGAGAAACAGAAAGAGAGAGACATTGCAGAGAGAGAGAGTGAGAGAGAGAGAGAGAGAGAGAGTAAGAGCGAGAGGAAACGCACAAGCTGCAAGAAGCACTCACCCTGTCCGTACTATGAAGCATTGTCCACGCACACACCCAGTTCCTCGCGCGTGAGGATGCAGGAAACTAATCTGTGCTTTGCACGCTCCACCAAACGCTCAAGCGCAGCACAACGTTCACATTAAAAGTACCGGGGCTACAAGAAGCATCTCGAGAGCTAATCCACCTGCTCACATCACCTCCCAGAACAACCCCACACAGCCCTGAGATGTGCTGAGCCAGCTCTGAGACAGCACCGGAATCCGTCCGTCCGCCTGCCATGGCAACCAACACCTGGCGTGAGCAGACTCAATCCACAAACAGACCTTCCCTTTCAGTCCGGCTCCGCTATCAAACCTGCTGAGATGCCGAGCTCCAGTCCCCGCGTCAGCAACCTGCAGATTTCTCCAGGAGGAGGAGAGAAATTACCTCGGCTGATGAGACGGAGGCTCTTGTCACTGGCGAGGAGAAGCAGTAGGATCTCCAGAGAAGCCCCGGGCTGCAGCTCTCACACGGCACATGCAAACGTCGGCTGAGGATGGGAGGGTGAGAGAGAGATGTTGAGGGAAAGCTGGAGAGAGAGAGAGAATGGGGGAGAGGGGGGCTGCTCGGCACATTACATCATTGCTTTGCGCTGCTGAAGAGACACTCCCCTCCACACCTTCTGTGTGCCGGCACACAACCGGCGGATGCTGAGGAAAACGATGGAGGATTGCGATGGAGCGGCGTTTTTGGAGCATTACGTCATTTTGTAAAAGCGAAGCAGAATTGATGAATCGAGACAATTGATGGGTTAATAAAGAGATGGATGAATTGATGGATGATAATATTGGTGATCAAAGATGTGTGGATGAATGGATGGATAGAGGTTAGGGTTGAACCGAGGGTATGGATGGATGGATGGATGGATGGATGACGGAACCTTAACTGGTAGGTTGGTTGGATGGATGAATGAATTAATGGATAGATGGATGAACAAAGTGGGTTGATAGATAAAAAAATAGATGGATAAATTGATGAACAAATATGATGGATGCCAAGATTGGTGATCAAAGATGTGTGGATGAATGGATGGATAGATGTAGGGTTGAACCGAAGGTATGTATGTATGGATGGATGATTTTAACTGGTTGGTTGGTTGGATGGATGAATTAATGGATAGATGGATGAACAAAGTAGACTGATGGATAGATAAATAAAATAAGTATGAATTGATGAACAAATATGATGGATGATAGGATTGGTGATTAAAGATGTGTGAATGAATGAATGGATAGATGTATGGGTGAACTGATGGGTGAACAGGCTATGGATTTATGTATGAATGGATGGATGGAAGAATAATGGAACCTTAACTGGTTGGTTGGATGGATGGACATATGGAATGATGGATGGCTAGATGAATTGATGGATGGATGAAAGGGAATGGATGGATACATTTATGGATGGAAGCATGGTTGAACCAAGAAGATGGATGGATGGTGGAACCTTGGCTGGTTGGTTGGACGGATGAATGGATGAATGTCGGAATGATGAATGGATGGATGGATGGATTGATGAACAGAGTGAGTGGATGGATGAAAAATGGAATGGAAAATGTGGATGGATGGGTGGACTGGGGTGTGTAGATGAATATGTACACAACTCTGGGCCTGAATAACCACCCTGGTTTAGTGGCCAACCAATCACAGCGCCGGACACACAGACACATTCACACTCTCGCTCCCAACGTTCCAGACTCAAATTTATCCGAACACAAACAGTTTGACCGTGGGAAGATGGGACTGAAGACCAGCAGCAAAGCCACACAAAGAATACAGATTTAAAAAAAGCTTTAATAAACCCACAGGAATTATTACATATAAATTATATAAGTACTGTATTTACGCAAATATAATCACCCCTGATTTTTCAGGCACAAAAAAAATAACCTTTTTTTTAATTAACCCTTTCTGGTTTTCAATTACGTTAATATACTCTTAAAAACATGTGACTCGTATCATTTTGATATCGTTTTACTTGAATAATAGAAAACAAAAAGTCGAAGTCTTGTGGTCAGGATTTACTAGGATCTTTTGCTCTGCAGTCAGACTCCGCCTGTTTTATCTTTTATAGTTTTTTTATAGTTTAATCTTAATCGCAGCGTGTCAAATGCTTCTTTATTTCTGTTATTTAGCCTCATTTAATCAATTAGCCTAATTAGCCAATAGCCTTATTTAGCCAACAAAAGGCTTTCTGTTTATTTGTGATTGTTCCTGCCTTGAAATACGGAAAAATTGGGCCTTATAATTACGCACATTTGAAATTGGCAATTCTAAGCACCCCGCAAGTTTTTGAGCGTTGAAAATTCGGAAAAAAAGATGTATCGTATAAATACGGTAAATGTAATAGAGTTCATGGAGCTTCTCTGCGAAAATCCCCATGTTGTAGCTGTTTATTTAGCATTAAGCTCCATTTAGACAACCACGTAAAACGAGCAACAATGGTGAATCGCCAGGCTGCAGGGCATCTTAAGGGCTCACAGAGGGGGCGCCGTGGGGTAGAAACACAACGCCGCGCCTCTCCACCCACCACCACACGCCACGACTGTAAACCTACACCCACGCCACTGCAGAGTTTACTGGGACGTGAACTCTCTTTCAACTTGCTTCTTTCCAGGCAGCGAGGAGAAAAAAAAACCCACTACAACGATGTAATATCCGAGATACCACCTGCTTAAAAAAAAAGTGCTCGGCTTGCCAACGAACGCACTGAGACACTGACTTTATTGCATGGCTTGCTTAATAATTACCGGCTTTTGGCGAAGCGGGTGTTTGAGTAATGTCAAGTTAAGTTCTACCACCCAAACGTACAGATTCGCAGAACAAAAGGTCAACATGTCAGGGACAAAGGGGGATTCTCCCATTATTCCGTTATTGTGTTCATCATCCACACGGACCCCCACCAAAGACGCCCCGCCATTTCCCACATTCCCTGGTTTAGAGACGTCTGCCTTCCACGAAAACAACCAGAAGACAAGTCGCCTTGTGGTCAACGTCGGACCGCCAGTAAAAACACAGGTCTTTTTCTTCGGCAGCTAGACAGTGGTGGTAATTTATTTGTCCTAATTTGACACTTTTTTTTTTTTTTAAAGAAAGCCTGGAATTCACAGTCAGATAGAGCCGTGCTGTTTCTGATGAATGCTCTCCACTGTTTTCCCTGGCACTTGGCGTTCACAGAAGCCATTTTTCTCAATCGTGGCAGCTGTTGGTCAGTCTGAAGGGGGAAAAATCACGGCCTTTGCTGCAGTGCACTTTTGACTGGGTAAACGGCGCATGCTGTTTCTCAAACGCTCGGCAGTGGAGGACAATATTAATGGAGTTTGATGTCTTCCGTGGAAACCCAACCTGTTTTTATTTCCACTAAGCTGCGCTTGAAACGCTTTGTCGAAAAGCATCGCTTGTTTCGATGAGACGCGGGTGAACAGAGGTCAGCCGGCCTAACTTTCTCACCGCGTCAAAGCCAAATAAAGCATCTTCCACCTAAATCCCATAAAGGAGTTTAAAATAAGAGCCTAGTCTCAGATTGGGATGGTTGAATGACAGAATACACCCTGAAGTCTTTTGTGTGCTTCCTCAATGAATGATATTCCAAAAATGTGAGTTTGTATGCTGATTGGAATGCGGCAAACAGACCAGACTGTACTATTTTCTATCGTGTACAAAAACTCTAGTTACAGGGCACTGCCTTGGGCAAGAGCCGAGCGGCGGGAAAACAAACAGAGAAGTTGACCTTGAGCTGTGAAGATTTGTCAAATCCCCGAGATGTTCAAGTTGAGCTGAGGGCCAAGTTTTTCCTCCTTCGTTTTTATTTTCTCATGACAGTTTCGAGACAAAAATATCCAGAGTGTTTTCCTCTGACCAAGACGAGATGAATGTGGCGAAGGAAAATTCCCGTTGTTTCATCAGAAACCCTTTGGAAGTGGCATCTCTTCCAAAAATGAAACGCATCTCTAGGTGGAATTAGAAGTCATATTCTCTACGTGGTTAATGTGGCTAAAATGAGCCTTAGTAGAAATCTTCACGACAGACAGAAACAAGGGAAAAAACTATTTGAAAAGGAAAATGAAATGAATGGATTTTGTATGCTTTTTGATTCTTTTCTACTCTAAAATGTACTTATTACTGGTAAATAAAATGTGCCAATGGGCTTCTTTTTCCATTTCTGTGTCACGGGGTGCTGGATGTCAACAACTCTTGGCCCTGTAATAATAATATAATATAAAATATATAAAAAATAAAATAATAATGTAATAATAATAATAATAATAATAATAATAATAATAATAATAATGCCTTTTAATTTGGCAACAACACCCAAGGACACTTTACAAAACACAAAATAATAAAATACAGTATAAAATAAAGTATAAAAAGACATACACATCATACAGGAGACAAGATACAATGGCGATATGTAAAAAAAAAAAAAAAAAATATAAAGTTTTTAACATATAAATGTGAGTATTACATATATATATATATATATGTATTATATATGTACCGTAATATTTCCCTAACCCCTTTTTAATTTTTTTACATATGCCCCATTCGCCAATGCCTAAAACCGCCACTTTATATATATATATATATATATATATATATTTTTTTTTTTTTTTTTTTTTTTTTTTTTTTTTTTATTTATTTATTTTTTTTTTTTGAAGCGGGAACAGAGCTGTCATAAAATCACCCTGAAGTAAAGAAACGAAGACATCCTTCAGATATAAAAGTGCACTGCTGATCCCAACACAAGGTTTTAAACAGTGTCTTAATTGTGGGGTAATTGTGGAATAATTGTGATAATGCACCAGCACAAAAGACGTCCAGTGCTCTCAGGCCAGTGCTGGTGGTTCTGATTGATTATATTTAGCAGGAGCAGTGTGACTGACCTCTCCCAGAAGCATTTCACTAATTACACCAGGTCAGAGGTCAAAACGCCGGGCCCCTTTGTGTCCATTCAACACTGCCAGGACAAATCAGATTGGCTGACAATCTCACTTTGCGTGTGATGCGCTCTTTAATCTAAAAAAGAGGATGTGGGTTGAAGTTGATGGTATCGAGTCTCGGAGCATTCGTCACGCCGGAACGCCACCCAACCTTACATGGACGAGCCAAGCAACCCCATTTACTGAATAGACACCGGAGGTCAAGAGGTCAAGACCCTTTCAATCTCCGCAACTCAGGAATGAGAAAAATGCAACACGGAATGCCAAGCAAGAATATGCAATTAATTATAAATGCCATATTTGATCGGCAAAGCACCAACCCTGGGTAGCTTTTTTATGAAGGCTGAATGAAGAATTTAAAATCCGATGACAATACAGCCAACTGAACAAAAGTCTTTTTTAAGCCAACAGGACGATGTATGGCAAGCCAAATGGACTGCATGTGCTTTTTTAACGCAGTATTCTCTGTTGTAATCTGATTTAAAACGTACGCAGAACATTTTAAATTAGCGAAGCACACATACAGACGAGCTCCACTACAAAATGTATGGTGAATCCAAACAATTTAAAGAGAGAGAGAGAGAGAGAGAGAGAGAGAGAGAGAGAGAGGTAGAATAATGCCTACAAAATAATGATTTTATAACACCAATGTTGTGGTGTCAATCCATTGGAATACATGAGGTTGGTTTAATGTTTGACTGTAGTTCTATAAACATTCTTTGGGATTATCGAAGGAATCACTTCATTGTTACACACAATTAATAATCCAACACGTGTGTAACTAAGATTTGCAAACATAATCCCATTTATCTGTCTCTCACTGGTAAACGTTGTGATCCCATTGGTTTTGGGATCAATTTGGCAAACAATGCTGACCACTCAAATGCAATGTACAAATTACTAGTAGTTAGTCTAATAGTTACTAATTACTAATTGTTAAAATAATTAAATACTGATTGTAAGTCTGTGATGCCTCACGAGAAGCTTCAGACCTGAGGGAACGTTGCTCTCACAGCTGGTGGAGCTATATCCAGAAGCCACATCATTCCCATGTGGAGAGGTGACATTCCCAGGACCACCACAACTATGCGGAAAAATGTTGTGCTGATCCGTAAACACACGCCGTTGCTGTCAAAGAGCCATATTGTTAGCATAGCCGCGCCATTGTGACTAACCAGATTACGCCAGGCAAGGTTTTGTAATGATTCCCAAAAAACGGAACATTAAATTGATGTAGTACTGGTCTGCAGAAATGTTCAGCAGAAGCTTAAGACACAGACAATTTCTATAAAAATTCTCGGACTCAAGTCCAAGTGCTCTACCAATGGACCACAACTCCTCTACTACAAAGATAGAGTCATCGAGATTAACACACCAAGCCATCTCAGACCCTCATAAACGGCCCCGAAAGTCTGAACAAAAGACTTTTTTGTCTTTTTTTTTTGTCATTTTTGCTACTTTTACGTTTTTGGTTTGATTACTTTGTGACATGTGAAAGTGAAGAGATCTCGGTCCACTTTTGTTTTGCCACACGCACAGAGGCTTCCGTAACTGCTGCTCTGTCACATCGCCATAATAATTAAGGGGGAGAAAAACCCTTTTCATAATGGCAGGCTGTGTGACCCAGGCGGCGATTTATTAATATTTTGAAAGACAATTGCATTCTACGACAACTCTACTCAACCTTAGAAAACCGTACCAATAAAAAATATTTGATTATTCCTAATACTTTAATAAAAAATATAAATGCTGCGTTATAAAGTGATAAAAAACAGATTCATGTGAACTGGGTTCTTCTAAATCCACAAAGGTTTTGTGAACAGCAAAAGGACTGGAATCACTTTCCGCTGATTTTCTTTCTGGCTCACATTAAACAAACTGGATGCGGTTCGCTTGAAACTAATAATATGTGCAAGCACCCTAATTGTAATGAAAAAAGTCCCAATTTAGCTTTCGTTCTACCGTTGTACACAATTTGAGAGAAATTCCTTTGTCTTCTTCAGTTACCCATCTTCATCCCAACGCCCAAAATGTGGCAGATGGATAAGATGAAGTGTGTGAACAGATTTGCCAATTATGCAAGAAACGGGGTGTGCGATCCAGAAGAAAGCTCGCAAGCAAGAGCAAGATCTCAGCAAGCTCAGCCAAGTTCTTACTTAGTCCTGACATAGTCAGATCCTTATAAAGCAGCAGGGCACGTTCACCAACTACACTCTTCACCTTAGGGATCATGTTCCTAGTGGTTCTGGAAAAGCTGTGGCAGTGTTTCCCAGCTGTGGTGATTCAGAACACAGAGGTTGACCATCCTCCTCTTTAACTTCCACCTGTTCTCCCACCCCCATCCCTGGTCCCCCTTTTTTTCTCCATGGTGTAGAGTTCCACGTTTCCTTGGCAACACAGCGGTTATGTTCTGTTCTCCATTCAGGCGGCATTCTCTTGCCCTGGAGGGCAGATGCACTCCGCTTGTCCTCCTGTCATCCACACCAGAGAAGCCCACGTGGACAGCTCCATCAAACTCCCGTGTAACCTTCGCAAACCAGCAGAGGAGTGCCACTACTGACATCCAGAACTCAAAGTGCCAGGCTTTCTTGTTTTCCAACCCAGAACACACTCGACTCGCTTGAGGAACTGAAATTACAGTGCAAAGACATCAGACTCTTGCTCTGAGTGGGGGTGGAGGACATTCCTCTAATTGAGGAGGCGGTAACCATGGCAACATATTGCGGCGCTGCGTACTGTAATGGGAGAACCCCTTACTGCTGCTCGGCTTCACCTTCACCCAACCAGCACTCTGAAACCGTGTCTCGGCATGGAATCAAATCTTAAGGTGCTTTCATACCTGCCTTTTTTAGTTCGATTGAATCGCATCATTTTGAGTTTGTTTCCCTGTTTGGTACGTTTGGCTTGGGCTGGTTTGAAGGCGGCAATCGAACTCTGATCCACACCAAAAGCGGACCAAACAAGCGTATGGAGAAGGCTTGAAAAGCTTGGGTTGGTACGCTTCCAAACCAACTCTGGTACGATTTGCTTGTGGTGAGAACTTGGTCTGAACTTGAACCGTACCAAATGAAAATACCACTGCGCATTTTGACCAAATTCAGCTCTATTTCTAAATTCTGCTGAATATCTCCGGTAGATTTCCGTGTCACGCCATCTCCTAAAGCGAAGTGCGAAGATAAAATATTATTTTACAGCCGCATCCACTACACTCTCAAAATATAAATATGTGTGTATAATAAATGTCTCAAGCGATCAATACAAACTCTATAGCATAGTTCTATAGTCTATTATAGGCACAAAAAGCCAGCCCAGTCGTCTCTCCAGACTAAATAGCGGCATGTGGTCTATTCCCTTTTTTATTTACATCAACTGGTTTCACTGGAATTCTGATGAATTGAAAAGCAGTTTAGGAAATATTAAAAGGACACATTGGGCCAATGAGTGACGTGGATGCTGGCACGTGACTGAACTTTGGTTCGGTTCGGATGGGAGCAAAAAGTGTGAACAGAGACCAGAATGCCATAAAAATGCAACAATGTATAATTTATTGCTCTTGGTCCAGACCAAATGAACCAAACCACAGGTGAGAAAGCAGCCTTTTACTGCTTCAATCCACTCACTTCAACTTCAGCATTGCACAACCTTCAGACCAACACACAACAGAAGTCTCGACAAGTTCTGTAACCTAGATCCTCTGTGTTTATGTTCTTTCAGGCTGAGGAGGATTATCTGATATTAATTTGAGCTCTGACAGAACAGGTATGGTGGCGTGAGTAATGCCACGGCAATGTTTATTCTGCTCATGCCTTGTCTGTCTCGAAACAGTCCAACCGTGTCAGATAAACAGCTGGTTTATGTAGAGCGAGTCATCCTGGGGTCAGTGAAAGTCGACTAAATGACTCGTTGTCACTCTGGACCGTTGGGAAAGATGGAGTCGCTGGTGTTAGGGATGGTGTTGCTTCTCGACCAATCGGGAGACTGACAACACTCATCCGGCCAGTGAAGCTATCATCACACCAAAGACCTTGTCAGGTTAGAATGGCAGAAGAGACAGACAGAGCTGAGCTGGTTCATCTGAGTTTTGATTTTCATTCTCCTTTTTTTTTTTTTTGCTTTCCTAGTCTTTGTGTCCTAGTGGCTTGCTCACTGCTCATTGTCAATGATAAGTTGTTAAGTTAATACATTTTCCGGACTAAGAGGTGCACCACCAATAAAGAATTATTTTCGAATAATCCTTCTTCACAGGATGGACAATGGACATTTTTTTCAATTTTATTTTTTTCCATTTAATTTAATTTAATTTAAACTCTTTTTTCCATAATTTTTGACCACTTAAAAGAAAATATTTTCCCTAATTTGCATAGCGACTCTGCGTTGGTCTCAAACTAAGAAAATAGCTATAAAAATAATCTTGAACTTGAACTTGAACACACTTCACACAAGGATTTGTGTGACGCATGAAGCAGAATCTTTGAGAAAAAAAAACTTTATTAATCTCAATCATCATGACCCACTGGGTAGCTCTGATGAAGCACGCACTTACAGACAGTGTAATGATGTAATAGTAATGATGGTTAGTGTCTAGTCAAAACTCGGTTTAGATTAGTCGTGGAGAATTGAATGTTACTTTGGCTTGCCATAGCTCACTCTTCTTCTCTGTGTTAAGTATTACTCTTCAAGTCGCCGTAGTTCTCCCACAATTCATTCTGTGATCCATTTCACTGCCTTCCTTCTCGGAAAGTGTTTGCCAGTGTCTCGGTGCACGAAGCAAACTCTATCAGCAAAGTTTAAAGAACGCTACAGAGATTTAAATAAAATCCGCCGGTAGATTATTATTGCCTCACATCCCTGCAGGCGGACTGCCGTTTCTCACCGCCTCATGACGTGGAAGTACGTGAAACGAAAGCTGAAATATCAACAACCTCGGGCATCGGTTGTTTAGACAAGAAGTTCAACGTTCAAAGACATGAGCAGCAAAGCCATTAAAATGCTAATAAAAAGGTGACCGGAAAACTGACAGCGGATTTACAAACCACCTCGTGTTCAATTCTTCATATTTTTGACAAAGGCTTTCCGCTAGGTTTTTTTTTTTTTCTTTTAGTAAGAGAATAATTCGCTGAACACGTGACTGCTGCGAGAGCCAGAAATCTTGCTTTAGAAAATTTTAAGGAAAAAAATAAACGCCTCAAAAAGAAAAAAACTCTGCCAAGTAAATCACAAAAGCGTTGAGAGGTCAAGTAAATCAATTTACATCTTGATCAAAGATTATTTTTTTTTGTTTTTTATAATTCGGCAAAAGTCAAATCCTGTTTTTCTTATCCAGATCTCCAGTGATGAGAAAGACAATATCATCTACTCACCTTTTACAACAAAATGGCTCACCTTTGCCTATTTCACGTGTTAAAAATGGCACTTTGTTTACCTGACAGATATTAATACCTTTTTTAGTTTATATTTTCGACAAACATTGCCACCACCGGTTTTACAGTTCATGTCCAGTGATCTACAGCACACAAAGGAAGCGTTTGAGGGAATAACAGCATTAGCTTCACATATTGCTCACCCACCCTTCCGGACGCCGCTGATTTAATGGCCCGTCTTGAGAGCGTTCATTAATGCCTGTCCAGGAAGAGTCACATCTGCTCCACTACCTTTATTAAATCCAGTCAGTGGTCCAGCATCCTACTCCTTCTCCAGCAGCCTCGTGCTACAAGGCGATGTCCGTGTTTGCGTGATAAAGCATCTGCTTGATCTAATCCCCAATCTAAGTCACCCCATCCCTTGTTTACCCCCACTCCAGCCCCCCCGTGCCCACATACCCCCACCCCCGGGCCTAGCGGGCACACACGGCCATTAGCAAACACGGGGACGCGGCAGAAACGTACGAGCAGGCGTTGGCTATTCCGGTAAATCTAGTGAAGATTACATTTCAGCGCAGGCGAAATCAATGGCGTTGAGACCCTCTGATGGCATCCATTTGCGAATTGGTTTTTATTACCGGACAAAATACAGTGCCGCCTCGGATCACAAGGTTAATTGGTGCCTTGACTTTGGTTGGAAAAACATGAGCAAAGGTAGGGCAAAAAGAGCGAAAGACGGTACGAGAGACAATTAAGCGAGAGAGAGAGAGGAGAGAGAGAGAGGAGGAGAACGAAATTGAGGTAGAGAAAAAGAGTGGTAGAGACGCACTTAATAGAGAAATTGATAGAGAAAGACAGTAAGAGAAACAATTAAGCAAGAGAGAAAGAGAGAGAGAGAGAGAGAGAGAGAGAGAGAGGTAGAGTTAGAAAGAGGTAGAGAATAAGTGAGAAAGACACACATAATAGAGAA
Organism: Paedocypris micromegethes; assembly: GCA_028031935.1. NCBI lineage: Eukaryota > Metazoa > Chordata > Actinopteri > Cypriniformes > Paedocypris > Paedocypris micromegethes. The sequence goes on along the minus strand of CM051499.1, from coordinate 26,994,733 downwards.
ATGGATATAGAAAGACAGTAAGAGAGACAATTAACCAAGAGAGAGTGGAAGAAATAGGTAGAGAAAAAAAAGAGAGAGAGAGAGAGAGAGAGAGCGAGAGAGAACAATAGAGAGAGAAATAGATCGAAAAGGAGGTAGAGAAAGAGAGACACATAATAGGGAAATGGATAGAGAATGACAGTAAGAGAGACAATTAGGCAAGAAAGAGAGAGAGAGAGAGAGAGAGAGAGAGAAAGAGAGATGGAGAGAGAAAGAAACACAATTTAAGTTCAAGTTCCAGTTTATTTATATAGCACTTTTCTTGGTCCCAGACCAACGCAAAGTCGCTATGCTAATTTAGAAGGGAAAAAAGAAATATAGACAGTCAGAAAGAGAGAGCGAGAGAGAGAGAGATTTTATCGAGAGAAAACAACAATTCAGAGAGAGAGAGTTCTGAATATAATTAAATTCACATTACTGTGATCACTTGTTGGTTCGTCACCCAACAATCTGCACCAGAAATGCAAGGATTTGCCAGGACACACGTTTCAAATCGACGTTCTTAACCCTCTTTAGAGAACACGACTGGCAACGATGAAGTAGACACTGTCTCGCTTGTGTCGGCTTCAACGGGATGCTAGAATAATCCGGAGCCTTCAGCTGCTCCTGGTCTCCCTGTGGCCTTCTCTCCAACCTCCAAATATAGCCAAGCATGAAAGTGTCTGTGGAAGGGGAACGTCTGGCCTGCTCCCGACCACATGGACCCTTGTAAGACAAAAGGATTTGGGACAACTGCTGACATTCCGAGGATCATAATGCGGACTACAACCACGGCTCTAATCCCTGTGTCTGCTGCCATGTGCTCTGCCTAAAGACTCCCTCTAGAAGCTCAGACGAGTCCATGAAGGAGAAGGAGACATTTTCTCATTTTCGAGGGCCACATCAGCATAATGTCTGTCCTCAAACGGCCGGATGTAATTTAAAAATGTAACTAAATGTAATCAGACGTAATGTGAAATAAATGTAACTACTCCTTTATGTTAAATAACTCATATATTACAACCCATGCAAGTAACTATTGCAGTTGCGTAGGAAACCCATGTTTAACCCATCATAAATCCTTTTAAATTTTGTCAGCTTATGAAAACACACATAACTCCATTAATGACGGATCAACGTGTCCAATTGAATAAAGAAAAATGACATAAAACTGTGGAAACACTGGCGTAGTCGAACTTCTACCGTACTTCTACCGTAGTCGAAAGGCACTGTGGGAAATGTAGTTTTTGTCAACGCAGATTCTTAATTTAATTTTTGCTATTTATTTTTAGACACTCAAAACTTTTAAGGGCCGCATAAAATGACATAGTGGGCCACTTCTGGCTCCCGGGCCTTGAGTTTGACACGTGACCTAAATGGAGTTGGAACACATCACTGTGTGGAAAAAGGAGGTTTGTAGGTTGAGAAGAAAAAGAAAAAGGGGATTAGAGAAGTTCTCCCACAACAACAACAACAGCTATGAGGAGACAACAGCAGACATTGTTCCATTGGTGAAAAGTTCTCGAGTAGTAGTTACTTTCAGTGCTGTCAAAAGTAGTCACCTTCGTTATTTAAGTAGAAGTGTACTAGAGTTAAAAAGTACTTCTGTGCATGTAAAAGTAACTTCACAATATTTTATCAGAGTAAAAGTACTGTTACTAATACTGACAACACTACTTTTAAGTATAAAAGTAAAAGTAATGCAAGAAAATATAATGACTTTGAAAATGTATGGCATTTTATTACAAAGCTTTGCCTTAGTGTACATCTTGACATCAATGACCTTTGATCGAGTGACGTAACACAATAACACCAAATCGACAAACACCAATACACGGTAGTTAAAAAATAACCAAAATGAAATTGCAGTTTGAAAAAAACTAGCACAGATATTTGCTTAAAAAAAAAGAAGTAGAAGTAAAAAGTAAGCAAAAAAATAATTACTCTAGTGAAGTAAAAGTAAGCCAAATGTCTGCTTAAGTAAAGTAGTATTACTTTGTTACGTACTTGATACCTCTGGTTACTTTGTACTTGTACTCAGTATAAAAATAGAAGCAACATTTCCTCTCATCCTGACTACATTTGTGATTGAGTATCTGTACTTTTTACTCAATTACATTTGAATGGACACTTGTTACAAACTGTGTTCTTTGTTCTAAGGAACATCTATGAAACGTTCTACCAAACTTTGACGGAAGAAGCGAGAACGCCAACGATTCAAGTTTGTTGTATCTCTTCATATTAAAATATTGTTTATTTTAATATCCGAGTAAAGTCAACGTGGCACATTAAAGCCCCTCGAGTCAGAAACTATATTTAAATTTCAAACCAATTGGAGACCTTGAAGCACGTTACATCAAACGTCTCTCTGTTCTTGAGGACGGCGGCTGAATAATTCCGGCAATGCTGCGTAATTCCTATTTTGAAGACGACACGTGGACGTTTCAGGCTCATGGACAAGTTTGTTTTATATAACTCATAAACCGTCAGCAGAATTGTTACGATTCTATATCCTACATTAATTCTATATAAAAAATATATTTTACTTTATTGTTTTGTTTCTGTTTTTTCGATCGCTTCAAGCTGTTCTAATTGATTAACAAAAATAGCATTTATTGGTTTGTATGCGTAATTATTAGGTAGTCTGAAGTGGGTTTTCTTTCTTTTTTGGAGGAGCCCCAGCTATTTCTATAGGTGTTCGAGATTTTTCTTGATCGTTTGTTTTCCTGCAGGCAGAGCGCCATCATCTTCACGCCGTACACACACACCCTCACACTGTTCCGCTTACACGCACAACTGCTTTCGATGAACTAATCCCAATATCTGTTTTAATCTGTCACGCATCAACACATTTGCATCGCCTCTGTAGAAATATTGAAAGGTGAGTGTCAAGACGTATAATCACAAACGAAATGCAGTCATTTACATTTTCATCGTCCCCAGATTTTACTCTTTGACAATTATCGCCTTGAAAAGAATGCGTTACTATTGACTATTATTTGAATTTGGACACAGTGTGTGTTTTAATATGAAGAGATGAACTGAAGAACAGGTTTTGTGTAGTAAAAGGTAAGAACCCAAGAAGAGTCAAATACTGTACATGACTCAGCAGATTTGACAAAGCTGCAAAACATCCAAATACGATAAAACAGTTGATTACTTGGCTTGAAAGACCAGTGCGGTGTCAGTGATGTCCAACTGGTGCTGGTGAGAAGTTTAGTGGTTTGTAATTTTTGCCCACTTTATGATCCACAGAATTTACAGCAAAGCCAAGTCGACGTTAAGAGAAACATTGCGCACCAATGATTCATAATCAACTATAAAAAAGCTCTAGTCCTCTTTAATGAAGTTGCATTTAAAGACACTGCACACAAAATCGAGGATTTCAGATTATACGTTTCCCTCAGACCATCTGGCGATGAGAAGACTGAGAGGAACGCCTCTCTACGCTTTGATGACACCACATCAAGCAGAAAAGCTGGAGATCCACACTGACACCCAATACAATGATAAACTGTGTCTTAAAAAGCCGACAGTTTTGTGGCACAGATCACAAAAGGTCCTTCAATAAGTCCTCAAAAATGTCCCTCAAACGGTTCGTCCAAAACTCCTAGCGTTCCGAAATGAAAAAAAAAAAAAAAATACCAGAAACTTATCACGCTGCCTTCAGCTACAGGCAAAAAGTGTAGATAAAACTTTATAACCTCTACACGGTCTGTCATGTTCCGCTTTAAGGCAAGACAGTCTCCTGCCAACTACAGTAAAACATCGTGAATGATGGGGGCAAACGATACGGACAATGACCCACAGAACAAGACGTGTAACCTAATAACCAAGTTCAGATTAGGTTTCAGAGGCTTGTTCACGCTTGGGTCTATCAAAGGAGAATGTGGGAAGGTCCTTTCATCATCAAAGACCTTTCCAGGGGAATTACACTTAGACCTGAATAAGTGGGCTAATGTCAGTATTGGGTTACAATTGAATGGTTTAATGGGTTTGCCGTTAAATCCGTAGTCCTCAGCAGTGGAGTGGAAAACAGCCTTCATGTTTACAAGTTATGAGGTTGGGATGATTTGGACACCGGTTGGCAGAAAAGTCTTTAGGGAGTGTTTGCCTTGTTTGGTTGGCCTGGCATGATCTGGACTCTCCTACCACTGGACCACAACTCCCCTACTGGACGCCAATTGGGTTCAAAATTTGGTCCCAAATCGGCTACAAATGTATCAATGTCTATAATAACGTTTGTGACCAGTGAGTAAGCAACAAAACACAAAAGGTTGAGAAAACAAAACCCTATATTAAGGGCAAGAAAAAAAACAATAAACATATGAAGAAGCAGTTCACTGATGTCGGTCTTCTCTATTGTTCTAGTGATGGTGGTTCTGGAGACGAAATTAATGTCGTCTCACTCCTGATCACGGATGACGCAGAACTTTTCTAGTGGTCCAGAGCGACGCCAAAGTCTGATGCTCCAAAGTATATCACATGGACCCCAAGAGGAGAATCATGGAAATAAAGCAAAATTGTGGACCTTGAGAAGATTCAGATGATCGTCCTCTGCTCAATGTCACTCAAGACATTATACATTAAAGTGGGAAACGCCACAAGTAAACTCTCAGAGCCAATGTCGACTTTCTGAATTTCTATGTTGAGTGAACAAAAGTGGAACGAAGTGAATGAACATTGAAATAGATTTTGTGTATTCAATTTCTGGTTCATTGGCAAAAGAAGGCAGTGTGAAAGCGAAGAGAACCAAAACAAGTGATAAAACACTCTGGCCGGACCAAACTAAGTGAACTAGCATGACTTGCCTGCTGTGAATACGCTCTGAGTAAAACAGTCGTGACATCAAATAAATAAAACCTGCCTGTTAAATGACGTGATAAAATGTGTTTATCTAGGCTTGAAACTTGTGGTTCTGCCTTCATGTTCTCAAACCTCCAAAGTCAATGTTTAACTGGATCATTGGTTCCCAAGCAGCGCTGTTGACCCAGCAGTGCTCTCGCGGTCACACCGAAAATAATGGAGGGGGAAATAACAAGAAAGGTTTGATCTGGGATACAGATCAGTGATGCCCACAACAAAGACAAGGCCAAAAAGTCCGACTTTGAGGATAATGGGCCAGTCAAAGGAGGCATTTGTTTGCCCTGAGAATGTTGAGTCAGACGGTTAGTGGAGATGATGTGATGGAGAAGAGAAGTAGGGGGATTCGAACCTGCAACCTCTCAGACACAAGTCCTCTACCACTGGACTACAACTCCTCAACTGGACTCGAAATGGGGGCAAAATTTGGTCCCAAAACATCTACAAATGTATCAAGGTCTATAATGATGTTTGTGACCAGTGAGTAAGCAACAAAACGCAAATGGCTGAGACAACAAAACCTTATAATGAGGGCAAGAAAAAAGCAATAAACCTATGAAGAAGCTGGTCACATCTTGTCTTCTCTATCATTCTGGTGATGGTGGTTCACTCCCGATCGGTTCTGGAGCAACATCTCGGATGGCGCAGATCTTTTCTAGTGGACCAGAGCGACGCCAAAGTCTGATGCCCCCAAAGTATACCACATCAGCAGAAGAGTAGATCCGTCTGGACCCACTTGGCCTGGGATACAGATCAGTGATGCCCACAACAAAGACAAGGCCAAAAAGTCCGACTTTGAGGATAATTGGCCAGTCAAAGGAGGCATTTGTTTGCCCTGAGAATGTTGAGTCAGACGGTTAGCGGAGAGGATGTGATGGAGAAGAGTCCCGAGGCCATATAGGGTGGTGTTTGCACAAACTCACGAGCTGGAGAAAACCAACGACCTCAACTGCCCACATGAGACGCTACGAGGAACATTACTACACGCTTGTCCAGAAAGCCGCACCCCAATAAAAACACTCTGCGTAGAGCATATGAACTCAATCACAACACGTCCCCCGGGCCGAGGCTCTGCTCGCTGAAACCGGGGTGTTTCTGGACAACAAAAGCTCTGGCTAGCGTAGTCATAGTAGTTGTGTTGCTCCTCTGTCACGCAACCCCTAGTGAAGGATTACAGACGGGTCTCTACCTGCAGACGCTGGTGATGGAGCACGTGAGCAGCTTCTCCAACCACTCGTGTGTGACGCTCTTTGTTAAACACATCTCAGCTGTTGACTTTGCAACGCTGGGGCCTTCGCTTTTCTTCCCGTGTTTGACAGGCTTGAATTCAACATGGAAAATATTCCCATTAATCCAAAATAAAATGCTTAATTATTAAGTAATGTCCCCACTGTGGGACTAATAAAGGATATCTATCTATCTATCTATCTATCTGTCTATCTGTCTGTCTGTCTGTCCGTCCGTCCGTCCGCCCGCCCATCCATCCATCCATCCATCCATCCATCCATCCATCCATCCATCTATCTATCTATCTATCTATCTATCTGTCTGTGTATAACAGAACCGAGTCGAAAGAGACAAATAAGAAAGTAGTGGAGATGGAGAGGGAGATTAAAAAGCAAAAGCAGAAGCGGAGAAAAAAGAGATGGAAGAGAAGAGAAGAAGCTGATTGAGTGTGTTATTATGGCCACTAGGGGGCAGTATAAAATGCTCTGCATTTCACTATCCCGTGAAGTGACACACACAAACCCGGAGCAGTGGGCAGTGTTAAGTCTTACCGTGTCTTGCCCAAAGACCCTAAGAAACAGCCGCAGTGGGATTCGAACCTGCAACCTCTTCCACACATGTCACAGAAGGAGAGAGATGAGAAGTAGATGACGGAGAAGAAGACGGGTGAGAAGTTGAAGACGTTTCAATGACAATTATGCGACTTGTTTAAGGTGGAAAAAGGAAGTCAATATTTGTTATTGTTCCCTCTGCTTTACCACACACGAATGAATTCTACCAAAATAATGAAAAAGGGATGCATGCCAGTAAAAAAAAAAGCGAAGACACGTTTGAAAGCAACTAGGCGGGTTCATTGGTGAAGAAGAGTCGGGTCAGCACAGTCTTCATCTGCACTTCATGGTGGATCAGCTCAGGCCAGAGTAAAAATAGATGCTGGAGATGCGGCCGTGCAGGTGGTCAGACTCACTGATAGCGTGTGTGTGTGTGTGTGTGTGCAGCACAGGAAGCGTCTAACCACTTGGCTGACTTCTGCGCTCTGATTGGATGTGACAGCTGAGACCGGGTTATTATTCCCTGTATCATCCCAGTGGAAACGTCGCTGAGTGAAGACTTTCACACCTCACATCATACCAGCACACACACACACACACGCACACACACACACACGCATGAATAACAAACTACCTCACTCACCAGCACACACACACACACACACACACACGTGCACATACAGGCTCTCACACATACATACACACAGATGCACAAGCAAACACACAGCATGCAGAACTACACACTCTCAAAAACACCTGCACATACACACACACAACTGCAAAACTACACAGTCACAAAAACAGCTGCACATACACACACACACACACACACACACACACACACGTGCAAAACTACACACTCACAAACACACATACACAGAGAGACATGCACAAACAGACGCACATTAACACACAAACACAAATGCAGAAATACACTCACGCTCAAACGGACTCCCACACATTTTGCCACAATGTCAGATTCTTTGGGAAGAAATCAATCAAAATGAATCTCTGTGCGGTTACCTTTGTTAATTCATGTCAGTATAAAGGAAAAGTAAAAAAAAAAGAAAAAGAAAAAAATGACTTAAAACACACACACACACACACACACACGCACACACACAATTGCTTACAATAATAACTATTTCAAAGTATGTCACAGAAACAAAAACTTTCTAGGTGCTCCAGGATTTTTTTTTGTACAATATATATATATATATATGCAAATGCATTTCCTAAGGTAAATGCGAACACTCCCTATACACATACACGTAATTTATAAATAAAACAAAATGTATCAAATATACATTTACAGCTTAGTATATACTGTATGCATACTAGTGTATAACTGTGTGAGTGTGTGTTTGTAAACATTTTTACAAAATCAAAACTTTTACAAGTAGCAAATCTTTGATGTCAACAAGTTGTTTCAACAACTAGTAAGTTTCCTTTCTGAATAACAGACATCAGTGTGTCACGCGTGTGCGTTTTGCTCAGAGCCATTACACTGATGTAATGCTGCATTACTGCGCGTCCGTGTGTGTCTGCGGAGGCTTTCAGCTCTTCCTGGACGTCTGTGTTGAAGCAGCCACGCCTGTCATCAAAGCCACGGCTGTCACACACATGCACACACACACACACACACACACACACACACACACACACACACACACACACTGAACCTTCCAGATCCCTGCTGTGAGACGCTGCCATTGCTATTCACACAACTGAGCCGACTGTATCTCATAAATTTAAATACTCGTCTTATTTCTATATTAAAATATACGGTATACATTTTAAATATTTTTCTGAAAATGTAATGGTTGACATGTGTTTACACGTTTAAAGTAGACGCTCATATGGGCGGAGCATTTGTGTGTGGGCGGAGCACTCATTAAGGGCGGGTCACATTTTCTGTAGGCTCATATAGTGCGTATATATGCTGTTTTTAATTGCACATAGTCAGTTCACACGAATAGCTCAAGCACTGATTTAAATTAAAGCCTGTTAATTATTTGCTGATGGATTTTGCACCGAAAAGAATTGAGATTTTTTACTTTGTCTGCATCATCATGTCTTTTTGTCATTTCATTTCATCATTTCGAATTATCAACTTGATTTGTGAATTGCGACATTTTATATCTCAGAATTGGGATTTTCTTGTTATTTTTTCATACCTCATTTGTGATTTCCATATCCACTCAGAGATGTTTTTTTACATTTCATCTCTCAATTGTGATTCACATCGGACTCATGACTTTTCACCTCAAAATACTTTATCAGATGTTTGACTTGTCATCTCTCGATTCTGATCTTGCGTGGCAAATAATCAACTAGGAATTACAAAAATTTAAATATTCTGCTGGTTTGTAGCGCATCCATTTTCCATGCTGCCATGTCGACAGACTCTCATTATCTCATCTCATGCAAAGTAAGCAGGAACGTGGATCAGACTTCCTGTAGACCTCAGGGCGAGCTGATCTCTGAACTGTGACGGACATTTGAATAACTGTGGATCTGAACTAGCCCAGTGTTTAGTGAAAGTGTTCCGTGTTCCTCCTCTCCATCTCTCCGGACACAGAGTCGGCAGTGAGGAGCAGCATCAGCATTCCACACGGATCTTCTGGAAGCCAACAGCAATTGGACCAGATTCCAGCGGACACACTTACTCTCCATTTACATAAAACTTATATTCACATACACTTTCTATTTATTCTATTCCTGTGCAATCCATCCCATACAATTTTTACACTGTACCTGATACTTCTATTTCATTCTATCATTTCTTTTTTTTACATTTTCTTATATCTTAGATTTTAATTTATGGTGTCACCAATCCGAGGCAATTTTGTTACAATGTACAAATTTGTCACAAGTTACAATTTCGTTATAACATATATAATGACAATAAAATACTCTGATTCTGACAAAACAGAAAAAACACTTTTTTGTCATTTTAATAAAGTTTTTTCAAGCCGGAGCTTTGGTTCTCTGGGTCCGTTTTCATTTATTAACACTTCATTTATATTCATGTATTAGCCACTCTTGTATTGTTCCACCAAGCTCTCCTCGGGAGATGAAGGAGCATTAAATCTTCTGAGTTGCTGATTCCGTATCACACACTCTCGCACCGTGCAGGATTTTATTTTTAGATCAAAATACGCACGTGAATGTAACACACACAAGTCCTTTAGCCTCGTTCCATATTTTACCTGTAAGGCGTTGGGCAATTTTTTTCCAAAAAACAAAACGTGTACTGTATTTATGATAATATAAGCACCTGTTTTTTTTTTCACCTCTTTTCTTCAAATTTTAGTGGCTCAAAAACTTGGGGCTAATCGGCAGTTTCAAATATGCACGTAAATATAAGCGTCCATTTTTCCATATTTTAATGGTAGAGTCAGACGTAGATTTGAGCTTTTATTAGCTCAATAACAGAAATAAAGAAACATAAATTAAATAAATAAATTGAACCTTTATTAGTCCCTCATGGGGAAATTTTTTCTCTGCATTTAACCCATTAGACACACCGTGACACTTAACAGAGACAAAACACTGAAACGAGTAAGATTAAACTAGATATAATCATTAATATTTGAACAGAGCATACTGCATCTGGTAGATCCGTGCTAACGGCTAACGGCTAGCGCAGAGTCCATAAAAACACAAAAGCTTCAGAGCAGAAAGAAAAAAGTTCAAAACGAAGAACACAAGTCAACCACAATCAAATCGCTCTGTCAGCTACACAGAGAAAAACACGACTGTTCTGAAATTTGCATCTAAACAAATCCGAGCTCAGCTTAAGTCTGCTTTTTACATTTGTTCAAACGGTTATTCAAGTAACAACAACATCGAAGTGATACAAGTGACAAGTTAGGTTTGTTAATAAAGAAAAAAAAGTATTTATAAGAGAAAATGTTACCAGTAAAATAACCAGTAATGTAAAAAAAACTATACTGTATATATACAATACCATAATATCATTATAAAGTATTTATTTATTTTTTGCCTGAATAATCAGGGGGGTGCTTAAATTCACAGGGTGCTTATATTTGTTTAAATACAGTAATTATGAATAAGTACAATGAGTGAGTTTGTCAACATGGTCACTCGGGACTATTGTATTAGTAGTAGTAGTAGTAGTAGTAGTAGTAGTAGTACGCACTGTGTCGACATTTAACCATCCGATAAAGTTACACACACACACACAAAGCATCGATTGATCAGTCAGTCTGTCTGTCCGTATTCATCCCTCCATCATCTGATTTTGCATCTATATTCTGTCTGTATGTCCACATCCATCCATTTATTATCCATCTAATTTTGCATCCAATTGTCTATTTCTCCACCTGCCAGTCTGTCCATCCATTTGTCGTCTAAATTCCTGCATCTCTATCTAAAAGCATTTCGAGAGGACTGTGATAAAGACGCCGAGATGAACAGAAGAGGGAGAAAGAGAGAGTAGCTGATGGGTGTTAGGGTGAAGCAGGGTGGGCACTGGTGGGCAGGTGAGGGCCACTGGCACTACAAAGGCGGGTTTCATGACACAGTGTCCAGCTGGCCACGGCAGACTGACCTTTAATGCACAGACAGGACACCAGCACAGCTGCGGGGAGATGGCGGAGCTGCCAAGCTTAAATTGGCACGGCTTTGATTGTGTGGCCAAATCCTCTCGCCGCTAAACTCCTTAATTGAAACGTGGAGTGGCGGATCAATGAAATATCGTTGTTGCATGATTTTCAACTCCATTTCCAACTCGGATTTCGAAAGTGAGACGGAAGAGATCAATCGAAATATAGCTGACAGCTGCTCCGCCACGCAGCCAGAATAGAAATCGCCAGCGTTGGTGCAAAAATACTTCTGAAGAGCAGACGGGGACGGAGTCGAGACATCCAGGACTTGAGCGTAAATACCGTAGATGCTGAAGGGATCACATGACACTCAATTACTTCAAAGATTGTTACCACATATTTCACAAAAGTAAAAGCGCAGAATCACATTCCATATGTGTCAAAGGGGGGCTTTTATTTTTCTTTTCTATTTCTATTTTCTATTCTATTTTTATGTTTTCTTATATCTTAGATTCAAATTTACGGTTTCACCAATCTGAGGCTGCTACAATTTCGTTATAACATGTATAATTACAACTTTAATAAAAAAAATGTATATAGGATTTATAAAAGACAAACTTATAAATAATTGTGCTTTTTTTTAATTATTTCAGGGGTCACGAGGAACCGAAAATATAGCTGAGGGCGGAATCGAGCAGAACTCCTCCCAGCAGAATATTCATTGTAGTTCGGCAAAAAAAACCTAAAAATAGTGATGAAACTGTTTCTTATTCCGCTTGTTTATCGTGATCTGTGTGTGTTTTTTGGCTAACGTTACCCGTGTCGTCCTTATTAAACATGTTCCACTCCACACAATGCTGAAAAATTAATGTACAAACAAAGCTGTTCAGTTTGTGCTCTGTGATTGGTCGGCCTCCAATCCAACTCTAGTTGTGGGCGTGGCCTAGAGTTACTGGGATTGGCTCAAGCTCCCCGTGACACAGAAATGGAACAAGAAGTAGAAAATGAATGTTAATTTGAAATTCAAAGCACCTTACGTTCTTTGATTTGTCAACCAAGGAAATCCACAGAGACTTGTTTAATTGTGAATTTTAAAGACTGACATATTTGAAATTAATACTTGAAATACTTTATGTAAAACATTTACTTAACTAGTTCAAATCAATATTTGGAACTGTGTCGTACTGTATTTGCACTTTAATTGAAGAAAAAGGGCATAAATATTCAGCAAAAAAGAAATATAGTACCATTTAACCAATGATAACATATGAAGCACTTATATAGAACCACGTACTAGAAATGCAGTACATTTTGCTGCTCATCACAGTTTAGGTTTACATTTCTATGGATAGACAGGAAAAATGAACTCATTGTTTATCTGACTTAAATGACGTGAAAGATCAAGTGAGCATGTTTTTCGACAGATCACACGTTCTTTCAAAGGATTTTTGGGACTTTGGCTTTGACACACGAGGGCAGGATCCGCAGAGAAAAGCTGATGTGCTTCCTTCCCACATCTGTGAGGAAGACGAGTCCTGAATGTTGATGAAGAAGCAGGTGTGAACACGTTCAAGTCTAGACAGGCTCGCGGAGGAGAAGACGTGCCACTAACAAGGAGCTTTCTCTCCTCCTATGCAAACTCCAAATTAACCCTATAAAAACTCCACTTATGGAGAAGAAAAGCAGGATTTACACTGAAAACGCAAGACTGGGTGCAAAACAAGAAGTGTCATCAGCTGGGTGAAGACGTAAAGGTGCGTTCTCATCTGGATCTGTAGCATAAAGGGTGAAATCCTCTTCTGGAATCTCACGCTCACACTGTCAACTCTCGCACAATGACGCTAATCTGAAATAATTGTGGAGAAAATCCAACTTATCATGTGAAATCCTGACAATTGACATCAGTGGGCGTAAACAATGACTTTTTACACAGAAACACACACACACACACACACACACACACACACACACACACAAAATCCCTTCTTGACCCTCTTTTCAAAGTTTGTGGCTTTGTACTGTTTCTTTATCTCCATATTTCTATGTTTGTGTCCCACGAGTAATACATAATAAATCTCCACATTCAAAACTTAAATATTAGGCAATAAAGATTAGAATTGTTGTCATCAGAATGGGTGGAGTCAATAAAAAGTATGAATAAAACAGTGAATAAAAATGTTCTTGTATTTGCACCACATTTTTGTTTTTGTTGGGTCCAACGTCAGCTCTAATGAAACAATTTTAAACCATTTCTGAAGGCATTTTGAATCAGTAAATTAAACGACTGTATATTTTACTATACTATATTATACTATATTTACTAAAAACATTATTTTTTTTTTATTTTTTGAGGCAGGAATGCAATAGTTGGTGTCTATTTTAATATACATTATCAAAACAGTAGGTGTGCCAACTTATCCCAAACATAAATCCATTCATCCATTTTCAACCATTTTTCTATTTCTGGGTCACGGGGAATATACTCATTCCTATTTGCAATTTTTCCAAACTCCTGCATGTTTTTGGACTTTGTGAGGAAGCTGGAGACCCAGAGGAAACCCTCACACGCACTGGAAGAACATGTCGACCTGACATTTCCACCTGAGATTTTTTTCGGTTGATGCGTATACATTATATCAATATGCATATATATTATACAAAAATAAATTCAAACCACCAAAAGCACAGATGTAAATCAAACCTGAGGTGGATAAAACACACTCCATCAAGCTTTAAACAATCACAAACTACACAAACGTCCACATTCGGCACAAAACCAGAGTGAAAACAAAATCAGAATTCCGAAACGTTCAATCAGGAGCCGTTATAATCCATTAGCCTAGCCGCTGAGCGCTAACTTCAGCGAGGACAGGCCACTCAGAACCATCGCTATTGTAGTCACAGAAAGCTTTTAGGGTAACACCGCTTCAAGCCAGATTACAGTTCCGCTCAAATTCAAGCCGGGAAGCTTCGTAAAGAGGGTGTAAACATGAGATGAAAGTTCAGGCCAACGCTTCTGAAAATAAATCCCGAGTGAGACGTGGCTTAGCGTGAACAGCCTGTGGCTTCCTCCAATGGCAGCGTGTTTTTTTTGGCTGACACGCTGAGAAATCTGAGATTGGGATGAAGCGAGACAGCACAGAAGCTTCACACTTTCCTCCATCCGTTAGTTTCAATCCTCCGGAGCGATGAAGAAAGAATGCTAATGGAGTCGTTGGAGTTCTATGCATGTGACCTCCGACCCCGTTTCTAATGAAGATCAAGGGGGCGTGGCACGGAGCGGCAGTAGACATTAATTACATCGCACATTGCCTTCTATACTTTGTACCATATATTGTAATCACTGGCCGTATTCACGCTAATATAAGCACCCCTTTTTCCGCATTTTCATGCTTATAATCCTTATTATCACTGATTTCAAATATGGCGGTAAATATAAGCCCCCATTTTTCCAAATTTCAAGTCAGGAACAATCTAAATACTGTACAATATTTTATATTACACCAAACAGACTACAAACCACGACTTGGTTAGCTTAGCTTAAAGTTAGGCTTGTTAAATAAAGAAAAGAAAAAAAGATTTTTAAGAGAGTATTAACGTATTTGAACCAGAACACAATAATAAAAAAAAACAAATACATTCTTTTTTTTTTTACATTTTTATTTTGTGGGGGGTGCTTATATTTGCGTAAATACGATATATTGGTTTATTCATTGTGATAGAAAGAAAGAAAGTAAGAAAGAAAGAAAGACATAGAAAGAGAGAGAAAGAGACAGAGGAGAGAGGGAGAGACAGATAAAGATAGTGAGTGAGAGAGAGAGAGAGAGAGAGAGAGAGAGAGAGAGAGAGAGAGAGAGAGAGAGAGAGAGAGAGAGAGAGAGAGAGAGAGAGAGAGAGAGAGAGAGAGAGAGATACAGAGAAAGATAGTGAGAGATAAAGAGAGAGAGAGACAGACACACAGAGAGAAGAAAGAAAGAAAGAAAGAAAGAAAGAAAGAAAGAAAGAAAGAAAGAAAGAAAGAAAGAAATAAAGAAAGAAAGAAAGAAAGAAAGAAAACCTTCAGAGTTCTGACCTTCAGCTCGGTTCCTTCTTGCTATGAATTCTAGTTGGAACAGTTACCCAGTTACATATGTCTTTAAATAATGCAAGTATGAGCATCTCAAAGCTTAAAAGTCAATATAAATGAACTGTCTATAAAGGATGCGGGGCTGGAGACGTTCTTCACCATCGGAGAACTGACTTATTTCCCCTTGGACACGTGCAAGACATTAGTGCAGGACTGTGGTGCTCACCCTCGTCTCTTACATAATCAGAACCCCAAAAGAATTCCACAAATTCTTCTGGAAAAACAAGTACATGGTCCCATAACAAGGCGAGGGATGGAGATTCGGTATTCTGTGGCTTTATCAATACTGGATAAGTGCTTAGTTCCTTCATGAGGCGCTTATTGGTCATTTCCGTTGGGCGAATAGTCATCAGGGCCTGGACTCTTATGGGAAATTCAAGACAGGAAATGATGGAGAGCGTATTCATCTCATGTTCCGTGTCCAGGGGATTTAAAAGAGCGGTAAATAAAGTGCTGTTTGAGAGCATATTAGATTCTCAGGATAGGAGAAGAGATGAGTGTTCATTAGAAAATGAGTGGAGAGAATACCAAACAGTGGCCGATTAGAAATGTGACGGCGCCATCTAGTGGACGGAACAGAAAGACAACGAAAATGCGAGAAGAATTTATAAATAAAGAGGATAAAGGAACAAGTAAACGGATAAAGATAGAGTGAAGAGTTAAAAAGCAACGGCTAGTGAAATCATTTTTTTTTTGCTGCCAAAAAAAATTGTGAATGGAATTAGCTTTTTTTTTCTTTTTAGCTGCCAAAAAAAGGTTAATGCCATGAGCTTTTTTTTATCCAAGCCCAAAAAGAAAATGGAAATATTCATATAATGATTGCATTTTCTCAAAAGAACTGCAAGAAGTGGCAGCATTCTACAGAATAAATAAATAAATAAATAAACAAATAAATAAATAAATAAATAACATTTTATAAGATTGACTGTTAAGAGATAATTAAAATGTGAACGAGATAAGAAAAACTCACCCACTTTAATTTAAAAATGCATAGATAAAGAATGCAAGAGATAAAGAAAAGTACAGAGATAAAGAGTGAAAGAGACAAAGAAGAATGCGTACATAGATAAAGAGTGAAAGAGATAAAGAAAAAATAACACAAAAGAAATTACAAAGAAAGTAACAAAGAAAGACAAAAAACAAAGTGTAAAGAAAATGTTTTTTCCCCATCTACCCTGCCAC
Source organism: Paedocypris micromegethes (assembly GCA_028031935.1). Classification (NCBI taxonomy): domain Eukaryota; kingdom Metazoa; phylum Chordata; class Actinopteri; order Cypriniformes; genus Paedocypris; species Paedocypris micromegethes. Next base: position 26,978,195 of record CM051499.1, on the reverse strand, counting down.
AAGAGCAGCCAAAACAAACATCGGAACTTTTATTCTGTCGCTGACTGATCTAAAAAAAACTACAAACGTTCAAAAGCGTTTGTGGGAATAAGACCTAACACTCAAACACAGGCTGGAATTAGTAATATCGCATAGGCAATTATTAGTGAAAATGACTGACCCCCGCGACAAAACAGATGGAGTGAAGGAATAACAAGACTAAATTACACATCAAGAGCCTTTCACACATCTGCTGACCACCACCATCACCTTTAATCGCTGCTTGTGCTGACAAATTACTCATTATCAAGAATGAATGTTGATGACGTCTCTGCTTGACCTTTTATTGGACGAGGAAACAGCGTCATCTAGTGGACACGACTGGAATCACCGTCCGCCGAAAATGTATCAGCATTAAGGGGGAAAAAATAACAATACGCGTTAGTTACTTATTTGTTTATTAATTTTAATTAGTTGTCTAGGAACTGCGACAACTAGCATCTAATACGTCGCAATTACGCGTCACTCCTATTTGTGACAGAGACTTCGATGGAAATGAGGTGATTTGTGAATGAAGTCCACGTGACAAATCGTTGGCGCTCATTTAGTACAAACGCGCGTGAAAGGGGGTTGTCAAAAGCGGAAATCGCCTTTGTGGTAAGTTTATTCTTTGTATAAGATTGTTTTACAGACACATATCTGTTTTACACCGCATTTCGAGTGTGTATCGTGTTTTGATAAGAGTATGGCACATATGTTAATGGTTGCTAACGTTTATCACAGGCACTTCCGGTTTTTATGGTTTACCTTTTTGTTTGTTTGTTTTCTGTGAATTCTATTGCGATTCAAAGTTTGTCACGTGGTATCCAATGCGTAGTTCCTTGAGTTAAATATGAATTAAACTATTGAAAATAGGTTTAGCTATAATTAAGACGCGTTGTGTGTATCAACATCACGAGGCCGCCAGAAAACTAGACGTCTGACGTCACACATGTTGTGTCTTCAGTTTTATAAGTGAACAAGAAACAATTTTCCAACTTTAGTTCATAACTCCTTCTTCGCCACAACAGCTTCTCTCGCTCTCTCTCTCTCCCCCCATTCCATCTCTTTATCTCACACTCCTTCCACCCTCTTTCTCCTGTTCAGCTTCTCTCTCTCTTCCATCTTACCTCACTCTCCTTCCCTCCTCTTCAGCGTGTTTCTGTCTCTCTCTCTCTCTCTCTCTCTCTCTCTCTCTCTCTCTCTCTCTCTCTCTCTCTCACTCACTCTCACTCTCACTCTCTCACTTCCATCTCTTTATCTCACACTCCTTCCACCCTCTTTCTCTGTCCCTCCTGTTCGGCTTCTCTCTCTCTCTCTTCCATCTTACCTCACTCTCATTCCCTCCTCTTCAGCGTGTCTCTGTCTGTGTGTCTCTCTCTCTCTCTCTCTCTCTCTCACTTCCATCTCATTATCTCACTCTCCCTCCGTCCTCTTTCTCTGTCCCTCATTTTCATATCTCACTCTCCTTTCAGCCTTCTCTGTCTCTTTCCCTCCTCTTCAGCTCTCTCTCTCCGTTCCTCTCTCTCTCTCTCTCTCTCTCTCTCTCTCTCTCTCTCTCTCTCGCCCCTTTATCTCGCGTCTAATAATATCTATAGGTGCATTCAGCAGAGAGCAAATAGAAGGTTATTGTTTTCAATTACAGATTTCATCATCGATATCCAGTATCAGGCCCTTGATCGTGGCATCGTTTCGCTGGCGGAGGAGAGAAACCACCAGCTTGAAATCCAGGGTCTCGGTGGTCCGGCGGCTGAGCTTTATTACTGTAAAATATTCTTTTATTTGATTGAAATTATCCATTAATTAAATTGCAAGTCAAATATCCCGCATATAATTAATTCACGAGTGCCGAAGGGAGATATGAAGCAACTTTGTGAGTCGTGAGTGTGCGTGTGTGTGTGTGTGTGTCATTGGTTGTACTCAATAATAGCAATGAGCTTGATATAAGCGAGTGATGAAGGTGTGGGGTGTTAGTTTTGATGTGTAGATTAGGACCTGCCGCGTCAGAGTGATGAAATCATGTGACAGATATGCAGGGAGATGGACTGCACAGATCACTGCGCTCAAACCTCCACCAATCACCTCGCTCCTCCTCAAGATTTACCCCTCCCCTTCTTATTGTGGCATTGTTATCCGTCTCTAAAAAATATAAACATGTCTTCTCTATCTCTGCTGCCCCCCCCCCTGCTCTCCTACGTTCTCTCTCTCCCTAGATTATCTCTCTCTTTTATTTTCTCTCCTTAGACCTCTCTCCCTAGTTCTCTATATATAGTCTCCCTCACTAGTCTCTCTCCTCTCTCTATATTCCTCTCTCTCATCATCTATCTCTCTCTATCTCTATCTCCTTTCTCTTTCTCTATAGTCTAGTTAGATACTCACTCTCTATCTCCTTAGATCTCTATCATAGTTATCTCTCATCTCTCTTGGACCTCCTCAGTAATCTCTATCTCTTTAGATCTCTATCTCTCTCTCTCTCTCTCTCTCTCTCTCTATCTCTCTCTCTCTGCTCCCTAGTCTCTCTCTCCTTAGACCTCTCGCTCTAGCTCTCTTCTCTATCACTCTCTCCCTCACTAGTTCTTTATGTCTCTCTCTCTCTCCTTCCCTGGAACCTCCCTCTCCCTTGTTCTCCCTTTCTATTACACAAACACACACACACACACCACACACACACACACACACACACACACAACAACACACACACACACACAACACACAAACACACACACACACACACACACACACACACACACACACACACACACACGCTTTCCCTTACCACTCTCCCTTTCCCACTGCTTTCTCCCTTCCCTCTCTACATTTGTCCTTCAAAGTCTCCCTCTCATGCTTTCTCTTACTGCTCACCTTTTTGCTCTGTTTTTCTCGCATTTAACACCTGTGTACAACACACACACACACACACACACACACACACGTGTACACCACACACACACACACACACACACACACCACACCACACACAACACACACACTGTTTCACTCTCTCTTTAGCTTCCTGTTTTCTCTTTGAAACTCTTTATATTTTGTTCATTTTATTGCTCTCTCCACACCCAAACATCTCTCTCACTCACTCACTCACTCACTCACTCACTGTGGTGAATATATCTTCTCTCTATCTCCTCTCTCTCTCTCTCTGACTCTCTCACTCTATCAATCTCTCACTCTCTCACTCACTCACTCAATCCCTCTCTCACTCACTCACTCACTCACTCAATCACGTTCTGTCTTGTTATTCTATGCTTTTTTGCTACACCCACCCCCCCCTCGCTCATCATTGTGCTCTAGCCTTTGCTCTGTTTTTTTTTTCTCTCTCCCCTCCCTATCACTGTCTGTCTTTCTTCTCTTTCTTTCTTTCTGGCTGCCTTTCATTCCTGTTTCTCTTTTCATTGTTTTTTCCCCCCTCTCATTTTTTTTTAAAGCTCTCTGAGACCTCTATTTCTTCTCTTCCTCTATTCAGGTTCTCTTTATTCTCTTTTCTGAATAGTTGTGGTACTTAAAGGGAAAGGGGAAAGGGAAGGAGCAGGGGAGGGAGGTTGGTTTCAGTCGGAACACTTCCTCCTGCACTGCAGTGGCTCTCCACCACATCACACCGACGGCTTTTAGTGTATTTGCTGTAAATCACATTTATTTTTTCAGATGTAGGTTCATACTACGTACAACATGTATTAATATGAGGGTTTGAGAATATGTAATAGAGCTAATAGAGTAGTTAAAATGTATATAAATACGAATTAAACAGAATACAAATTCGTATTTTCTCTAGTATTTAGATTAGTTTTATGCTAAAAAAAAAAAAAAAGCAGAAATTAAATTGGCAACCTTCCGTATTTTTTAAACAAGTTTGTCTTTTTATTCATCAAAACATTTAAAAACAGCGGCTCAGTTACGGAAATATACTTGTCTTTTTTAGCATATTTGTGCAAAATAAAAAGAAGTTGAATCGCAAGCTTTTTTTTTCCGTGGCGTGAAAATAGCTTTGTCTTTTTTTTTTCTAAACAAAAAAGTCCTGCATCAAGTGCAGAGGTATCATTTCTCATTGGATTTGCTCGTTGTCACGCTTGTGATGTATGGCCATGGATCGCTGCTGCGGTTCTGTGTGAGGACTCTTATCTCTTCAGGATGTGCCCCGGCCTCGTCGGGCCTCGTCGGCCCACCAGTCATCTTCTACCGCTTCATCCTTTACAGGGTCGCGGGGAGCTGGCGCCTATCTCAGCGTCTTAGGGCCGGAGGCGGGATACACACTCTGGATTGGTGGCCAACCATTCGCAGAGCGGGACAAACACATTCACACACTCACTCATACCTATGTGGTCAATTTTCCAATTCCAATTAGCCTGAAGCGCATGTTTTTGGACTGTGGGAGGAAACCGGAGAACCCGGAGGAAACCCACGCAAGCACGGGGAGAACATGCAAACTCCACACAGAACGGCCCCGGCCGGCCTTGAACTCACACCTCAAGTGTCAAACGGAACCATCTTGCTGTGAGGCGACAGCGCTAACCACTGCGCCACCGTGCCGCCACCGTGACCTTCCACGTGGATTCAAAATGTAAATCATCCCCAAACAAACGTCTGTATTTTGTAAACGTCTATTTGATTTTGAACATTGCACCAGTTGGACCAATTAACGGGCATTTTTAACGGACCATTGGATCAATCAATGGACTAATCAATATCATTGGAACAATCCAAACCATTGGGCCAATCAAGATCATTGAACCAATTAAATGACCAATCCAGATCATTGAACCAGTCAAAGAACCAATTCATACCACCAGTGCCACCAATGGACCAATCCAGGCCGTCGGGCCACCAATGGACCAATCCCAAACATTGGACTGATTAATGGACAGATTCAAACCATTGGACCAATACAGACCATGGGGCCACCAATGAATCAATCCAGACCAATGGACAGATTTAAACCATTGGACCAATCCAGACCATTGGACTACTAATGGACCAATCCAAATTCTTGGGACATTCCAGATCTTTGGACCAATTAATGGACCAATCCAGATCTTTGGATCAATCCAGACAATTGGACCATCAATGGACAGATCCAGACCACTGGCCTGATTAATGGACACGTTTCAAACCATTGGATCAATCAAGTCACCCATCCAGACCATTGGACCATCACTAGACCAATCAAGTGACCCATCCAGACCATTGGACCATCAATAGACCAATCAAGTGACCCATCCAGACCATTGGACCATCAATAGACCAATTCAAATCCATGGAAGGATTCAGACCATTGGACTAATTATTAGACCTATCCAGACCATTGGACTGATTTGAAACCGCATTCAAATTTGATCACAAAATGTAGTCATTTCTATCAATATTCATATGGACATTCCTCGCTTAGAAACGTGTTGAGAAAGTGAAAAAGCAGTATTTCACTTTGACAGCATTTATAGATCCGTATGAGGCAGGAGTGAATCTAGTGAGATAAGGATAAAGAAAGCCATTCGATTAATCTTATTCTCTTTTTTTTATATTACACTTTTGACAAAATGAGGTTCAGCCTCGGGATGAACATTCAAAGAAGAAGTGACCGTTCTGTCTAGCCCGCATGTAAATGAGAGATTGTGCCAGTCGAGGCACCGGATTGGACGAGCGGAAAGTGATTAAAAATGCAGAAATGATAGGGCAACAGATGAAACTTTGTCTCTCTCGCTCTCTCCATAAGTAAGGAAAAAAACAGGGGAAAAAAAGAGAAAAGGGAGAAAAAAAAAACGGCATGATGGAATGGCAGGCTTGAAGGGGAGAGAAAGGTGAAAGACAGATGAAAGTGAAAAGAGATAAAAGCCGAAGTGAGGAGGGTGTGGGATAAAGCAGGAGGAAGGGAGGCAGAGATGAAAGCAAAATGAGAAAAGATAAGAACAGAGTGAGCGAGACAGAGCGGCGAACGGAGGGAGAGATAGATAGTGTACAGCGCAGAGAGAGGAGTAACCATGGAAACAAGAAGAAGGTACAAAAGAAGAGAGAGAGAGAGACAAAGGGGTTTTGATTTAGAAGAATGAAACTTGGGAGAAAAGTAATTCAGGTTGAAATTTGTGAGCGCG
>CM051499.1:26923912-26965813 GCA_028031935.1 Paedocypris micromegethes | reverse complement strand
GGGAATGTCTCAGCATATCTCACTTACTGTCTGTCTGACAGCGGCAGACACACCTCCACCACCACTCAGTGTGCTGGTGATTAGTGTGTGTGTGTGTGTGTGTGTGAGGAGGGAAGAGTCTGAACGTGTAGTTGAAGGTGCCGACAAATGGGCTTTTTTGCCGGTCTGACCGAAATATATTCAAGACTCCTGCTTCAAAGAGCATGTGCACGAGAGAGAGAGAGAATGCGAAAGGGAAAGAAACAGAGAGAATGGGGGTGAGTAGAAAAAGCAACTGAAATGAAAAAAAAGAATGATAGAAATAGGTTTGTGTGTGTGTGTGTGTGCGTGTGAGAGAAAGAGAGAGAGAGAGAGGGGCAGGCCAGGCTCAGCCAGTTCTGATAACAGTGGGAGGAGTCGCGGACAGGCCCCGCCCCCGCCCTCCTCTCAGCTATAAATGGGAGGTAGTGTTTTCCCTTCCGTTCAGTTGTCTTGAAAGATGAGGTCGCTGAAACATCTCAGACATCACACTAGGAGTAATGTGGTAAGTGACCGATTCACTTCGCGCATATTGAGCAGAGCCGTTCCGAGAAAATGTCTGTTGTGTGTCGTAGTCGATTTGTGGTTTGAGTGTTTTAAAAAATAACTTTTGCTGTTATTTTTCATATATCAGATGACTGTGTTGTGTAGCGTTGTGTTTCTGTCTCTTATGGTTTTAAATTCACACTTCTCTCTCTCTCTCACACACAAACACTTTGTCTTTCTTACTCTCTGTGTCTTTCTTTCTCTTTCTCTCTCTGTCTGTCTCTCGCTGTTTCTCTGTCTTTTTTTCTTGCTCTCATTCTGTCTCTCTCTCACACACACACAGACACACACTCACACACACTCACTTTGTCTTTCTCTGTCTGTCTCTTTCTCGCTGTTTCTCTCAGTCTTTCTTATTCTTGCTCTTATTCTCTCTCTCTCTCTCTAACACACACACACACACACACAGGCAGGTTTAATCTATGCTAATTCTTACACAAGTGTGTTAGTTTTTCATCTATTTTTACCTTTACTTCAGTGCTTTCATTCAGTTATGGCTGCTATCTTGCCTGACTGGATCTTTCATTTTGTCTTCCTGTCTTTCATTTCAGCTGCCTTTCTTTCCTAACCCTCCCTTTCTCTTGCTTCCCCTCCCTCTCTTCCTCCCCTCCCTCTTTTTCTCTCCTTCTCTCCCTTCCCCTTTCTTTCTCTCTTCCCCCTTCTTAGTTTCAGTCTTTCACTTCACAACCCCTCCTCCTCCTCCTCCTCCTCTCTTTATCTCTCTGTTGTGCTCTCTCTCTCTCTTGTTCAGTCTCTCATAGTCTCTCGTCCCCCACTGCCTCTCCCTCTTCTTTTTCTCTCACTCTATCTTTATCTCTTTATCTTTCTTTCCTCGCTCCCCTCCCTCCCTCAGTCACTCAGTCTATCTCTCATCCCCCACTCCGCTCCCTCCCCTTGCCTGCTCTTCTTTTTCTCTAGCTTCCCAAATCTCTCTCTCTCTCTTTTTTATTTTTTTCCTCTGTCACTACTTTTTTTTTTCCAGTCCAGTTTTTTTCCCTTCTCTCTCAGTTTGAGGCTGCTTTAAAAGCAGTAATTATAAATGACATGGTTATCAGGGCATTCAGGGCTTTTTTTCTTCTTCTTTATCTCTCGCTCTCTGTTTCTCTCTCACTCTACCTCCCCCACTTCTCCTTTTCTTTCTGTCTCTGCTTGTCAGTCTCTTCCTCTGTGTTACAGCTGTCAGTCTCTCCCCCTCTCCCCTGTGTATTTGTATTTGTTCTTTTTTCAGCACATTCGCGTGAGCGTGTGTGTGTGTGTGTGTGTGTGTGGATGACTTCGAATCAAAACAATTTCTAATAATTAATTAATGACTTTTTGTTCAATGCACTGCAACTTTTCTCGTTAAGCTGTCGGAGGACTGAAAGCGCAGTTTCGCTTGGCCTCGCAGGAAACGCTGTGGATAACACGGATGCAGACTTCCCGCTCAGACCCAGAAACTCTCTGTTCTTGTCGTTCTCTTAAAGACCGTGAAGGAAGGAAGCAAGCATGGCGCTCAAACCCATGTGTTTTATCGGCTCTATCTAATGCAGTCTGCTGAACGCTGAGGCCTGACACTGTACCAGTATCACGCCCAATTTATCACAACATCTTCATTTTTAACTCACCCATTATTCTCTCCCTGCCGTTTTCTGGCTTTCTCTTATCTCTCTCTTTCTCCCTCTCTCTCTCATTCTACTGTCTCTCGCTCTTTCTGTCTACATACCGGTAATTCTCTCAATTTCTCTTATTTTCTGTTTCTCTGTCTTTCCCTCTCTGTCTGTCTTTCATTCTTTCTCTTGTAGACGCTCACTCTGTCTTTCTCTGTTTTTTTGTTTCTTCGTGTCTCTTTCTGTCTGTCTGTCTGTCTGTCTGTCTCTCTCTCTCTCTGTTTGTATCTCTCTCTCACTATCTGTTTCTCTTTCTGTCTTTTTGTTTGTATCTCTCTCTGTTTCTCCTTCTGTCTGTTTGTATCTCTCTCTTTTTTAATATATCTCTCTGCTACTCGTCGTCTCTCTGTCTCTCCTTCGCTCTCTAGTTCTAGTGGAAAGTATCTAAATACAATGCAGAGATGTTACCAGAAATACTGGAATTCCTTGATCATTCAGTTTTTTTTCTTCTTTTTTTCTTTCCCTAAACAATCCACAGAGTTTTTGTTGCATTTTCCAGCCATCAGTCATTGTGTTTGTTCTTACACTCACGCAGAAGTGATGCTGTTTCCCTGACACACTTGCTATTGTAGTTTCACTGTTGCCATGACAGCCCAAGATGGATTCTGTTGCTACGGATTTTATTGTATTCACTCTTGCTGTTGCGAAACAAATTGTGCACAACCCTATTTCTGTCGGGATTCAATGCTCAAAACTGTTGTGTTCTTTCAGCAAGAAGAACGGGAGGTTCCTCTGGTCCGCTGCTATTCTAAAGTGATGGAGCGTGCCGTGGACGTTGGAACGCAGACAGACCCGGTGGTGGTCTTGTCGCTGGCCCAGGCTGCTGTGCTGGGCCTCATATCTCAAAACGACATGTTTGGAGCCACCATCGCACCAAATGGCTTCCACGCAACAGAGGGTCGTGAAGGTCCAGCTCCCCCTGCAGAACCCATGGAGTACGAGTATGCGGATCAGCTGATTGGAGCCAACGGAGACTATTTGTCCGAGCCTAACCGGGAGAACCGCAGCCCGAACGGTCCTTATAGCCAAGAGCGGAGGCGTCCCGGACTCCGTGCTAGGACCAAGAGACCCATGAGCATGAGTGAGCCAGAGGAACCCAGGGAGAGGCCTCAACAAGCCCTAAGCAAGGTCAAGGGAGAGAGGCCTGACTACCCCACCCCATGTTATCTCCTAAAATCCCACCAGAATGAGAATGAACCAGAGGTGTTGGACTTGGCTCCAAACCGGGTGAAAGAAGAGCAGTGCAGTAAAGGCTACCCCGAGTTCTCGGGCGAGTCCAGCTGCCGACAAGTGTCCGTTGACTCTGACATGGCTGGCGAATCATGTGGCCAGCGCAGCCCTGAAAGACACCAGGCCGAATCTTCCGAGGTGTTGCAAAGAAAAGTAGAGGCACCCGAAGAAGATGAGGAAGAGGGGGAGGAAGTGGAAGAGAGGGCACTGAACTTGAAAACCTCAGAAGAGGATGTAAGTCCAGCAATGAGGCGCTACTACGAGTCCAGCGTGACCGCCTACGAGGCTGCGGAGATGGGCATGGCGAGAGACTACGAGGAAGGCAGCCAGTCCGTGGCGTGGCAGGAAGGCGAGAACTCCCTGGGCAGGCGGATGCAGATCGACCGGCTGGACATCAACGTGCAAATCGACGAGTCGTACTGCGTGGATGTAGGCGAAGGCTTGAAGCGCTGGAAGTGCCGGATGTGCGAGAAGTCCTACACGTCAAAATACAACCTGGTCACACATATCCTCGGCCACAATGGCATCAAGCCGCACGAGTGTCTTCACTGCGGGAAACTGTTCAAACAGCCGAGCCACTTACAGACGCACCTGCTTACGCACCAGGGCACGAGGCCGCACAAGTGCACCGTCTGCAAGAAGGCCTTCACCCAGACCAGCCACCTTAAGCGTCACATGTTGCAGCACAGCGACATCAAGCCTTACAGCTGTCGGTTCTGCGGCCGAGGCTTCGCCTACCCCAGTGAGCTGCGGACCCACGAGACCAAGCACGAAAGTGGCCACTGTCACGTCTGCACACAATGCGGAATGGAGTTCCCAACCCATGCCCACCTGAAACGCCACCAGGTCAGTCACCAGGGCCCCACCACCTTCCAGTGCCCAGAATGCCACAAGTCCTTCGCCTACCGCAGCCAGCTCCAGAACCACCTGATGAAGCACCAGAACGTGCGGCCCTACGTCTGCTCCGAGTGTGGCATGGAGTTTGTGCAGATCCACCACCTGAAGCAGCACATGCTTACACACAAGGTACGGGCACAGCAGGAGCGCGAGGTATTCCAATCTCATTAGCTTTGAAAGGCTTCCCACATCGCCTTAGTTCAAGTCCGTTCCACTGATTAGAAGAGCCAGTCGTTTGTCTACTTTAATGTCGCCAGACCAGTGTAGGCCACTCTTGCCTTTGAATCCAGAGTCTCAGGTACTGCACTTCGTTATCAAGTTGTTCTTGACTTGGCATTGATCTACTCTACCAGATCTTCTGCTTTTGTCCTCGGTTGCTGTTGATGAGGTGGAGGGCACACATGCTCTCTTCTCTTTATAAAACGCTACTTCCTCCTTTTATTTATCTGTTGCCGTGCCAATGATTCATCTCGTCGTGACCACAGTGTCAGCAAGCGGAATGTGTTGCAAGTCAACGGCGTTTTAAAAAAATGTCAGTTTGTCATTCTTTAGTGAAGAATTTAGTCATGAGATAAAAGTAGTTCAGTCAAAGACTTGATGATATTGAACTTTCTAGCCGTCATTGTTTTCATGATTTTTGCTCTCCTAGTTGGACGTGGTTAGGTTGAGTGGCGTCAGCTGGGTTGGGGAAGATGGAAATCCAGTAGACTTGACTCAATCTTCAGACAGTTTCGACATTTTTGACGTCTATATTAGCGCTTTTACCGTCTACACTTCTCGGATTCAACAGTTTAATCTGGCTGCACGATTTTTAGCAGCTTGTCAAAGTGTCTTGACTGTTGTTAGTTGGTCCTCTTCCAAACTCAAACCCCAAAATAAGTTCATTAGTTCAAAGCAACGCTTTATTTTTGCGGGGTCCAGATTATGTTGCGTCTCACTTTTTTGTTGGAAATTCCGGATCAGGAGGGTTATAGGGTCCAATCCCAGACCGGCAGGTTACACCACTGAGGTGTTCTTGAGCAAGACGCTGAACCTGATTTGGTCTACCTTGAGCTTTTAGACCCAATGGTTATAGAAATGGACTTACGATCACAATATTGTAGGTTCAAATCCCAGACGGGTGGCTTTCTGAACAAAAGTGTCCCTGAATAACTGAATCTGATCTGATCTCTAGCTTAAGTCTTCAGGTGTTCCACTAAAGTCTCTAATTGTGTTATTGCTTTTTTTTTTTGTCCTCAGGGAATGAAGGAATACAAATGTGACGTGTGCTCACGTGAGTTCACGCTCTCTGCCAACCTGAAGCGCCACATGCTGATTCACACCAGCGTCCGGCCTTTCCAGTGCCACGTCTGCTTCAAGACCTTCGTCCAGAAACAGACCCTCAAGACGCACATGATTGTTCACTTGCCCGTGAAGCCTTTCAAGTGCAAGGTGAGTTTCTTTTTTACATTCCTTCACCATTGGCGTGAAGACGCGGATCTCTGATGGCGTTTGCGTGTGTTCTGCAGGTGTGTGGGAAGTCGTTCAACAGAATGTATAACCTGCTGGGTCACATGCATCTCCATGCCGGTAGCAAGCCCTTCAAGTGTCCTTACTGCACCAGCAAGTTCAACTTAAAGGGCAACCTGAGCAGACACATGAAGGTGAAACACGGAGTCCTGGACAACTCCACTGAAGGTCAAGGTGAGAAGCTACAGCCGGTTTAAAATGGCTCCTGTTTCTGAGCAATTGATTATCTGGGACTGGAGCTCACACTCCATCCAGCAAATTACAAACCCTCTCGGTTTGAAACGAAAGGTTATTTTCAACATTGTGCTGAATATGAAGCCGTTCTTCTCAAAGCACTGATTTTGACTCCACTGTTTTTTTTTTTAGCGAATGGCGAATCATTGTAATTCGCATCGTTTTGATTTGTTTTATCGTAGTGTACTTGAAATTTTAATTCATATGCCATTATGACAATCACACTCACTTTACTTTAATCAGATTCAGTATTTATTTTTTGTTTACATTATTTATTCAGCAATTTATTTTCAGTCTATAATAAAATGTATTTTAATTCAATTATTGCAAGTAGATAAATGTATTGAGTAGTTAATAATTGAGTAGTTAATTAATAGTAGTTAATTAGTAATTTCATTACATTTAGTATTAGATGGTTAAATGACAAAAATCTAAATCATATTGCAAAGTCAGTAATTATTGTATTGTTTGATTGATTTCAATATTCAATTGTAACTCGACGATCGTTGAGTGTTTATTGTAATTTCTTAATGTAAATGAATATTCTGCATCTAATCAAATTTAGTATGGAATTGACTTTATAATGAATTCAATATTTGTTAGTTACAATTTAACAAATCACGTAAATGTAATTCAGTAGCCAATTGCAAATGATTTGCTTTTTAATTGATTTTTGTACATGTCATTTATTTGATTTCAAATGCAATATAATTGAGGTTCTTGCCATTTAACAGTTATCATTATGTTTATAATTATAGGTTTTCATCTTAGGAAGTTCAATAGGTTTTTGTCGATTGTCAGTTATTATATGTAATAAGAGTCAGTTATGACTGTAGTTTATTCAATTGTAATTTAACCCATTATTTTTCCAAATTTGTCATTAGTTTGAATTAAATTGCAATATAATTGAGGTTCTTGCCATTTAACAGTTATTATGTTTATAATTATAGGTTTTTATCGATTATCAGTTATTTTATATAATAAGAGTCAGTTTTGTAGTTTATTCAATAATTCGTAATGTAATCCAAATCAATGATCGTCAACGAAATTGTGATTTATTTATTTATTTTTTCCGATGGAGAATCCAATCAGACATGCGACAATGACCACGTTGATTTTGGTTGTTTATGTGTAAACGCGTCTGTTCCCGCCCCCCAGACGCCCATCCCGACGCCGAGGGTCCGGAAGACTACGAGGACGAGAGCTACGACTACGGCGAGCGGGAAAACCTGGCCAGCAGCAACGGCAAAATGGGCTACTACGACTACAAGGCGGCGGCGCGCTACAGCACCTAGTGTGGCCAGGAGCGGTACTGCACCGGAACTCTCACACCCATTCATGAAGCACTCGACATCGGACACGCCCAGACACTTGAACCTCTCACGGGTGGGTTCCAGGCCTCTCATTGGTGGACGTGTAGACGAGCCACGCCCACACACAGACGAGGCTTTTCCTCTTCGTTCTTGTCGATTAGCAACCACTGCGTAGGACTCTAACCAAAGCTGAAGACGTGCACACTTCGCTCTCACTTCCCTGTCTCTTGTTGGGTTGTTTTTTTTTTTTTTATTCTTTTAACTCTAACTGTGACATTTTCCGATTCCTCTTCTGCGGTCCCGAGTTCCTGGGGAAGTTTCAGTGCCTGTCTCTTTGGTTTGGTTGGCGGCGCTGGATCACTGTATGGCCTTCTCTAGTTTTACATTTTTGCAAATAGTATTTATTGTCCGACGTGGTTGCGTGTAAATACATTGGCGTCGTTTCAGATGGGCAGATTTTATTGTATGTGTGATGATTGGTGCGTTTTGGTTCGGGCGTGGCCTAGTTCGCTCCGTTGTCTTTGGATTCTGGTTGATGAATGTATTACTGACGCGTCCCTTTAACGTCCAGCCTCGCCTCAGCCACAATGCTGTTGTATGTCATTAAACCTTTGAGACGAAGGAGCTTTTCTGACGCGCTTCTTTCGCTTTCACCTGCTTTTTCCACACTTTCGGACACGTCTTCTGGTTTTTCTTCATCAAATCCCTGCAAGATCTTTCCAGAAGACATTGCTGAGAGAGACAGGCAGAGAGCGAGAGAGACAGGTGGACTGTGAGATGGACATGCAAACAGCAAAAGAGAAGAACAGACTCAGCGAGATAGACAGACAGAGAGTGAGAGATGAACAAACTGAGATAGACATGCAGATAAACAGATAAAGAGATGCTCAAGTCAGACACAGAGTGAGAGAAACGGACAGATGGAGGAAGACAGTCAGACAGACAGGAAGAGAGACAGACAGGCAGATAAAGACAGACAAAGAAAGGTAGAGAGTGATAGGCAGTGAGATAGAGAGAAGGACGGAGAAAGACGGGGTGAGATACAGTGAGGTAAAGGAGTAGGAATCGAGCGAGAGTTGGATAGACAGAGAGAGAGATGGACCGTCAGACAGACAGAGACTGGTTGATGGATGGACAGAGCGAGAAAGACAGATGCAGACAAGTCACACAGTGTTAGAGAGACGGACAGACAGGAGAGAGTGAGAGGGATGGATAGACAAGTCAGACAGAGAGAGCGACAGGCAGATAGACAGTGCTAAAGAGATGGACGGAGAAAGACAGACAGGGTGAAAGACAAGCTAAAGAAGGATGGCGGCGAGAGAGATGGACAGAGTGACAGTCAGACAGAGCAAGAAGCAGAACAACAGAGAGACAGAGCGAGAAAGACAGGTGGAGAAAAGTCAGTGAGAGACGAACAGACAGAAAGACAGTCCGAGCGAGGCAGACAGACGAACAGGCAGATAGACAGTGCTAGAGAGATGGACGGAGAAAGACAGTGAGAGACGAGCTAAAGGGTGGACAGATCGAGAGGATGGACAGAGTGAGATAGACAGCGAGCTAAAGGATGGACAGAGCGAGAGTTGGATGGGCAGAGTGAGAGACTAGCTCAAGAAGGATGGACAGAGAGTGAGAGACAGATGGACAGAGTGATACAGACAGCGATCTAAAGAAGGATGGACAGAGTGAGATAGACAGCAAACTAAAGAATGGACAGAGGAAGATGAGCTCAAGAAGGATGGACAGAGAGTGAGACGGAAGCACAGAGTGAGATAGACAGCGAGCTAAAGAAGGATGGAAAGAGAGATGAGTTCAAGAAGGATGGACAGAGTGAAATAGACAACGAGCTAAAGGATGGACCGAGAAAGTGAGACAGATGGACGGAGTGAGAGACGAGCTACAGATGAATGGACAGAGTGAGAGAGAGACAGACAGATGAAGATCTTGTACAGAGACTCAGATATTTTACTTATTCATGCCGACGCCCAGAAAAGGCGTGTGTGTGTGATCCATCATGTCTGCACAGCTCTCAGGAGTGATGAACGACGCGCGCGCGTGTGTGTGTGTGTGTGTGTGTGTGTGTGTGAGGAAGGACACACAGTGAGGAGCTTCAGGTGAGAGGTTTATTGCAGGCGTCTCATACGTCCCTAATATACAGTATCTGACATACAGTACGTCGTCTTACAAAAATAGAACCCTGGAGGTGCGGGGAGCGGTGGAGAGCCCGGCGAGCAGCTCCGGCCTTCACACACAACGTTAGAAATCATAACCTTAAGTTAAGAATGAGGTACAAAACGATGAAGAAGGTGTGACTCCGCCTCCAGCGTCCTTCATTTGCCCAGAGCCTTGTCCAGGTTGGTCTTGATGGCGTCCAGGAAGTCGGTGGTGTTGACGTAGTGCTCGTTCAGTTTGCAGCTGCGGGGGTGCGGGGTCAGAGGTCAGCGTGGCACGCACACACACACACACACACACTGCAGACGGAACTCACTTTGCCAGGCCGTGGATGCAACCAGCCAGATCCTTGGTCATCACGCCGCTCTCCACCGTCTCCACACACACTCGCTCCAGCGTCTGGGAGAACCTGCGGAGATGAAGGGATGAGTCAGGAGATAAAGACACGGGTTCCAGTGCCAGAAATAAGGCATCGTGGTCTTTGAATCCTGGGCTCAATTCCCCAAAATGTCCGATTGTGAAGATCGAGTTTGTGTCACGGGTTCAATAATAAAAAAAAAAGGGGGAGAAAAATGCATGAAGACATTGATCAATTCCCCAAAAAAAGCACAAAGACATTCGATAGTAAAGTTTAAGTCATAGGTTCAATTCCCACAAAAGGTATGAAGATGTTCGGTTGTAAAGTTTGAGTCCTGGGTTCAATTCCGAAAAAAAAAAAAAAAAAAACTAAACATTTGATTAAAATGTTCAAGTTTGAATCACGGGTTCAATTCCCCAAAATGTCCAATTTCAAAGATCAACGTTTGAGTCACTGGTTCAATACCCCATTCAAAACTTGAGTCACAAGTTAAATTCCCCAAAAGGCACAAAGACATTCGATAGTAAAGTTTAAGTCATAGGTTCAATTCCCACAAAAGGTATGAAGATGTCCAGTTGTAAAGTTTGAGTCACAGGTTCAATTCCCCCAAAAAGCATGAAGATGTTTAATTGTAAAGTTCAAATTTGAGCCACTGGTTCAATTTCTCATAAACGGATGAAGACATTCAATTGCAAAGTGAGTCATGGTTCAATTCTCAAAGAGGCTTGAAGATGTTCAATTGTAAAGTTCAAATGTGTCACGGGTTCAACTCCCCAAAAAGGCACGAACAAATTTGATTGGAAAATTTAAGTCATGGGTTCAGTTCCCCAACAAAGCTTAGAGATGTTTGATTGTAAAGTTTAAGCTTGTTATGATATTGATTGTAAGGTATGAAGGGTTTGATTTCCCATTCACTATTCACCCACTGAAGTGTCCGGGGAGCAGATCGGGTTCAGTTTTGTAGGTTTGAGTCTGTTCAAGCTCTTAGAAACTGTCCATGTGGCTGGTGCGTGAAATCAAGTGTTTCTAAATCAAAGCACAACCCTGCACGTCTCCTTACTTGATCAGATCTGGATTTCCATCGAGTTTGCCGCGGTGCTCCAGTCCCCGGGTCCAAGCAAAGATGCTGGCGATGGGGTTAGTGCTGGTCGGCCTTCCCTGTGCGGGACAGCAAAGCCTAGTCAATACTGTGTTCATTTCATCGTCATTTCGTCAACGACACTTTTTCCAGGACGAAAATGAAGCAAGAACTGTATAAAAACTCCTGCTGAGGGAGTAAAAATAGGTTAATAAAAATAAATTCAATAAATGTTTTACCAAACAAGTAAGGTCTTTATAAGTTAACTATGAACCTAAAATATATACAAAGTTAACGTATTAATATTTCCTAGACATCGCAACATTAGTAAACATTTAGAATATATAGCACCTGTATTTTCAGTGACTAAATCTATACTGTAATTTATTCGACTAAAATGCTGTGATATTTAGTCGATTAAAAAAAAAAATTAAGATGACTAAATTAGGACTGAAACAAAACAATTTTAATCACAAGACCATGACAAAAACTAAATTGATAATCTTTGCCAAAATGAACACTGACTCAAAACGGAGCTCAAGCAAAATGCCACAAAAAAAAACATGTCATTCCAGGTCTCACCACAAGATGGCGCAATGCCTCTAAACATTAAGTGAGTGCTATGACGACTTTCAGAACTTCTCAAAGCATGCTGAGATACAGGGTGAAGCTGTAGGCCACAGACCTTCTGGTGCTCGCGGTAATGGCGGGTGACGGTTCCGTGCGCGGCCTCGGCCTCGATGGTCTTCCCATCAGGACACACCAGCACGGAGGTCATCAGGCCCAGGGAACCGAAGCCTACAGGAGCAGAACGCACCAGCTGAGCCCAAAAAGACACGTAGACGTCCGATAGTAAAGTTCACGCTTGAGTCGTGAGTTCAATTCTCCCAAAAGGCATGAAGACGTATGAATGTAAAGTTTACGTTTGAGTCACAGGTTCAATTCCCCAAAGTGTCCGATTGTAAAGATCAAGTCACAGGTTCAATACCCAAAGAAATGCATGAACACTTTTTTTTTTCTTCAAAATTTGAGTCACAGGTTCAATTACCCAAAAGGCACAAAGACATTCGATAGTAAAGTTTAAGTCATAGGTTCAATTCCCACAAAAGGTATGAAGATGTCCAGTTGTAAAGTTTGAGTCACGGGTTCAATTCCCCAAAAATGCGTGAACATTTGATTCAAACGTTTAAGTCACAGGTTCACTACCCCAAAAAATGCAGGAAAACATTTGATTCAAAATTTGATTTAAAAAAAAAATGACAGTTTCTATTCCCCAAAAAAGCACAAAGATGTTTTTTTTAAAGATTTTAAAGTTGCACGGGTTCAATTTCCCACAAAGCGCATGAAGACATTAAATTGCAAAGTGAGTCATGTGTTACATTTCTCAAAGAGGCTTGAAGGTGTTCAATTGTGAAGTTTAAGCTTGAGTCACTGGTTCAATTCCCCAAAAACGCATGAAGACGTCCACTTGTAAAGAGCCTCGAGTCACGCTGAAGCGTCCTCGTGTTCTCACCTTGAGCCAGGATGTCCGACTGCACGTCTCCGTCGTAGTTCTTGCAGGCCCAGACGAAGGCGCCGGAGGACTTGAGCACCTGAGCCACCATGTCGTCGATGAGCCGGTGCTCGTACCAGATCTTCAGCTTGTCGAACTCGCTCTGGTAGTTCCTGATCAGAGAAACGAGCGTGTTAGCATCACAGCGGCGCCGCTCATGCTAACGGGCGTACTTCTCGTAGATGTCCTGGAAGATGTCCTTGAAGCGGCCGTCGTAGGCCTTCAGGATGGTGTTCTTGGTGCTCATGTAGAGCGGCCACTTCTTCTGGATGGCGTACTGGAAGCAGCTGTGAGCGAAGCCCGTGATGGACTGTGGGAGGAAGCGCAGACGTCAGGAAGCTTCTGTTGTCATCACAAACAGGCCGTCCGACCCACGACAAACAGACTTCATGGCTGGAGAGTCGCTGGACCAGAGGAACTTCTCTGGAGATGCTTCTGATGTTCTTTACTGACTCCAGGAAGCATACACGTCTTCTGAATCCTCTCCAGTGGAGGACTTCTACTCTCAGATTGGCTGCTTTCGAACGCTGTCATAGCTCATTAGCATAAAGTTCAACGACCTATTCATCCATCCGCTGTCTGTTTGTTCATTCATCTATCAGCCACTTCCTGTTTATCTATCTATCTATCCGTCTATCCGTCCATCCCTCCCTCCCTCCATCAATCAATCAGCTGTTGATCATTCATTCATCCATCCATTCAAGTGAAATTCCATTTATCAGCCACTCACTGTTTGTCTATCCATCCATCCATTTAAGTGAATTATCCATCTACCAGCCACATACCCACCATTTGTCTGTCTATCCATCCATCCATTCAAGCGAAACATCAATCAGGCTCTTTCTCAGCTGTTCATCTATCCAAGTGAATCATCCATCTATCAGCCACTCACCGTTTGTCTGTCTGTCTGTCTATCCATCCATCCATTTGTCTGTTTGTCTATCTATCTGATCTGATCTATCCATCAAATATGAATAAATCTGTCTTTCTATAGTCCGTCTTTCTATCCATCTTTATTGAAAACCTTATAAATAAAGAGTTTCTTTTTTCCCCCTTTACTTGGTGTTTTTTGGACCTAAATTCAGCACGAGTAAAACACTGAAGTTCTTTTGAAATGGGATACTTTACGACTTGTACTCAAGTCTTCTTGGAATCGATGACTTGTCTCGTGTAACAGAGTCAAACTGTAGAGTAAACTCTCCGTACGTTTACAGCAGGAGATACTGACTGACCTCATCAGTGTTGTACATGCCCATCCCGCAGCCGCCGCCAGGGAAGTCAAACACCTCCCACTCTTTGCCTTTGCTCCCGTCAGTTGGAGTGAACACCATCTTGAACTTGCCTGGTTGATTCACGACAAAGTCTGTGGCTTTATACTGGAACAGGAAAGACGAGAGGAGACGTGAACGACACATTTAGAGCTGCAACGAGTAGTCGACGTAACCGATTCCTTAAATACGTCAATGCAAAAATCGCGCATCGATTAGTATTGTTGCTTTCATTTTTTTCAAACATGGCGTAGTGGGAAATATTTATGATATTATATATTTATGTATTTACGAAAATATTTATGCACTGTGCTTTCATTTCAGTTGTCGATGTTAATTAAAAAATCATATAGAAAATCGGTGTTTCCTTAAATTATTTTAAAACTTGATTTGGAAAAGAAAAAGAACAAGCGTCACCCCTGAGCAGATAGACATGCTAACGTTTTTGAATTGCAATTGTGTGCGATTACATATTTTTAGGATAGCTACTTTATGTTGCACTTTAATATTTACAGTCAAGCTCACTTCATTCATTTTGCACTGAATTTGTGTTAAGGACATACAAGGCCTTCTAATTTGTTTTGTATAATTTTATGTCTTTATTTTGGCCTAAATGTATTGTCTGTAAGGGATATTAAAACTTACTATGTGGTTTTGTACAAGATGAGATTTAGTTTTTAAGTCATTTTCGTTGTTGGCTGAATTTAAATGCTCTTTACAGGGGGGCGGGGTTATCTTTAATTAGTTTGGGTGTGTGTGTTTATGCCCCCATGTTTCATATGGCCTTTGTGTTTAAAAAAGACACTGTTAATTAAAAACCAAATTGCAGGTTTATTTATTTTTATGAACAAATAATCGTTTGGGCAAAATATAATCGTTAGAATAATCGAAAAATTAGTCAATAGATTCGTCGATTAATCAAACAAACAAACAAAAAAAAAAACAACAACAACCAATAGATTAATCGCTAAGAAAATAATCGTTAGTTGCAGACCTGGTCACCAAAGGCGTGTCTGCCGATGGTGATGGGTAGCGTCCAGCCAGGAACCAGTCTGGGAATGTTCTTGCAGATGATTGGCTCACGGAAGACGGTGCCGCCCAGGATGTTCCTGATGGTTCCGTTGGGACTCTTCCACATTTTTTTAAGGTTGAACTCTGTGAAACGCGGGACGATTAGACTGAAGTGTGTGTGGCGTTGGTGAGACATTCTGCACCTTCCACTCGAGCTTCATCGGGTGTGATGGTGGCACACTTCACGGCCACGTGGTACTTCAGGGTGGCCAGGGCGGAGTCGATGGTGACCTGGTCATCTGTCTGGTCGCGGTAAGGAAGGCCCAGGTCGTAATACTTCAGCTCCACGTCCACGTTACTCAGAATCAGCTGCAAAAAGAAGTTCAGACCTGAGGGAACGCGCGAAGAGCGACTGATAATCAACATACCATTCTTTCTTTCTCTCCTCTTTTATCCGTCTCTTTTTTCTTTCTAAATGCTTCTCTCTCTTCACATTTCTAGCGTAATTTCTTATGCATCCGTTCTCTTGCCTTTCTCTCTCTGAATACTTGTCTCTCATTCTTTCTCTTCTCTTATTTGTCTTTTTTCCCTCTTGCTCATTGTCTTACTGTCACTCATTTTTTCTTAACATTTCATTTGTTGTTTTTTACGTCATTTATCTTCATTTATCATTCTCTCCTCTTTTATCTGTCTTTTTTTTCCTTCACTGTCATTGTCTTGTCTCCTCTATTTCCTGGTCTCTCTCTCTCTTTCATTCTAAATCCTTGTCACATTTCGATTGTCGTTTCTTATGTATTATTTATCTTCTCTTGCCTTCCTTTCATTCTCTCTTTTATCTGTATCCTTTTCTTCTTTTTCACTCTTTCTGTTTTTCTCTATATCCTGGTCTCTGTCTCTCTCACTCTAAATCCCCTGCAATCTTTCACTTCTCTTTTACCTCTCTGTTTTTCTCTCTGTCTCACATTCTTTATTTCTTGTTTTTTACATGTTCTTGTTTCTCTTCCAACTTTCTCTTCATTTTTTCATTGTTTCTCATTCACCCTTTTATTTCTTTTTTTCCCCACTCACTCATCTTCCGGTCTTTCATCCCTCATAAATCCTTCTCTCTCCCTGCATTTTTATCATTGTTTCTTATCTTTTCTGTTCAGTCTCTTCTCTCTCGCCCATCACACTTTCTCTCACTCAGTCTCTTTCCTAGTCTTATCATCTATCTCTTTCTCTATCTTTATGTTTTGGTCTTAGAAAAAAACTATGGATAATTTCACTAAAAGTTTTCTATGCCAGTGGAACAAATCACTAGAAGGAAAACAAAAACCTTCTAGTTTTAAACTACTGGATCAGCAGCAGTCCTTGAGTTGTATAAATAACGAGACGATTCGGATCAGAGAAGTGTTGGAATGGCGGAGGCGGAGGCTGATGGCCGACCTCATGCCAGCGTGATGGGCCGTTATCGCTCTAGTCACTCTATTCATCCCTCGCTTTTCTTTTTAACCCCCCTGAAGATTCAGCCATTTCCTCCATTTGTCTGCAAAACCTCATTTTCATTCTCAGTGTTTGTCTGACCAGCTTCTCTTCTGCCTCCTCACTTTGTAAAACCAAAATCCTTCTGTACCAACTCGCACAGTTGAAGTTTAAATCACCTTTTCCTTGATGAACTCCCAGATAATCCTGGTCATCTCGTCTCCGTCCATCTCCACCACAGGCTGCGACACCTTGATGCGTTTATCTGATGCATCTGAAATGCAAAAAAAAACAGAGAAAATAAAAACGCAAATTAGAGAACTGTGTTGGGTTAATGGGGACATCTCAGTCGCATTAATGTGAACACACAAAGCCAAACCAACAGTTTAGCATAATAAAAGTCCCGGCCTGCGATTCGCTGAAGGTGGGATGCGAAATTAACACCTTTAAACAACGCATCTATCAACCAGACATTATCTCACTACAATCAACAGTTATTTGGGTTTAAATTTACCAATCTGCATTAAATCTGTACACTCCGACCTCGTTCTGTAATTTAAAAAGTGTAAAAATGTGTGTATAATAAAAATAAAAAGTGTGCAAATTGCTCAAAGTCCAACTTTCTTGCATCCCATATATCTCTCCCACTCAAACACACACACGCTAACAGGTGAATATAACTAGAGTAGAAAAAACAACTCGGAAGAGAATAAAACAACCAGCGAAATCTATGCAAACTTTTTTATTAGCCAGGAAACGTCTGCTTGGCCAGAATCCTCCAGGTTTGTGTTTACCTATTTATCCATAGACAAAAAGATAATCTCTCCACACCAGCAACAAGACACAAAGAGGGGGGAGGGGCGACGGGAGTCACGTGACTGCTGGTGGAATCATGTGACAGGCTTCTCTTCCACAGAGTCCCTCCACACTTTAAAATCACAATGTGCTCCAACGATTTAAAACCATTCCATTGATCTCACACCAATCCATTGAAACCACTCATTGATTTACAGAGACTCCAATACAGATCTAAAAAGCTCAAAGACTAGAGAGTAACAAGTTGGGAAAAAATGACTATTAATCATAATAATAACAACAGAAAACGTGTGATCTTCCTCAGCTGTGTCCACAAAAGCGGCATCATGGGTAAAGCTTTGGCAGAAGAGCTCACAGGCCGCAATTACATAAACAGGGAATCCTGCGGATAAGTATCATCTCGCTCGCCCTGATGCTGTGAACAGAACGAGGGAGGAGGAGGAGGAAGAGGAGGAGCACGGGATTACGTAAGACCGCCTCAACACTCTGTTCCCAGCAGCACAGACATTTACCCGGCCATCTGCACAGAGACAGAAAAATCCCATTAACATTAGCACGGCGTTTCAGACCAGAGCAAACAAACCACAAACTGCTCAGCACGTTAACCCCGTCTTCAGTAGATCCAACACCAATGAAGCTGGTTTTATTATGGAAAAAAAGTTCTTGTTCCTAGCCATTGCTGCACTAAAGTCTTGCCCACTGCTCATTTTACTCAAAAACATTATAGACTTGCGCTTTTCATAGAAGATTGATTCTCGTTCTTTATATGAATAGATGGTGATAAGACAGACAGTAACGATGTACCATCCATCCTGTTTTGTGTTATTGCTGTGTATTATTGTGGAACTGTATTAATCTTGTACTGTTTTTATTCTTTTCTACATGGTTTGTACAGCCAAAACTGTCAAAAAGGGCTTTATAAGTAAAGTGAGGAGTAAAGAGTAATAAAGTAAAGAGAATAAAGAGTTGAGGTACAGTGGCTTTGAATCGGCCTGTAGATATGAAAAGATACGTAAATTGATCACAAATCTGTACTGAGCCAAATTTGTAAAAGGTTTCAATACGTGGGATATATTTTATAGTCTCTGCCCAAGTATACAAATAAATTGGACGGGCTCTAGGCAACACTGCAAAAATGTTTATAAAATATTGAATTTTAGCGTTCGGAACATAACAGAAAAAATGATGACAGCGAGGTCAGTCCAGACCAGCAGCAAGCCTCCAGTCGACATGCAGCACGTGCGTCCTGTATCGTATAACACGCATGACGCCGTCCCGCCTGTCAAGGACGTTTGACAAGCCGACGTTCGTCCGTGTTCCGGTGGTAAAGGTCGACGTCTATCGGGTCATGAGGTAGCCACATTCTTAGAGTTCCTACAACAGGGTTAGAGCAAATGGCCTTGCAAATCATCTACAAACTGGATTCGCTTTCTCTTTGCTTATCACACAGCCAAGAGTGTAATAAGCATCGTGAATTTAACGAACAGACGTCAAACTCAACGGCAAAATTAATTCGGAACCTCGTAATTGTCAGAAAAAAAAAGTTACGATAAAGTATTAGGAGATCGGACGCTCGCTCGGCTCCAATTACAACCTACAAAGCGCCTGGCAATGTCAGATTCAACCTTGTGACTCGCTCGGCACAGCAGGTCCGGCTTGCCCAGATTAAGCCTGGCAAATTAACCCTCCACGACACACACAGTCGCCGAGCTTAGAACCAAAGGTACGATGGGAAGAAACCAGTCAAATCTGATCTGAAGTGTTGTACGCAAAACTCTCGGCCAAGACTGTTAGTACAGTAAAGGTGACACGGAGGACATCGGCAGATCTATTAAGGCTTAGGCGTAATACTCGATATTAACCCTGGGTTAAAAAAACGGCCCGGGATAAACTGACCAGCATCTAAATATAGATAAACGTCAACTGAGATTGTGAAACATCAATCGTGCATATGCATTAGAGATCTAGATGCGTGAGAGAACTGGAAAAGAGTGTCTTGATGGCCAAATTGGCGTTAAATGACAAGATAAACCGGTGTTTTGAACGCGGCCGATTGACCTTGAGAACATTTTACACTGGAATTGAAGAAGCCGCGCGTGACAAATCACAGCGATGCTGAGGGAAATCTCTGGGAAAACACACACAGTGACCGCTTCAGAGTTATTATTCACAATAATGACAGAAAACCAACGCGCAAAATGCTCGTCATCACCGTCGACCATTTGTGCAGTTCGCACGCTATAAATAACATCTCGCCCTCGGCGCTTTAACGGTTCGGGCGAGACTGTGGGGTTCGGATCAGGACTTGACGAAGACGATGCCGGTGTTTCCAATGCGACAAATCACGAGACTATTTATTACGCGACGTTCTACCGGCGAACAAAGAACGGACGGCGACCCGGGCGCGCGCGCGCGCACCCGCGGCCTCGCGACTCCCGCTTCACGTGCAACGTCACCCCAAAACGCGGGAAGCCGGCTACACTCGTGATGCACAAGCACGTCGTTTCAAATCGAACGAGAGTTGTTAAAACCAGCTTCACAATGACAAAACGATGGGTGAAACTCACAATTCCTCTGTTGCAAGCTCTGGCACGACGCTGGAGCAAGGACGGCCGGGGTTTTGGAGAGAGTGGCGGCGGATCGAGCGACAGAGCTCAGGACCTTCAGGTAACCGGCCATGTTTGTTTTCTCGCGCACTGGAGGTGGCTGCCCGGCTTCACTGCGAACGAAGGAAGGGTCGAATGAACCGGAGCTTAGAGCAATAAACGCAGCTCTTCTCCGCCTTCGCCTCAGTCAGGGGCGACGTCACGAGCACACGGCGTCATGGCGGAAAGTCACCGGTGAGAGGAGCGTCCAATCACAGCCGAGTATTCGGGTCATCGATGAGCGACTCGATGACATTTCACAACCCACACTTCCCGTTCGTTTTCGCTTCACCGGCGCTCACGTCGTCTCGGAGTATTTGCGGGATAACTCTTTTATCTGCGTGGGTATCTTTTTCAAATGCCGATTAGTTTCAAACGTGTGGCGTCCGGCGAGTCGTCCATTTGCGAGTGTTTCGGTTTTCGCCTTACTACGCGTGTTTAACAGTCAGACAGATAACAGGCAGATATGGCCGATAACCTTTTCACATTCCGCTGTCTGGTTGTTTAACACACGTGCTAATTTTAGCCGGGCTGGGTCACCATACACCGGGACGTGCGCAGAGGAGACCAAGTGTGCGCATGCGCTCTTGAGCCGCTGCACCATGTCGGGTCACTTCAAGGTGCCAAAGGCTTTAGTCTGATTGTTCGAGGGAACTGAGATTTTCTGTGAGACTGATAGCGACTATAAACTCATTTGAGTCACTTGTATGTCGGAATTTGAAAAAATTATACACTTTATAGTTAAACTGACGGATAGCCAGACAGGTCCTTAGCTTGATGTACTGAATGAAGGATGGACTGACCAATTATAGATGGACAAATAAACAGATTGCTGGATATATGGATGGCTGGACAGAAAGATCATTGCTTGATTGATGGATTAGAAAGGCATATAGATAATTGAGGGATGGAACGGTCTAGCAATGTTCTAACAGCGTTAGTACGTGTTTTTATTTATATTATTATTATTATTTCTTTCATACTTTTATATTTATATATTTTATTTTTTTTATTTTGTTTTGTTTTCCTTTACATTTCTTTATTATTGTGTTTATTGTATTGCATGCTGGTTTTTAATTTTGAATGTATTTTTATCGCTGCTGGACTCGGGGAGCTACCGAAAGAAATTTCCTTGTACAACATACAATGACAATAAAAGCCTCTTACCTACTCTTACTCTCTAACAGACGGTTGAACAAAAAGCAAGAAAAGTGCATAAACCTATATATATATAAAATAAGATAACGATAAAGAAAAGACAGACTGGACAATGTCTAGATCACATAATTGACCCTGTAAAAATTCACTATTCGGCCATAATAAAAACAGTAATTAAATTCAAAAATGTAATTAGAATAATAAAAAAAGGAATTCCCTGAAAGAAATATTGCAGCATCAGTAGAATCTGCCTTTGAAGTCATATTTTCACCACCTATATCAGAAATGCAGTTTAGTGCCGGAGTGGAAGCCTTCCGCTCGTCACGTGATGTAGAGAACAGAAACAGACAGGAGTTGTGAACTGTGGCATGAATAACTTCCTGTGTGTGTGTGTGTGTCTAGTCGTGCGCCACTGTGACCTCCGTTATCACCGTGGCGTGTAATTCACACAGCGCTGTTTGCATTGCGGCGCGTGTCTGTTACAGTGGTCTTGCCGCATAAAGGTCAAAGCTGAAGGCCAATCACGATGGCTTGTGTTCAACCCTTCAGCTGAAATGCAGAAAGTAGCAAAGTCAAAAATACGTATGTAATATTGTCTAACTAAAAAAACTAAAAAATTAGTTATTACGTTAGTACGTCAAGTTCTTGTGCTTCTGACAAAATTTGCATTAAACTCAACATCCGACTAGTCTGTGGTTTTCAGTCCGATCATATCCAAACCAGTTTAAGAATATTATTAATGATAAGAGAATATTGTTATGATAGCATGTAAACAATTGTGAAATCCTGAGATAGTGAATTGTAGTTTTATTGTGTTTGGGGGAAATGTCTGTGAATTGCTCAAAGCTTCAAACACATTTATTTTATTTTGTTTTTAGATTTATTTATATATATATATATATATATATTTATTTTTAAGATAGCTGCAGATCTACAAATGCTAAAAAAATCTATAGTTTAAAGACCAATCTATTTTTCATTGCAAATGTTTTTATTTGTTTTGTGGTCCAGATTTTTTTTTTTTTTTTTTTGCGTTCAAACTATTTTTTATATACAGTCTCTGTATCTTAACAGCCGTGAGACGGATCTATTATTCATTGCAAATTGTTTTTGTAATACTTTTTTGTGAACCAGATTATTTTATGTTCAAACTATTTTTTTGTAAACAGCTTTTGTCGATTATCAGCTGTGGCACGAATCTGTTATGCATTGCAAATTTCTTTATACATTTTGTGATCCAGATATTTTTTTTTTAATCTTCAAACAACGTTTTATAAACTGTACCGTGTTTGTAGATTAACAGCTTTGAGAGATCTATTATTCATTGCAATATACTTGATTTCCACCAGGGGTCACTAATCAATCGTTTACCACTTTAGTTCAGAGCAGAACATTCACGCAGCTTCTCGATCGATACACATACGTCTTTCATGTTTTAGACTGAGATAATATAATGTTGTTTATGTTATTGTTTCATCCAGATTTGTAGTTCATATATTATGGACCCTGTCACACACTGTACTTTTAATAGTTATTTTACTATCACTACAAAGTACTGTATGTCTTCTCTCTACTCTGAATCAAGTCGCTCCTTTAGTGCAAAGACATCAAACACCCGACAGATTCTTCAAGACATTTATTGAAAATATACAAGATACTACATACAAAAATACTATCCATTAAACTGTGTAAACATGTGCGCAACAGAAAGTCTGCCTCACGGTTGAATTAAGACAAATGTATGGATCGAATCTCTAAAACGGGTTCAGAAATAATAAAATCGCGTCTGCTGAAACACTATAAAGCTACCAGAAATCAAATATTATTGTTTTGATGAGAGAGCGAGATATGAATTATATATAATATGTGTGTGTGTGTGTGTGTGTGTGTGTGTGGTGTACTACATAACATATCTCTGTCTCTCTCCTATTATATATATGTGTGTGTGTGTGTGTGTGTGTGTGTGTGTGTGTGTGTGTGTGTGTATATTTAGACCACACATTTCTACTTCAAAAGTGTAAATGCTTTTCTGATTGCTTATTTTTTTCTGTCCTTTCTCTGGGGAAATGGCAAGGAGTTAGCCCGCTAACTCTAACACTAACTATTACGCAGACCTATTTAAAGACAAATTAAAACGTCTTGACCTCTGTGTTTGCAATCAAAGCACTATACACAGTACATTATAGCAGCAAAGAACCTCAAGGACTTTGTAGTTACATGGGCACGTCTGTTCTACCACACAATATAATCTGACGAATAAACCTACATCGCGCTTTTCTCGACAGTCGTCATTGGTTTGTCGCAAGGCGTGTTCCGCTACAGCAGGGGTGGGCAAACTTTTTGATTCGCGGGCCAGCTTCCTGGTCAAGCAGCTGCCCATCACATTCTCACCAGCCAATCAGAGTAACCCTATGTGAAGCTAGTGACAGCAGTCCAAACGGAAAAAAATGAAATGAACAAAAAAAAAAAAACGAAAAAAATCTGAGGAGAAAAAAGACAAAAAAAAAACATTTTCTTTTTTTTTTTTTTTTAAGAATTTATGTTTGACATTTTTGGCATCTGATTCCATAAACTGACAAACTGACTGTGCAAAAATAAAATGTAAAAAAAAAAATATATATATATACTAGTACAATTCCTTTACGTACATTTTGTGTTTATGGTTCTACTTTTTAAAATGTGTTGCATAAAAAAATAAAATACACCTTCATAACAGACTAACCAGATTCACATAGAAATGTATAAATAACAATAATTAAAAGAAAAAACTTTCATTTAATTTTTACAAGTTCGGCGTGCCGTATTAAACATTTACCGGGCCGTAGTTTTGCCCACCCCTGATCTACAGGCTTCATCACCGTGGACATCCACCACATGTGATCTGATGCAGGACACCCTTCGCTCTCTCTCTCAAAGGCACTGGACGCTAATAAGCTACGGACATTCTGTCTCTTCATTCCATCGGGGAACAAGTCGACATTCTGTTTGGTGAAGAGCGAGGGCCTGGTCAGCTCAACCAGGCTCTGAAGGAACCGAATCACAACCGTAAGATCATGTCATGATTGCATCTGCATGTATTATTGCAACCAGTGTCTGGTGAGAAGCTTCCTCGCTGATGGTCACTGCTGCTTCTGCTCTTCTGGGTTCTGGATGACGGTTTCATCAGCAGGTTATTTAAACTCGTTCCTTCCCACATTTTCTTCTTTAATCGCTGGTGTCCACTCAACGGCAATTGGACTGGGAATGCGTACGATTTATTTAGTGTTTTAATGAATCTCATGGTCTGATATCTTTGCCTAAAGGAAGTTATTTCTCTCTATATATGATCTCTATATGATATGATGAAGTAATGGGAACTAGTATGTTTTTGTAGCTTCACTATTTAACGCCTTTAGAACGTCAACTCACAGCTATGCTCCTTTGGACACGTTTCCACAACATTTATACATCCTTTTGTCCTGGTGTTGCTTTTGAAACCCGCAGGTTGGGCTCCACGTTCCTCTCCTTGGGTTTCTACATTCAGTGCTAAGAGTTTCTACGCTCCTACGCAACCGCTGACGTAGTGGCTACATTTCCACGGGCTGACATTCAGGAGCAGTGGTTCAGCTCGTCGAAGTTGGAAAGCTGCTTCATCTGTTCCACTTGCATAGAGTGCCTTCTCACAAGCTTCTTCTTCATCCTGAGGTTGCCTCTCTTTGGTGAGCTGGGTGCTACGGGAGCGATGGGTCTGAGGCCCGCGGCCAGCGGGGAGGAGGGCTTGCTGATCACCCCTATGTACGGAATGGGGGGATTGGGGTTTACGTTGAGGGGAGGAAGGTGACCAGGTCTGGTGTGGGAAATGTGGTCCAGAAGAAGCGTTCCAGAGCCACGACGCTCCAGAAGGCCAGGCGCTCGGCATCTCGTGGTGCTGGAGGAGCCGTCCAACGACTCCCGTGAGCCCGTCAGCATCGCCAGAGGAGACGTGTTGAGCTTCCGTCTCTCCAGAGGAGCTTTGGGAGAGTCTAGCATGCTGGAGTCTGAGTAGAGCTGGGAGTCCGAGTCGTAGTGTTCGTTTCCCAGCTTCCTTCGGTACAGCGTTTCTCTCAGACTGGCTGGAGCGAGGCTTCCTCCAGAGGGTTCTTGCTCGGAGACGTTGCCACGCCGCGCCAGAGGCTGGTGCTGAGACAAAGATCTCTCGTAGGACGCCTTGGGAGCCGTAGGAAGGGACGAGGTCGGGGAGATTTTCGCCGTCTGCTCGGCCATCATGGGGAACAGGATGTCTTTTCCGTCCACACTGTTGTGACGGGACAAGGTGCCTCTTTTGGACAAACTCAGGCCGTTAACACCCGCAACGACATCTTCATCAGAACTGGCTCTTTTGCTTTCTTCGTTGGCTGCTGCCAGCACGGATGGGGCTATCAGACCCCAAGGCTCCGATTGCAATCGCTTCAGTTGGGGCAGTCGAGCTCTTTTGGGGTTGGCTGGCTTTTTAGCAGGAGATGAAAGTCCGTTGGGAAACTTTCCTGCCGCATTTGGGTTCGACTTGAGTTTAGTTTGGAAATTGAACACAGCGTCTTGTTCCTCCTCCTTGCTGGGTGATGGGGAAGCGTGGAGGTCTATTTCCGACGGTGAGGCACATGGCGCTGGAGATGTTCGCTCCTCCAGCTCAGGCGATGGGGGGACATTCAGGTACTGCTTGGTGGTTTTCGTTCCAGATGCGGATTTGTCTGTGGTGATGATGATCACCTCCTTGCCTTTGGCTTTGCAAGCGTCTAGGAGAACCTTCAGAGTCTCTTTCTCATCTGCGTTGACAGCATAGACCAGCGCAGAAGATCCGTGGCGGTCCTCCAAGCTGGGATCAGCGCCGTTGCTCAGCAGGAGAGACACCACCTCATGACCTGCTCTGTGGCTGCAGGCGTGCATGAGCGCCGTTCTCCCCGCTTTGTCTTGAATGTTTGGGTCAGCTTTGTTGTCTAGAAGGTACTTCACCAGCTTGGCCTTGCTGACACTCTGCTGGTCCGAGTGTTTGGACATGCAGGCCACCATGAGCGGCGTCTCGCCTCGATCATTGCTCTCGTTGATGTAGGCGCCGCCTTCCAGCAGAAGCCTGGTGAGGCGCAAGCGTCTGAGCCAAACCGCCTTCAGCAGAGAGTTTCCATCTGTCCTGAGCTCCAGTACGTCAGCCATCACCCAGACTGGACCAGAGTCTGTCTCAGTCCTGCCAGAAGGAAACAGATGTGCAGGAGCGTCGTTACTTTATTTGCCCAAGCACTTAAATTCTGTAAAATAGTCATGACGTTCATGAGGGTAATGTCTGACCGAGCCACCAGGTGGCAGCCTGAACACATGAAGATGATTCGTAGAAACGCTGAACAGACAGGTGGATCAGGTGAGAAATGTGCACAGTGGATTGAATGCTAAATAAATTTGAATTTAAATATAGGAATACTATCCCATGTTATAGACGTTTTATTTGTAAGACAATAATGCACAGTTGCAGAGCATTTGAATGATTTATTTTATCACGTTCGTTTTCCGGTTTTTGGAATACGTATAAGAAAATCTTACACGTAGAAAATCTCAATATGTCAATACATCTTTTAAACAAAGTTCTATGTACAATGAACCGTTTGTAAATCGTTTTAAAGTTTTTATGAGAAATAAGAGTGACAACCTTTAAAATGACCAAACATGTATTTCTTTTTTTATACCACTTATTACTTTTATGTAAAAAAAAAAGAATACGCGCAAAAATACCTTGGTAGTATTATTTAAATATTGCTGAGATTATAATAATCAAACATTTTCTAATTATTTTAACAAGAAGGGTGAAATAATGAGCCTTGAATGTGTTTATAACACATTCTCACGACTTCAGTGCTTTTGCGCTCTGGCTCTGTCCATGGTGCTGATCGCGTGTCAACCATCTGGAAATGTGCAGCCTCAACTTCCAATTGCTTGTACACTTTTGTCTTTTCTGAAGGTACGAGAAGTGTTTGGGCGAACATTTATCAAAGCAGTTTTATTGTAAACTAGCTCCTGTCTGATAGCCTGTTTCACGTAAGACACTTGTAGACGAAAAATCTTTGTCGGGTAATTTGTCACCCGATGGTTCGATTGTAAAGAAATATAATCTTACCTGATAAACACACATGTTTGTCATTGTAGAAAAATCCCACGGTAATCCAGCACTTGCCAACGTTCACCAGACGCCAGAGTAGTTTCTCACGAGAGCTTGTGTAGTTATTCAGCACAGACACAACACCTCGAGTGGGTTCGGTTCCGACGCTCTTCAGCTCCACTGCTTTTGTCACCGAAACGCGAAAGCTCGGTCCAATCGCGACATTCCTGTTTGCGCACACGAGTCGCGTTGGAGCTATAAATAACTTCGCTTTTTTTCTGTTAGTGAATGAAACGTGATTTGATTGACGTCATGATCGACTAAAATAAACCGCGTCTACCGTGAACCCGTCAAGCGTCATTAACACACACAAAACCCAAACGTTACCTGTTTGCTTTTCTTCACTTTCTGCGCTGGAGAGGTGCGTTACACAACAAACCCATGGAATGCCCATTTCTATAGAATGTCATACCCTTTATAACGTGTCATTTTACAAAAGCATTGCACAAACAAAATATTATGGAAGACTTGAGCAAAAATATTTCAGTGAAATGCGAGGATGTAGCCATATAAAACATTTTTTATTACATTTTTCTTTTAATAAGGAAATAAAACATGTAAAGAATATATCAAAATATACACCGGTATATGGTATACTTATAAATATATTTATACCTTAGTATCAGAATAAAAAAATTGTGAATAAACGTTTTCAGGACAAAATAACAATAGCGCAGGCAGAATAACATATTTCACAAAGTATCAAAGAATTAAACATTTTCAGATTACCACTTTACAGTTGTTATTATTATTTTTTTTTTTTTGTAGAATCATAATTTTTAATTGTTGCTCGTGCATAATTAACACCATTCCGTGTCCATTTTAATGCGTCACATTTCCGCAGCTTGTCCAAGTTTGCAATGCAATTAAACGCGCACAACTTGTACCGAGCGTATAGCACATGTAGGGACCGTTCTATTTTCAGGTTGCTATGAGACCGCACACAGACTCACGTTCTGACCAAGACCCACAAAATCTGTAGTTGTGGCTGGAGCTTAAACTCATAACAACATGTGATGAATAATGAAACTCGCCAGACCCTCATTCTCAGCCATATTGTTTTGTCGAATCATCCTCATGTTAAAGCCTCATAAAAAAAGGTCACGTTCCCCATATATTCCCCCAAATTTCCCTCATTTCTCTGGTTTTTAATATCACGCTGGGCCCTGTGGCTATTTACATTCTGATAAACCGCTCTCAGGCTTCCAATCAGGCTAAACAATGGCTCCAGAACGACTTGTCCACACTTTTTTTTTTTTGGCCGGTGATGGTCAGAGGAACACCATCTGAATCTCGATGGCAGGAGAATATTAATATTTACCCAGGCGTCTCAGAAAGAGGCTGGTTATGAGAGCGCAGCCTCCTGCTTTGTGTTTACTCTGCTGCTTAATGGCGTCGCTTCCTCGATCCTCTCCAGCCCTACGAGCGGGCTTCGTTTATCCCTTTAGTTCCCACAGAAAGGAGAGGTGGAGGGGAACCCAAAGTTCACTGTCTGCTGTGGGAGTCTTTTTTTTTTTCATGACGTGATGGAGAAATAAGGTCAGATCTGTGTTTCGTGTAGAGACGAGAGTTGTTAAGCAACCAAAATATGGGTGGGAGGTGGCGAGGAACACAGCAGCTGATTACTGCTCAATTACACCGAGCTGTTTTCTGCTCTTCTTTCAAACTTTTACAGAGATTTTGTCTCGTTTAAAGGTGAACTAGCTTCTGGTTGAGGTGTTTTGGGGTTGGGGAATGGTTCTTTGACATGACTTGCTTTTCAGGCAAGGTTTCCCAGCTCTGTTGATGAGACGTCTTCATTAACACGGAGCTATGGAAACTTCAGCATCTTTTCCTGTATTTTTTCATTTTTTTTTTTTTTTTTGCCAGTGCGACGCCTCAGACGCAAAATAAATAATGAAAGCGCTCGAGATTCAGCTCTCACCCCTGGGAGCCGTTTCCATTTTCAGAAATCTTACATTGCACCTGATGCGCAGCCTCCGTCTAAATATAACCTTCCTTTCTCTCCTCCTCCTCCTCCTCCTCCTCCTCTCCCAGTCTCCACTAAACTATTTCTCACTTTCTTCAACACTGCATGATTTACTTCTTGGGTAAAAACAGTGGAGTTTCTAAATCCGGGTCTGTCCCAGAAAAATGTGGTTTGATGTTGATTTAGCAGCCCTGAAAATGCAGATGGATATGCATTTTTCTTTACATTTACATTATATAATGTAAAAAAACGTGGTATTTCACTCGCCGCTGTTGTTTAATATCGTAATGTAAAAACGTTGATGTCCTATAATTTTACACCAAATTACTGTTTTTGTACTGAAAAGCACAATTACAGTACAATAGTTAATTCAAGTTTTCCCATAATGCATTGTAAACAAAGCAGCAACCGGCTGTTAATAGAAACTGAATCTTGCTGTAAAATTTGTATGTACATTTACTTCATATTTTTCAAGATATAAGGTACCTTAAGATATACCGTAAAACCTCTAATAGAACCGCCACCTCTAGTAGTACACCCCCTCTTATAGAGCACCCTCCCAACGGAAGTTTAAAATTAGACCGCCACGGTGTTCTATTAGAGGTTTTACGGTATAAATGTTTTAAATCTTTTTCTCATATTTAAATTTGTACATCGTAAGGATTTGTCGCAATCTAGCTTTCTCTTCTGGTCATAGCGCATAGTCTGAACAACAATGAACATTTTCTTTTTTTAACTGACTTTTTTTTACCCTAATTTTTGAACACGGATGAATAGTGGAAATTTTTCTTCTTTAAAGACTTATTTTTTCCTTTTATTCACATGGCGACATTGCGTTGGAGTGGAACTAAGAAAAGTATTTATTATATAAATAAACTTGAAATTGAACTTTTATTTTGACTTTTCAGCCAATCTTCATAAGACCAGTATTTGTTTATTTATTTAGTTATTATGATTTATTATTATTATTATTATTACTACTATTATTGTTAATGATAATATTTAATTTTGTTATTGATATTGTTTTTATTGTTGTTGCTGTTGTTATCATTATTATCACTTGATTTTTAAAATAGCCTTGATTCTTAATATAGCTTGTGTTTTTAGAATAATCTCCTATTACGACTGAAGCAGTTCGTCAGCTCACGTAATCAACCGATTCTGGATTTACGTACTTGAAGAGTGTCGGCCTGATGAACCTTCCCATTGATACCCAATTAAAACACGCCAGGATTTTGAATTTGTTCTGCATTAAGACGTTCATGAACCTATCACAGTGATACAGAAATCTCGTCTCGGTCTAAAAAAGCGCTTCAGGAGCTGGAAAGCTTTGACTCCTGAGTGGCATCTAGAACAAACCTGAAGAGACGGACATTGATTGGTGACCACTCGGCGGCAGAGAGCAAGCGAGAGGAGCGAAAAGAGGAGGGGAAAAAAAAAAAACCTGTCGAGTGCCTGAAATAGATCTTGTGATTTTTAAAGTGCTACTTGGAAGAAGTCCTTCATGACGGCTTTTCGAGCAGCAATTATAATCTTAAATGTTTGCATTGTGTCCGTAATAAGACACTTCAGTCCCTTGACAAATCAGACAACATGTATTGGTTCACATTAAAATGCTTTAACAGCAGGACTTTTTTTTAGATTCTTAATTCTGGCTCTCGCTGCCAAGTTGCTGAGACCGTTTTTTTTTCTTCTCCTAAAGTAGCAGATGTTTCCTGTTCTGTTCCATTTGATTTCAACACAGTGAAGGAAACAATAGCAACGGGTGGAACGTGATCAAAGAGACGCACAGATATAATTATGGAAATCAAAGATCATTTTTGTCTCCTGTGGCAACGTGTAATTCTTGTGTGAAAAAGGCAAATATCACAAGATTAAGATATCAAAAGATGAAGTGAGCTCTTCACTGTTGCTTTATTCAGAGAAGTCTGCTGCGATATGGTATTTTATTTTAACTAATAATAAAATGAAATTCATGCTACCATTTTTATTTTAAATACAGAAATGTGAGTTGGTGTGTGCGTCTTTTTCTCGTTTTGTGATTGGTTGCACCAATTCGGGAGGTGTGTCCTGCCTTCAGGTATCTATCTATTTATCTATCCAACCTTCTATCCGACTCTGTCTGTTTATCTATCTGTCTGTCTGTCCATCTATCCATCTTTTTGTTTGTATATCTGTCTGTCTATCTATCCATCTGTCTTTCCATCCATTGATCCATCCATCTATTGAAACAGAGAAAGAAAAAGGAGGGAAGAAAACAAATAATCCTTCATTCCATTTGGAAAATTACTACTTAGGCTGGGATAACCCAGAAATGGAAAATCAGTTGAAATCAGAAAAAACAAATGTTGCATTAATTTATCAATATTTTGTATTGATTGTGTGTAAAAATGGATTATTGTGTAGAAATATGTCTTTGGGATTTACATTTAGCTATGGATCTAATAAATTGGAAAATGGAGAGATTAAAATAAGTAATCCTTCAGTCATGTTGGAAAATTACAAAATTGGCTGGGATTGGTTCCTGTTTTTATGGAACTAATAACACAGAAATGCAAAATCAGTTCAAATCAGACGAAAGATATATTGCATTAATGTATCAATATTTTGCAAAAAAAAATTGATTTGTGTAAAAACATGTACGTCTACGGGATTCACATTAGCTATGGATCTAATAAATTACCGTATTATACATGAGGTGTAATAAAGCAGGTTTATAACATAAAGTGTGTAGACTGGGGGGGATCTTCATACTGGTGTAGTTAATCCAAGGTTTGTTTTAGCTGGATAAAGTCTGTCGCTGGGGGAAATATTGCTGGCTTCTCTCGCACAGATTGCGTCTCGGCCTCGAGCGCCGCGCACACATTCCACCGCAGTTTTAATCATCTTTAGTCGCAACTCGCTGTGACTAATCTCTGGTTGTCTCCGGACTTAAATGATCAAATAAATGCGCTTGTGCTTGAAGCGAGGCGCCGTTCCTCTCTTTTCATTGCCTTCTCCTGTGCTTTGCGTCTCTTTTTAAAAAGCCAGCCTGACATTCTCATGGCATTTGGTGTCTGGATGATTGTATCAGCCGAATGTGTGGGCTGTGACGGCAATGAACTGGCACAAACCTCGCCTTCTCCTGCCCTCGTCTTCTCCCACATGTGGACCTTTCCCTCAGAACCTTTCAATAAACCCGCATGGAGATCTTCGACGCACTTTGTGGAGCTACGACGCGTGCTATGTTACACCGATGTCGTTTTTACTCGATTTTTTTTTTCCGGAGATCCTCGCCATTGTTGAGCTGAGGCAGCGGTCTCGCTCGGTGATTATATTGTGTGGCGGGCCGTATCCTAGGAGATTTGTGAATATCTAATGAGGAGTTTGCTGCTCATTTTACAGAGTGGCTGCTTTGATGTCTTTCTGCGGCTTTTCCCGATTCATGTCACTTTCCGTCCTAATGAAGCCCGAGGCCTGAGGTGTGGAGCGTGGAACCATTCTGACCTTCGGAAACTGCCACGTTCCCACTGGAAATGTGCAGTGAAGAAGCTTAGACCCAGCATCTGTTCTGCTTTGTGTTAAAAAGATGGCGTCTTTCTTCAAAAGGATACTGAGGTGATGAAGATCTGGAAGGGACGTTGTTACTTTCTGTAGTCCTCAACGACTGACGTGTGATCTAGGAAAGTGTTTCTTAGCCATTGTTGAGATTGAGCACCACCTAGTGGGCCACAAGAAAAATGTCAGTTCTGTGACTTTGGGCCGCAAGGGCCGCAGAACCACAATGCAGCTCCCCACCACTAGGTGAAGATGGAAACGTTCTTAAAACGAACAAATGAAGATGAAAGTTACAACCTCTATACAATTATGTTAATGGCAAAAATATCCAACGTATGTCTCTATGAAATTACTTGCAATCTTTTCATATTTGTTTTGTTTTGAAAAAGCAGGAAAAATCTGAAACGACTCAAATAAGGCAAAAAAGTTTTCAACGGAAGTGTGAAGATTGCCAGCAGGAAAAAGACGAAACGAAAATGTGATGCATTTCATAGAAACGCATGGTTTTGTCAAAGAAAGTTTTTATCAAGCTACAAAAACTATTTTTGGTGATTATTGCCTTTATGGAGATTTACCGATGCGAGCAAGGAACAAAAAACAGCAAGAAGAAAACGTCCATTTCTTAAATCGTTTCTTGACTATTCGAATAAAGCCACGGCTTAAGGCTGCCCACTGCTCCGGGTTGGTATGGAGTTTTAACGAAGCACTTAAAGGGTTCTGGATCTCCAATACATCAAACAATGGTGGTTACTAAGGATTAGAAGACCACATATTCTTTATAAAACAACCTTGAGCTTCTTGGTCTGGATCTGGAGATGTCAAAAGTCCAGAAGTCTTGTGTTTTCCTCCCAAATGTAGAATCTTTCAGACAACAGCAGACAACAGTTTATTTCTTTACACACGTTGATGGGAAAACTCTCCCTGCCCCACAATGCCAAGCGACTGGATTTGGTTATTTTGTTGGAAAACTGTTAAAAAAAATACTCTAAATTCCTCCCGAGGTTTGCTTTAATGCAGACATACGCGTGTTGTGTGTGTGTGTGTGTGTGTGTGTGTGTGTGTGACGGCTTGTTAGAAAGCATCACACTGCCTCAGGTTTACACCCTTAGAGCTGTTGCTATGACGTCTACGGCTCTGACTAAAACTCACTTCCTCTGCTGTAAGAGTGGGAATGTGAGTAGTGTTAGATTTATTTATTTTTTTTCTCTCATGTTTGATGTTCCTACAGACAGTCAACACGCTCATTTGAATCCTCGCAGTGTTAAGCCCTGATCTGCTTTCAACATCAGAATCAAAAAAATTCATCACCGGCGGGATTTAAAGCATCTAAGCAATGGCTTCCACGTAACACGGAGGTAATGAAAGGCGTCGTAACACAATCCACGATGTTTAAATTCGCCATTGAAGCGGTGGAATAGTTGGCGTCACATTCAAATAAAAGTCTGTAATTGTTGCCCCGAGATGAAAGGTGCTGGCGAGGCGACACAATAAGAGCCATTAGACGGCACCCAAACATTCTAAAGAACTGCCCACGCTCCTTTAAAACCCCTGTGTATGTAGTTTGGCATAAATGGTTCTAAAATTCTAAAGCTCTTAGAAACACGGCGAGGAGAGATGAACGCACACGTGTGGAGTCTTCCGTCCGCTCCTGCTTTTAGAGGAGATATTAGAGACTTGCTGCGTAACCTGACACGCAGAGTTTCTTGCTCGTGAGTATAGTGACGCCACGGCTTAAGACTGACCACTGCTCCGTGTGTGTGTGTGTGTGTGTGTGTGTGTGTGTGTGTGTCATTAGATGTTTAAATGTAGAGCACAATGTCCATGCTGTCCCTAGTGGCCATATTGACCATCTTTTCTTTCTTTCTTTCTTTCTCACTTTCTCTCTCGTTCTCTCATTCTGTCTCGTTCTTTCTTCCTTCGTTCTCTGTCTCGTTCTTTCTTCCTTTGTCTCTTTACATTTTTCTCTCTTGTTCTTACTCTCTCTCTCTCTCATTCTTGTTCTTTCTCTCTCTTTCGTTCTTTCTTTTGCTTTTTCCTTCTCTTTTTCTCAATCTTTCCTTTAGTTCTTTCTTTCATTCTTCATTATCTTTCTTTCGTTCTTTCATTCTTCATTATCTCTGTCTCTAAATACATTTTTCTTCTTTTCCTTTCTTTATTCTCTGTCTAATTTTCTTTTCTTTTTTTATTTTTCTTCCTTTCTTGCTCCCTTTCTTTCCTTCACCTGAGGGTTTCAGTTTCACCATGTGCCTATTCTTGTTTTGTGTAGTTTAATAAAATGTGTGATTAACTTTACAACATAATTCATTTTCTGATGATTTCTATTACTACACCATTTCAGGGTCTTGGGGAGCTAACAATAATAATACATTTATTTTATTTGCTGCCTTTTTAAGACCCCCTAGGTCACGGTGTCAAGCCAGAGCAAGAGCAAATCCCAGCAACTTTGGGTCTGAAGGTGGTACTGAAGGTGGCCTTAAATGGCTTCTGACCAATCACAGAGCACTACACATTCACACTCGCACTTCACATTAGGGAAATTCTCTAAATTCTCCATTTCTCCTCTATGTTTTGGGACTGTGGAAGGAAACTGGAGACCCAGAGGAAACTCTCTTAAGTAAACTCAAAAAGTCTACTCAACTTTCTGTTTTTCCCTAGTGTGATAATTCTCAAGTTCTTTGTCCACTTTGTGGTCAGCTGGATTCTCCAGACCAGCAGGAACGAGCAGGTCTGCTATCAGAGATAGCAGCGTGACGCTTTCCGCTATTCAGATATAACTCGACGCTATCTCATGTAACCGCTCTCACTTTCGCCATGCATTGATTGATATCGGTTTTGTAATTTAAAGTGTTGGCACCTTGTCGTGTCGCCTTTCGCTGCATATTGATCCGGTAATTCTCTTGTTCAAATTTTTCAAATGTTCTTTGAAGCACATTTGTAAACACGTTTTCGTTTTTTGATGCCGAGCTGTGCCACTTGTCACAATTTGAACATTTTCAATTCGCGAGACGTGAATTTTGCGCCCAGGCCCAAAAAACAGAATTGTAATTTCATTCTGTTAATATCGCTCAATCCTAAACAGACGCAAGCTGGTGCTCCTTTTGAAATGTAATCATCGATTCATCTAAAGCAGTAAAACCGAGGATGAGGAGGAGGCAGATTATCCATTAGCAGGTCAAGCTTGAAATCCGTTTTAAGGCTGCTGCCCGGTGCCGGAGAACTAAAGTAAATTGAACGGTGAGAAAAGAGGCAGGAGCTTCACGGCGACACGTATTGTGCCTAATGTGGAGATGGAAAAAGCCGGATATTGTTTGGGAAAAGCCGAGCACTATAGCGATACGGAGCGCTCTGCATTTACCAATCTCAATATCTGGAAAGCGATGAGTCACCTGTGTTATAACATGTTGGTACACACACACACACACACACACGGACGTCAGCGATCTTTTATCTGCGTGACAGTGAACGTTTCCCTCGCTTTGGGCGATTGGAAGCCGATCGACATGCGCAATATCAACATGTGTCAAATTGTGGAAGCACATGCTCACGAAACCCATTTCTCGCCGATGATTAATGCCCTTCAGTCGCTGGCAGATTATTACACTCAATGATTTTTACTCTCTGGACAGATGGACGAGAGCGTGGTCCAGGATCACAGTCTTGGTGCTGAAAATGCAGATGGCGCGATATTAATTAGCTTGAAGCGGATTGATTCGATTTTATACCAAATGGGAATAAACCGATTGGATATTGTCAACATTACAGGCAGTTCTGTTCTTCTTCCTTCTTGACGACAAAAGCCAGAGTTGAAAATGGAAAAGACTGGAGAAGGCAACAGATAATGCTATTTGTGTATTTGTTAACAAGAAAGCTAGTCATTGTGAACATCAGAATCAAAAGACACGTTAATTGAATGGAACGTAATTTTGTTTAATAATTGTTTGCCACTTTTGTACGAAATGTCTTTGATGGTCAGTGTCGGAGTGAATTCGCGCCTGTTATTTGGCTCATTTGGTCCGACAAAAGTGTAAAGAAACACATTTTTCTCCCAGACGGATTTCTTTGTGGCGATACTTTCCAAAGATGACCAACAAATGCAATATTGTAGCGACTACATAACTCACTAAAGACCGATTTGTCTTAAAAGAGCCAGTAGATTCTCCACTGACTGGAATCTCTCTGTGAGGCAACTTATTTCCCCTCAATGGTCAAGGCTCGTGGGCTTATGATGGAGACAGGCCACTAATAGAAGATATACGGTAAAAAAAAACAGCTGAAAAAATTCAGCTAGAATCAGATCCATGATACAACCTCATTGGCTATCATGGAACATATTTCTTGTTAAATTCAAATTTTATTCAACTCAACTCAACTTTATTTATAAAGCCCTTTTTGACAGTTTTGTAACAGGCACTTTATACCTGGTATTGCATGTAGTGAAATGTATTTTTCAGATCATCCAGCAAGTAACGAAATACAATAAAAATTAAGATAAAAGCTAAAAATGCAGCAAAACGGAAGATACAATGTGAGTAAAAAACTATGAAAAAAATACAATAAGAATACAGTAAAAAAATCATTAAATAAAATGAATAAATGCAAAAAAAATAATTGCTGGTTGAGGTAAAGTGGCTAGTGACTCAAGTGATCCGGGTAAATCAGATGTGTTCTATTAATTGATTTAAAACGGCACTCACAAAGGAAAAGCTGTCTCAAAGAATCTCATCGCTTTCACAGAAAAGCTTGATTGTGTCCAGTTCTGGGTCTCGAACCCGAAACCTTTTGGTCTCAAGTCCAACTCTCTAAGCACTAATGCCTCCAATGTACACGAATCTGGACATGGTTGAGTCGTACAAGAACGTGTAGAACCTTCAAGGAGGACCTTTATCAAAATATGTTATATGATTTTTAAATGTTAAAATTCAAACTTCCACAAGTCTCTTAATGCTCACAAGTGCCGGGCCGGTAATTTTCTGCAGTTATTGGATTATTATAAGAGCTCTTCTGCTGCTCTGTTTGAATTAAACCAGCTTTTTCTTTGATTCAAATCAGAACAGCGGCTTTCTCAGGATATTAAAGTGTTTTTTAACGTCAGGTAGTTTTGTGCCACTCATTCACAGTTTACAGTCCAAAAACCCATTTGACCTGTTAAAAATGCCATTTCAAAGCAAAGCTAAATGAGATTTCAGATTGCTTTTAAGATGCTGATTATGCCAAGACCACTTTCAATTTTATATAA
This sequence comes from Paedocypris micromegethes, assembly GCA_028031935.1. NCBI lineage: Eukaryota > Metazoa > Chordata > Actinopteri > Cypriniformes > Paedocypris > Paedocypris micromegethes. The sequence goes on along the minus strand of CM051499.1, from coordinate 26,928,002 downwards.
AAGGGCTGGAAGTAAAAGTGGACATTTATAAACATTTAAAGACATTTAAATATCATTTAAATTCTACAATATTAATATCTTGTTTATGAATATTATAGAAATAATATATAGTTTACATTACACATTTAGTTTCTATGCACCATACACATTTTTGAAAAGTCGATATGTTTCAAAAATGTACTCAAAACTTTTGTAGCCTGTAGTTTGTGATGTTATACTCACAGCTGAACAAAGAAGGGTAGGAGAGTTTGAAAATACTCCACTGGGAAACATTTAGCAGCCATCTATAAGTAAAAATAATAATAATAATAAAAAAAAAAAGATTGGATCTGTAATATGATACATATGAAAAAAGGACAAAAGTTGTAATCATTGTTACATGTTCTTTTCTGAGTCATGGTGAGCTGGAGCCAATCTCACACACACACACACACACACACACACACACACACACACACACACACACACACATTCACACTCTCACTTACACCTATGTGCAATTTTCTGCTGAACTGAACTGAACTGAATGTTGGAAGGACGTGTGAAGGTTTCACATTTGATCAGCCGTATTGGCCGGTCACTACCTGTTATCACGCTTGATTAGGGATGCCTTTGGCCTTTGGTCGTTTAATTTTAGTTCGTTTAATCTATGGAGACTGGAAAAAGCCATTTGAAACCCAACATCACAATCAGCTTTATTCAGGACAGATCAGATCAAATCAAATTGATTTTAGAGAGCAGAATACTATATGCGAATATAAGCAGCCCTTTTTTCAAATTTTCATCGCTCAAAAACTTGCAGGGTGTATAGAATCGTCAATCTGTAATTGTCACTAGATAATTTTTTTTGTCTATTATTCAAGTAAAATGATGTCAAGGTGATACAAGTGACAAGTTTGTGAATAAAGAAAAATCAATATTTTCTTAGAGAAATCTAACTTAAATCAGCCAGAAATGTTAAAAAAAAAACTAATTAAAAAAAATGTATTGTTTTTTTTTTTGCACCTGAAAAATCAGAGGTATGAATTCAGATCAGATTTCGCAAAAAATACAGTATGACAAAAATAGAAAAAAATAACTCTTTGAATTACATGTTCCATCACTTGATTTTTGGTTTTGCTTTTCCGTCTCTGGGTCACGAGGAGCTGGAGCAACTTCGTCTCTGGGAGTTGCCTCTTTGGATCGGTGTGGTTGTTTTTAGACTGTGGGAGGAAACTAGAAACCCTGAGGAAACCAAAGCCAGCACAAAAAAAATATCCAGAATTGGGACTCAAACCCAAAAACTTTGAAAGCACAGAAATTCCCCAAAGCAACACATAAAACCGACATTTCTACATCCCAATCTTCCAGCAAACCTTCCCTACAGCTTACAGCAAAAGCATGAAGAAACGGGCAATATAAATGCCTCTAAATTACAATCTTCTCACAAGCAACATTTTAAAGTGTTGGATCTTTATAGAGTCTAATCTGGCGGAGAGGACAATATGGAGGCACCGAAAGTCAATGTCTTCTTTCCACCTCCTTTGTCATAAGTGACGGGTGCTATTTCTGGCGTGTCGTCAGACCTTTCCTCAGAGTTCCGTGTCTGTCTGGAAGTCGACCTGAGATCTAATTACACACAACCACTGCACTTGACAGCCAGGAAACGACGCGCTGTGGTAGACGCGTGGCGATGACCTCATCAGCTCCCAACTAAAGGACCAACCCTATGAATATTATTGCATGTAAAATTAGTCCATGATTATTCCATAGCTACGTAAGGAGCACAATAGCACGGACAGCATGGACGTGGCGGCAATTTAAACGAAGGTGTCTTTTTAATTATAATCTCCGAACGCATTGGTTCTGCTACAGTTGTGTTTATGAACTACCATCTGGAACCCACTCGTAGGACGCAAATGTGAAATTTTGAAAGAAGAATATGCGATGCCTCTGGTGGATGGTGGTAAAAATATTCGCGTGGCATATATGCAGATACGATAATCTTGCGTTTAGAGAGTTGGACGAACCAGAAGGTTGTAGGTTTGCATCCCTGTGTGGTTCTTTCTCTTCAAGTTAGGAGGTTATGGTTATAGTTATATGAATTTAAGATCAATTACGGTATTTACGTGATTGTGAGTGCTTATAATTACGTGAATATTTGAAATTGGCGATTATGCCGCAAGTTTTTGTGCCGCTATAATTGGAAAAAACAAGTGCTAAAATTCGCGTAACTATGGTAATAAACTGTAAGCATTGGGTCACAAGATGTCACATAACTGTCTAGAGGGTTGGATAAACTACTAGAGGGATGCAGGTTCAATTGTATCAATTGCAGATCATGTTGCCTCTTGTGATAATATCCTTGTGATAATCCAATATTTAGAGAGTTAGACAAACCAGAAGGTTGTAGGTTCGCATCCCTGTGCTGTTCTTTTCTCGTAGATCACAGTTAAGAGGAGAATTTAAGACGAAGTTTAACTGCAGATCAGTGTGACATCTTTTTACCCAATGTGTAGAGTGGAGCATGATGTAGCATGGAGCATGATGTTGCAGGTTTGAATCCCGGTGGAGTATTTTACTGTAGGCTCTTATAGTTAAGAAGACAATTTGAAACACTGTTATCAGTTGCTCTGTCAGTAGAGGAAGAAAGCAGGAATTTGTTCAATTGTAAAAATTGTAAGTATTTAGTAAGTATATACTTAGGAAAGTAATGTAGCGGACCGTGATGGCTCTTGTGAGCCGGTGCTTAGAGAGTTGGACTTAAATATATCAAAGAATATTTTGAAACAGAGTAATCGATTGCTAATCAAGTTGCCTTGACATCATAATAGTGAAGTAACAGGCGAAAAGTTCAATAAAAGTAGTAGGTTTGAATCAGTTTGTTTGCATAAATACCGTAGGATGGGAATAGACACATAATTGTTAGTTTAATGACGTTAATCATTTCAAAAGACACACAGATAGGCCTCTATTTAACGCATATGTAACTTTGTCTATGCTTTAATTTGTATTTATTCCGCTTTTATCCTCACATGACATTGAGAGAAAGGGAATGCGCTTCTCGGAGTCTGCGCTTTTTACCTTTTTATCTTTTTGAAGCTTAATGGTCGTGGCCAATATGAAATTGTGTGTGTGTGTAAGCGTTGCATAACACCAATGTCTGGCTCTCACCAGATGGGAGTGAAAAGGGCCATTTGAGTCCACCTTCAAGTCGTGCAAATTGAGGAGCATTTAAAGTTGATGAAGATGAGATTCCAACCCTGATGCTTTAAAGACGTAACGTACATGGTCTCCACCAGCATTACACACACAAAGCGGCAGATCTTCTGAACGGCTGGATTGCAGCTAGGCAGATGTTCCGTTTCTGTAACACCTTTAGCAGGAGCCCCAGATGGAGGAAGAGTGGCCTAAATAAATAAAGTCTCCATGCTGAGTCCCCGTGTGACTCCCGCTGCCTTTCCTGATGCTGTGCTTTTGGCTGATCTCTTTAAGCCCCGTCGTCTGAGGAGTGAACGGACCAATCGCACAAGACTTGCTGTTTATAGATATACATGTAACCTTGGTTAAAAATAGGCTAATTATAGGGCTATATTTATAGGTTGATGACATTTGAATGTAGAAGTCTTAGAAGTATTTTAAGATGAAAGAAACGTATATTATATATATGTACGTATATAAATATTTAATTGGAAATGATTAGGTATTAGTTACGTGGTTACGCGCGATATTGTGCAATCATCATTGGCAAATCGCAGGTTCCGATGGCTGAAGATTGCGGTTTGTGATGGCGAATCTCAAGTTTGTTGGTTTGTCGAACTCATATAATTTTGTCAGGTTTTTTTTCGTGTGATCCAGAAAACTAAACAGACTGTGAAAGAAAGTTTAAAGAGACCGTATCGATTATCTTTTAGTTTTTGGGGAAACTGACTTATTTTATCTATTTAAATACTTCAACTGTATCTTGTTTATGTTCTAAAAGTTAAATTTTTACTTTCAATTTGCATATTTATTTTACTAAAATCTATTTTTTATTTACTAAATTCTATCTTTTTGCCTTCCTGTAGCTAAGGTTACACGGAGACTGGTTCATTATTACATTAAGAAATAT